>BSAI01000108.1:44930184-44955083 GCA_036245035.1 Adrianichthys oophorus | reverse complement strand
AGTTTCAGGAGATAGTGCATAAGACATTGGATCAAAATAAGTGACGCATTAAGACAAATAAATTCTAGCATTAGATGAACAACCTGAAACTCTTATGTGTCTTTGATAACAGCAAGTGTAAATCTATCACAGAAAAGACTGAAAGATTGTTGAAACAGAGAAAGAAATGCCAATTCTGCGATAAAAAAATATTTTTAAGAACTTGCCATCATCTTCTAACACTGACAAAAACAACTTTGAAAGGTTTGAAAGTTTGATACTGCAGGGTATGAAGGGAGGCTGATGTTCACGCTTGCCATTTGTTTGGAACTACAAATATACAGAATTGCACACCTACAACACACCAGCTTTTAGGTCAAGTAAAATCCACCAATCAGAGCTCAGGTAAACTTTAAAGAGGGACAAGACCAGAAGAAGTTTTTCTTCTTCCCTATCAACAACTGTCTTTACATCCTTTGTAGATCAACAATCTTGCCTTAGTCACAAGTCATGGGATGTCTGTGGCCAAAGAATAGACAAGTCTGTACAGGATATGCAGGTGGCCTGCATGAAATCTAAAGGTTGTAGACCGCTCTGTGAGCCAGTAGAGTTAAAATGTTCATGCACATTTTTTTGTTTGGGCATGCCCGTATCCACCCTTAAGGTGATTAAGGCCTTAGACGCAACTGCCCTCACAGGTAGATACAGGATGTCTGCAGGCAAACAAATGGGCAAATCTGTGCAGGGCACGTAAAGTACACATACAAATATCTCTGTTAACCCAGGTGTGAAGCAAAAGGAATAAGAGTTAGCATCTTCAATTCAGAGGCCATTGCTCTTGAGTGGAAAAAGAACGGTCTTCCCTGTCTGGATAGGTGGAAAGCTTCTACCGCAATCGAACAATTTGAGGTATTTTGAAGTCTTGTCCATGAGTGTGGAAGGATGTAGTGTGAGATTGACAGCCATATAGATTGCAATGACTGCAGCTATGCAGTTACTTTATCAATCAATAGAGAAGAAGAAGCTTAGCCAGGAGGAAAAGCTTTTGATTTCCTGGTATTTTATGTTCTTACCCTCACCTATGGTCATGAGCTTTGGGTCATGACCAAAAGGATAGGATCCCAGATACAAGCTCCTTAAGAGAAAAGGGAAAGAGCTCTGTGACCTGGAAGGAGCTTGGAGTAGAGTCCATACTACCCCAGTTTGAGAGAGGCAAGTTGAGGTGGCCCATACATTTTTGATGGGCCTCCTGAATGCCTATCTGAGGTGTATTTGGAGCATTTTTTAGAGGACGGAGACCCATTTTATCAACCAACACATGGTGCAGAGATTGTGCACTTTCGATGGCAAGGAAGTGTCATGGGGTCCCTCCAGCATAACTGAAGAAAGTTTCTGTGAAGAAAATATAAACTCTGGGCACTGGTGCTTAGACTGCTGTCCCCTCAGCCAAATTCCATATAAGTGGATAAACGTAAAATAGACAAACCAAAATCAACAAACACTGGTTCTTTCTTTAATCCATTTCTTGGATTCTTCTTTTTGGGATATATTTTTGGGTGATTGACCATTGCTAATGTTTTGGGCTTTAAAAGTTTCATTTTAAGCCGGTAAAGCCCACTACAACAAAGGATTAATAGAAAATTCTTTATTTTTGGTTTCAAGATGATTTTAAAAAGCCTTTGATGAACTATACAAAACATTCTGCAATATCATTTTCTTCATGAACTATTGATGGCATCACTTATATGTTAGGTGATTTGGTTAGTTTTTACTCACAACTATCTTATACTAGGATGTGAAAATATTGACATGAGCGCTCAGGGAAACAAAACCACCTTATCTGACACCTGTCTCAATTAGGATCCACACATTTTCACATGGTGTAACTATATGATAAAGAAATAAGTATTAACAAATTATGCATTCTTTCCATTTAGCAAGTAGTCATTTAAAAAAATAATGACAATACATAAGTTATTCTTTCTATAAAGTTTTAAAAATTAGCTGAAGTTTTTGAGCTGAAAGTATTTTTAAGATTTCATGGGAGCAGCCATTTTTCAATGAGCAGGAACAGAGCTTCTACTGCCCCTAGAGGAATGATAAGGCATTACAGGGCAAACATGGAGCAAGATATCGTCCTGAGTTTTTCCTTTTTTGCGGGGCGGCCTTTTCCAGGGGGTGGCACGGACAAGGGAAAAAAATAATTCAGTATTTTGTTTCTTTAATGTTTATGGTGAAGCACGCCTGTTCTCGTTATCTGAAGGTGAATTTAAATGTCAAATAGCGCCCTCTGCTGCCCTAGACTCAGACTCTCGCTCTCACCTCATGAGAAGGATGTATCTGCAGGCCCAGAGGCCCAACAACATTCTCAGGACTGAGGACTTTTGAGACAGCAACTCCTCTCTACAGGGCAAAGTTTGTTTTATTCTTTTCTGCAGATCGTACGAGGCACATAGCACACGTGAGTGGTAAGAGTATAAAAGAACGTATTGAAGCGCTGCAAAAACATAAACAACTAAGTAATTTATTACATTAATTTTAAAATATTAAAAGTAAATTTCTGTTTTTCAGAAAAAAACGTTGCTGTCTATCTGTATCTAAGCTTAGCGTTTATCCAAATTAATGTAGTTTGTTCAAATCTAAAATTCATCATGATTTATTAGCAATACACCATTTAACATTTTACAGCATACATCATTTTTGGATCTTTCCATCTTTTTGTGTGTACATAACCATTTTCTATTGTATAATTAATATTGTCTCATTATAACCCAAATGTGGTTTATAACAAAACAGGGGAAAACAAAATGTTTACTGACCAAAGCCAAATATGTATTGATACATATCTTACTATTTTGTAGTGTAATATACAAACTTGATTCATTGCTATCGTTCAATAAAATTACTTCTTATAATAATATTAAGCATTTATACTGTATTGTTGAGAACTGAATGACTCTTTATACTGCAGGTCTACATTTGACTTGTGTATCTTTTTCCAGATGGATATAACAATAGAAAAGGGGAGGTATCTTCCAGAGATTTAACAGTGTGTTGAATGCTTCAGCAATCATCACTGCCCATTGTGTTCTACAAAGTATTTCCAACTGGCAATATAATTAAATGTTAAAATTCATCTTCAAAGATACTTCAACTTAAAAAATGTTTAAATGGTAAATGTTACAAAACATTTCTAAGAGCAAAATATTTCTTTTAGTTAAGCAGAGGAATTTGACAGGAGGATTGGTATTGAATTGAAAAAATACTCCCCAACCAGAAATGATGTATTTTTTAATCTTATATTTAATTTGAAGAATAGTACTAATATATTTTTCCTTTTCTATTTACTGATGTGATTTATTGTACAGAAACCAGCTGTTCAGTGGTTACAAGAGTTCTTGGGCAACATACTGAACCCCACATTGCCTCTGGTGGAAGGTTGGTGCTAGTGTTATTATTCTACCCAGTTATTCTTTTTGAGGTATCCTACCCACCTCAACACATCCTGTTTAATTTTCCAAATGTTTTGGTTTGGTTTTTATTTGTTTTTTGGCATGTTTTATTTTGTTATATTTCATTTTACTGTGAAATTGGTAAATGTGTGCTACAGAATGAGAAATAATGTAAAGGGCAAATAACATTTAACCCTTTAAGCACCAAAGTAGCAATTCTGCAACATGTCATTCCAGGTTCTCTGTCTTCAGATCCCAATATTCTCAATTTCTGATAAGTTTCAGGAGCGTAGAAAATTCCAGACTCAATTCTCTATCAGCAGTTGTATAAAATAATAAAGAGGAATCAGCTTGGATTCTCCAGACAAAAGTTTCAAGCCTCTATATGTACTGGATTATATTTCTACTGAAAAAACCCGGCGCCTAAGGGGTTAAAAAAATGCATAGTTCATCAGTAAGAAAGACGTTAGAAATAATCAGTCATAACCAATAAAGTTACTAATGCATGGAACATACCCAATTTTCAACATTAGCAACATTTATCATAGAAAGAAAATCAATAAAACGGCACCGAGCAGCAGGGAGGTGCTGTATGAAAATACAAGAGTCCTGAAATTGTTTTCCTGAGAGTGCTGTTGGTTCTCCGAACCTGCAGATTCATAATACTGCACTTCATTGCAGTACACTATGGAATACAAAAAGTCGAAAATGCAAGAGGGGGGCGCAATTTACCAGTGGCTGGGTGAATCACACAGGTATTTGGGAGTATTTTTCAGTCTAACGCTCATCTTAAGCCCAAACTACTTTAAAAATAAACCACTTTAATTCATCATACCAAATTATGGATTGCATTCACCATGAATGTGTTTTTTAAACTTAATTCCAATCTCTCAACAAAACTATAACACGTATTGGTTTAGTCCGAGCTGATGCGATGCTAAGAAGATGCTAACCTGTTTATTTTTGTGAGCATAAGAAAATGAAAAGGACAAAACCCTCTGGGCCAAACATAGAAGAAAGAGGAAATAAAGCCAGGAGAAAATACAAAGGTATGGTCTTGAACGTTGTTAATGTCATTATTTAAGCCAAAGAAAACGTTTTTAAACATGCACAATTATATTTGAAGAGTTAGGCTAAGGCTACTGTTAGCTTATACTTTTAATGTTTAGTTCATCCAAACTCAATTTGTGCTCGAAATGCAGCTAAGTAAATACAATTTAAAATGTGTTTATATCCAGCCAATTTTAATTAATTCCTTCACTCATGCTTTCATTAAAATGGCCTAACACAACATGCCTATTCATTACTTGTGTCTTATTCTCAGTATTATTTGAATTACGTTGTGGTCGTTCCTCAGCTTGTTGCCAGAAATTGCATTAAGAAAATATACAGCTTCAGTCCTCTCTACTTTAGTCTAAATATTTTGTAAGAATGTTCAATTTTTCTTTTCATATTAAACGCACTTCTAAAATATTTGTGGCACATTTTTAGTTTCTACTAAGAGAAACAGACCAAGTTTATAGTGTACTTTTTCAGTTGATTTGTGATTTTTGTTTTTTAAACCTCAGTTAAACACATGTATGATGTTATCCTTATAAAAGTTGCTATTTTTTCCATTTAAAATTTTTAAATGACAGCCTAATAAGCTATACGAATTTTCAAGCTTTAAGTTGTGTTAGTTGTATATAGTTTTCTTGAATCTTATAATAAAAGTCATTTGAAACCTCAAGAAAACACGTGTGATGTTATCCTTATAAAGGTTATTCTTACTTCTAGTACTTTTTAAAGTCCTATAAGCTGTAAGAACTGGTTAGAATTGGCAAGCTTCTAGTTGTACTTTTAATACTCTATTTGTTAAATATTTGAATTGTATGTTTCTGGGTTGTAATTGGGGGTGGGGGTTTCGGCACTGAGAGGCTACGTGGCACACCCAGGGCATCATTTGTGTCAGAACCGCCACTGCTTTTTTGTGAGTAAAAATAACACAAAATCTGTTTTGAATCTTGGAGAACAGACATAAGATGCCATGGTTCCTTCTCATTTTTCTTATCCAATCACCACCATAACACACCCAGGAACTAACACTGTTTAAGGCCAAAATATTTACTCATTTGAAGTAGATTTTCTTTTTATTTTTTTTAATCGACAGGTATTTTTGGGGAAATATCTTCATGCACGTCTAACTTGCTATATCTTCAAAGTGCCAGCTCCATCTCCAACACCACCTTACCCCTCCCCTGTTACTAAATGAGAGAACTGCACTGACTTTCAACTTGATGATGAACTTTCCATCCATGAAAAATAATATATTTTCCATTCGAAGTGAATAGCAGAGTGATTAACAATCCAGCAGAAATAAGTCCATGTAATCTTTGTCAGAAGATAATTGGAAAAGTCTGTGCTGTCTCTGCGTTTCTGTGATTGCCACACAGTGCACACTGATTGAACAGACTTTTCTCTCAGGCTTGTGTTTGTTGTCAGTATTCACCTTTTGCACATTATTCTAAGCAGTTGTATTTATTCAGACTTTGAGCAAGTTTGAGAACAAATGTTAAACTGTATTCACTGGAGCTGCACTCCCATTGCAAACAGCAGAGAATTATAGAAACATGAAAATGAAATTATGTACTAATAAAAAAAACAGTTTTAAGTAGTTGAACTTAAAAAAAAAAAGTTTTATATGACGTGTTTTAAATATTTGTTTTGGGGATTAATAAAAATGTGGTACAATTACTAATGATTCTTCATAAAAGCAAATTTCTTCCCAAGTTTAACAAAGGACATGTGTGAGTATTCTCCAACATGTTTATAGAATCTGTTATTAAACAATAACAAAATACAAATTAAAGCATTTTGCTAAATCCAACATTCAGATACACGGCTGCACGGTGGGCGCAGTGGTTAGCGCTCCTGCCTCACAGCAAGAAGGTTCCCGGTTCAAGTCCTGGCTGGGGGACCTTTCTGTGTGGAGTTTGCATGTTCTCCCCGTGCATGCGTGGGTTTTCTCCGGGTACTCCGGCTTCCTCCCACCGTCCAAAAACATGCTTCATAGGTTAATTGGTCACTGTAAATTGTCCCTAGGTGTGCATGTGAGTGTGCATGGGTGTGTGATTGTGGCCCCTGCGACAGACTGGCGACCAGTCCGGGAGTGTACCCTGCCTTCGCCCATGAGTAGCCGGGTTAGGCTCCGGCAGCCCCGTGACCCCGAAAGGGATAAAGCGGTTTGGAAAATGAATGAATGAATGAACATTCAGACAAAACTCAACATTCCCATTGAGTCCCATTGTTTATTTTATTCATTTAACTTCCGCACATGTATACTGATACACAAGAAAAAAAAACATAATTTCATATATTGTGTCTTTATCAACCAGGAAAGGTGGAGATAAGTTTTAACTAAAGGGAAATTACTTTTTTCTCACTTTGTTGTGCTTTTCCCCTCCGACCACCAGAGGGAGCCCTCTCCTGAGTATTGACATTGTCCTGAACACCTTCTTTGCTACATCTCCCAACAGCCTTTGCCCCTGCTCCCAGGTCTCACCAGCTGTTCCGCATCATGCTGTCACCTCCAACAGTATTTAGTCTTGCAAAGTCTTATTTTGCTTTGGCATACATTCTGAGCATTTCTACGACTGTCTGCCTGTGAATCCTGATCCTTGCCTGTCTTGACTCTGTCCTGCCTCTCTCTGCGTGTTTTGACTCGTGCCTGGTATTTGACCTCGTCCTGCCTTGCCCTTGTCTGTCTTATCTATCTAATAAAGCAGTTGCACATGGATCTTAACGCCTCTGCCTCTTCGTCACAGAAGACTTTGCTAGACTCTGATCCAACAACAGGCGTGCCCACTCCTTCTAATCCAGCGGGATTCACCGCGATGTTGCCGGAGCACGCCCGTCAACTCCATCGTTTGACTGCCACTACCAATGCCATCATGAAGCAGCTCCTGGCTAACCCTGTGGCTAAGGAAACTTGATCAAAATTGATGGCAAGATGAATGCAGTACATTATCAGAAGTTACTAGAGGAAAGCTTGCACTCTTCAGCTCGGCTGGGACACACTTGGACATTTCAATATGACAACGATACAAAACACAAGGCCAAGTCCACCTGTCATTGGTTCCAACAGAATAAAGTGAAGGTTCTGGAGTGGCCGTCGCTGTCTCATGACCTCAATAATATTGAGCCACTCTGGCGAAATCTCAAACGGGCAGTTCAAGCAAGCCAGCCCAAGTATTTAAAGGAACTTGAGGTTTTCTGGCAAGAAGAATGGGCTGCTTTACCATTAGAGAAAATAAAGAACTTCATCCACAAAGAAAACTAGAGACTTCAAACTGTTAATGATGAAAAAGGAGGAAATGCAAAGTATTAAAAACTGGGGTTTTTAAACTTTTGGAGAGGGTCATTTCTCTGAGGGCATCAAATTGCCTTCAGAAGTTGCTTGAAGATTGGTGACTGATCAGATGTTGACTTAATGACTTCATAGAGTCCACTTGTGTGTCATTTAATCTCAGCACACAAATCCAGCTGTTTTGTGACAGTCTCTGTGGTTTGTCAAGAGAATATTGAGGAGAAAGCAGTATCATGAAGTGTAAGGAACACACCAGACAGGTCAGGGAGAAAGTTGTGGAGACACTGAAAGCAGGGTTAGGTTAGAAAAAGATTTCACAAACTTTGAACATCCCACAAATCACTGTTCAGTCCATCATACAATAATAGAAAGAGTATGGCACAACTGCAAACCTACCTAGACATGGTCGTCCACCTAAACTAACAGGCCGAACAAGGAGAGCACTGATCAGAGATGCAGTTAGGAGGCCCATGGTGACTCTGGATGAACTGCAGAGATCTACAGCTCAGGTGGAGGAATCTGTCCATAGGACAACCATCAGTCGTGCACTGCACACATCTGGACTTTATGGAAGAGTGGTAAGAAGAAATCCATTGTTAAAAGAAAACCACAAGACGTCCTGTTTGCCGTTTGCCAAAAGCCATGAGAGTGACCCAGCAAACATGTGGAAGAAGGTGTTCTGGAGACCAAAACTGAAGTTTTTGGTCTAAATGCAAAGCGCTATGTGTGGCTGAAATCTAACACATCACTCTGGACACACCATATCCACTGTCAAACATGGTGGTGGCAGCATCATGCACTGGTGCTGCTTCTCTTCAGAAGGGACAGGGAATCTGGTAAAAGTTGATGGGAAGATGGATGGAGCCAAATACAGAGAAATATTGGAGGAAAACCTGCTGAAGTCTGTAAAAATAGATTCACCTTCCAACAGGACAACCACCCTAAACATAAAGCCAAAGCTACAATGGAATGGCTTCAAATGAAATAGATTCATGTGTTGGAATGTCCCAAAGTCAAGACCTAAATCCAGTGGAGAATTTGTGGCAAGATCTGAAAACTGCTGTCCACAAACGCTCTCCATCTAATCTGACTCAGATTGAAGCTTGAATTGATTTAAGGAAGAATGGGAAAATATTTCAGTCTCTATATGTAAAATGCTGGTATAGACAAACCCCAAAAGACTTAAAAGATTTACAGAAGCCTGCAATTGCATAAAAAGAGCATGCCACTTTGTGTTAGTCTTTCACATAAAATTCCAATAAAATATGTTAATGTTTGTGGTCATAATGTGAGAAAATGTGGAGAAGTTCAAGGGGAATAATTACTTTTGCAAGCCAGTGTAGATTCCATAGTAGAAAGTGGTAAATTTTAGCACAGAAGAAAAAAAAAATCTGCAGAGGAATAGGTTATTTAATCCTGGCATAATTATATTAAATATAATTGAAATTATTGTAGTTATTTATTTGTTAAATATAAAAATTGGATGCTGGTTAAAAAAAAAGTCAAGTATACTCATTATCAAAAAACCTTGTGTTGGACACAAAACCATTAAAAAATAGTTATAAAATTGAACTTAAATTGAGTGTGACACAGTAACTCGTGATATGTATATGTATGTATTGCAAATACATAATACTAGCATGTTTTCTTTGATACAGCTTAATACGGCCTGCAGAGCGAGGAGTTCATTATAAATTCACCTCTGAGTTCTGGGCGGGACTGCTGCTCCGGACAAGGCCCAGCCCCAAATTCCATCATTCATCTGTTTACACTCTCTTCAGTTTGCTTCCAGCCCCGAGCTAACAAAACCAACAAAAATGGCAAACAACATCGAAGTTATCCAGATTCCAGCTCATAAGAGGAACACAAAGACGTACATAGATCTATTTGTCTGCATGTGGATGCTTCACAATGGAGGCGTACAGGGAGCTTGTGGCCCATCCATCGTATTTTCTACTTAACAAATACAATCTCTTTTAAAACCATATTTTTCCCTCAGCTTTTGTCTTACAATGATTTGGATAAAGAAATACTCAGATATGCAATTTTGAGTTTAATGTTAAATAAGAAAACTCAATAAGAAGACTCAAAGTTCACAGGTCAGTATGTCGTCACACGCGGGAGGGTATCACAATATGGCAGCCTGACGGTCCTGGCTCGTCACGTGTGCGTTAGTAAAAGAAGGTGTTCATAAAATGTGGCAGGATACAGAAATAAGTTGCACTCCAAGAGTGAAAAAGCTCTCGTTAGCTGGTGTTCTGAAGAGTTCTAGAGCTGCATGACGGCGTGTGGCGGGGTCCTGAAGAAAGCTGCAAAGTTCATGGAAAGAGCGCTAACTAGCAAGGCTAGGGTGGAGTTCTGAAAAGCTGCGGAGCTGCAGGACGGCGTGAGTTTGTTTTTGTTTTTTTTTAATATATACTGCTGTTCCTGGACAGTTCAATTTTATTTTTGTTTGACCACAATGGGTAATGTTATAATGCATGTTCTGCACAGAGGGGAGACAACATTGTCAGGATTACTCGTGGGTAGACCGCACCAGTCATAGCTGGCCATTTGCCATCACTTTTCTGTGAGTTTGAATTTCTTAATCTTGTGACAGTGTGTTAGCATAATATTGTGAACGATCAGTGACCTCTTTTGTGTTTTATTTTAGAATAAGACCGCTGCTGTTGTCTTGTTTGGAATTCTTTTTTTTTATTTGTTCCATTCTGAGTTTCCTTTATGCTGCACAACCAAATCAAGCTAAAATTAATGCTGTTCCCGTCCATTGGAATAGTCGGAAAATAAAATACCCACATTATTTCGGAGCTGTTTGCGTCCGGCTTCTCATTCTACACCGGGCTACATTTAAGCTTTTTTTAGTGGAGGTGTGGGAAATCACAGCAGATTTTTTTTCTGGCATAACAGAGGACAAATGCTTCAAAAATGATAAATTATGTTACCCTACAGCAATGGTTTTGGTCAGAGAAGATGTGAACAAAGCTGTGACGTAGAGTCACTCCCCTGAGGGCGTGCGACTTTTAAACTACGGACGTAGGTCTCACAGTCCGCGAAGAGGTCATCTTCTTTAGGTAAAGCTTTTAACAAGCAGAGAGCTTAGTTTGCTGTAAATTTCACCTCTTCATCAGATGTAGGTTAAAGGCCACAACTGAGGGTTCATTCATCTGTTAGAATGAAGCTCTGTTGTCATCATGGAACTTCAGACATGTGTCAGGAAAAACACTCCTTCATATTCTATTCTACATCAAAATCCAAGCATGTGGTATTTTTGGCACTAAGATGCGACCGTTGCCTAGTAACTTTTTCAATAATGTATAAAGCTTTTTTGCACTGTAGAGGTGGGTGATTTTGTAGTCTGCATTTCAAGGCCAGTATAAGGAGCAAAAAAGAAAAAGATGTTTATTTTATTATACCATGTTTGACCTCATCAAACTGTATGTAATTATGTACATATTTTAGCTGAAATGTTATTTAAATGAACTCATGAAGACGCGTCCATGATAGTAGTGTCATGAGGAAAAAATGTTACTCAGTCTCAGAAACGTCCAAATATTGATCTGCATATTAAAACAGTAAGAACTGTCTAATGCATCAATAAATCATGGAAAGTAAATGACAAAGCTCTGCCATTGAAAATGAATGGTGGATGAAAGGTGAAACTTGCTGAATGTCAAGCTGAGTGAGCAGGTTTTTCCATCATTAGATTTCCTTTTATTCCTGATTTGATGGGCACATTCAGAAATTAAACAGTTTTAGCCATGGGTAGGGGTTTTTTATGTTCAAGAACAGCCTGAACACATTTGCATGTAGAGGTTAAATTGCAAAAAAAAAAGTTTAAAATGAAACAGAGGTGTTTTATCCAGCATGCTGAGACTTCATACTGAGGATGAAACTATTAAAAGCCGAGCTGCAATCGATAAAATGTGCAGTCCCTTCAGCTTTGTTATGTCTTTGATGGATCTGTTTCATCTGCAGGTGAACTTATGCGGGTGAAAAGTGGGGGAGGATCCAAACCCACAGGCTGGGAATCATTAAAGCTGTAGATGTTTTGGATATCAGTGTCATAGTGGCAGCCCTCAGATGATATTGAGAGTTAGAAAAGTTTGTTCTTGTACTTATAATCTTTCCAGATTTGTTGTTAGTCTAACTGACCCGAGTACAAATACCACTTCAGGCCACTTTAAAATGAACAGGAGTTTGGGACAAGCTGGATGCTTTGGTGTCTTTTTGCTGGTTGTCCTAAAGAAAACAAGTTAAGTTGAGAAGTAATTCCCCTGATCAATGTTGCACTTGGATCAGTTAGTGATAGATTCTATACTCTCCCTGTTGGTTTGTTTTCAGAGAGTTGGTCTACAATCTTTTTCTTGAAAGAAGCACAACTGAATGAATTAAAAATAAGTTAGAGATGAGCTGAATGGCTTAGGTAATTTAAAGAAATGGTTCTGTCACAACGGTTTAAGCCTTAGGGCCAATCCAAATTCTTCCCTTCACCCTACATTTAACCCTCCAAACGGAGAGTTATGGAAAAAATAGTGTCTCTGAATTCGTACGTCACTACCACTTGATGACGTCACCAATAGTTGCCGGTTAGCTACGTTAGCGCAGAGCTTCAAGCGCTTGAATAAAGATCAAAACAGCAATTTTATAACTTTAAAAAAGGTCATGCTAAAACAAAAGTCATTACTTACATTTAAATGTAAACTTCTGTGCTTTAGAACACAGCCACGTGAAGAAAAGTGCTTCTCCTCTGTGGCATAGCACGACGCAGAACTCCTTCGCTTCGAAGGGTGTGTATCTGTTTACGCCCCTTTCTGTCGGGGGTGTGTAGATAAATGTATTTACACAGAAACAATAAACACCAACCAACAGTAACTTAAGTGAAGCAAAAGGCTCCAGGGTGAACCAAGGCCAAAACAACAAATAAAACCCACACCTATCTGAACACAAAAACATCTTACCTGTTTATGAAAGAAAAGGGAAAACAATGACAAAACACTAACCTCCCTAGTCTAACATAAGCAGGAGACAATGTGCACTAAAGAAAATGGCAGTTCACCCCTACAGCTTCACTTTACAACATAACTAAACAAACTAAAGATAGAGTGGACCTGAACACTAAACTACAAAGTGCAAAACAAACATCATCAAGTGGAGAAGAGCACCAAGCTGCAGTGGAGACTGGTTGGAGCCAGGCTCCCTTCTTGCTGGTCGGAGGTCCACACAGTGCTTTTATGGCTGCCTCCATCAGCTTGGGTCAAATGGAGGCTAAACCCTCCAGCACCACACCTGAAGCAAATTAAAAAGACACACCCAGAAACCCACAAAGATCCACAGAAACTAAAGAGGTCCCACTTCGACAGAAATAAAATACACAATATAAAGAAAAACCAAATCCTAATACAGCTGGGGCAGTAACAGTATCCCTCTGCCTTGAGGGTAGGCCTTAAATAAACTTTTTTTGGACAGCACTTTCACAACAAATGCCTCTAAAAATGGAGTGGTAGGGAGAAGGGGTAGGGTCATTTGGATTGGCCCATAAGAGTGTATTCAGACTGGACACATTTGGCTCGCTCAAAGTGAACCAGAGTTTGTTTCCCTGATAGTCCGAAACAAATTTTCAGTCTGATTACTCCCAAGCATACCCTGGTCCGGGACCAAGAACCGCTCTCGGACCCATCTTTCCAGGTGGTCTTGGTTCATTTCCAATCAGACTAGGCTGCGAGTTTCCTCAGTCTGAATACGTCCCCTACTCAGAGTGGAACAATTGGACCAAAGCGGCCACCACAGCTGGGCATTAGGGCATGTAGACAGAGTGGCGGAGCAACAATGAGACACAACAACTCATTGAAATTTTGGTTGGATGAAGCCAGGCTTATTAAAACAACTTTTAACGTGATTCACATTGCTTCTCACTGTTTTCCCCAACAATCTATATATCATTAACACGTATCATCGTACCTTTACAGCCGTCACCTCCTCAGTAACCATCTTGCAACATGTTTCCGCCGGACCAAAGTAACAATTAAAAAGTGTTGTACCTGACGTTGATAGAGACGTTCAAAATTGGCCAGTGAAATATAAAGTTTGAATCAGTAAACCGCTTTGCCATACCATTGTAATTCCTGGCCAGTGACTGAAGTGATCTTTGGCCACGTGGTATTGTTTACAAGTTTTGTTTTCAAAAGCAGAAATGTCCGATTGATGGCAGTCTAAACACAGACCAAACGGAAAGTGCAGAACTCGATCCAGACCAAATTAAGCGGACTCTTTCCGGACCAAAAGACTCTTCCAGTCTGAGCACACCCTTAGTCACATGCACCTGTACAGATGTTGACCTGCATGGATGCTGTGGGTTTTTGGATTGCCTGGGCCAATGGAAGGTTGTAGAGAGGAGCGGTTGCATCTCAAAAGGGACACCAGGTGTGTCTTGTAGTTACTTTGAGGCTCCTATGATCACCTCAGGGTCCTGCTGTTTTTAGTTCCTTGTCTTAATGTCAACAAAGAAGGCCAAGTCCATCATCCATTTGGAATCTCACTTGGAAGCTCCGTACGATGTGCCTGTATCGCACTTACTTCAACCCTTACGTGTTAATTAAGTGTTGGTTAAGACCTGTCGTCTGCAGCATGTCCTTAGACAAAAATGTGCATGAACATTTACACCCTACGGATTCACTGAGTGGTCTACGACCATGATATTTCGTGCAGACCACATGCATTCTCCGTACAGGTTTTCCCATTTTCTGCCCACAGACGGCCTGTATCCACCGGTAAGGGCAGTTGTAAGGGAGGCATTAGGACCGAGTGGATTTGCAAGATGAATAAATGACTGCCGCTCTTGCTTAATTTATGGAAATAAAATAAATAGGAGATAAATCTGTGGCGTTGTTATGTGACAACATTTAGGACCATGGACATTTTACATTAACATTTCAAAAACTTGCCGCATAATAGGTTTTAACAGTTATTGCCAGATAACAAACAGGAACAATTTGGTCTCTAAACCCAGCGGTTACTGTTACAACTGCAATGCACATTTGTTCAAATAAAGTATATCCTTAACTGTTGTGGGGTAATACATTAAACAGAAACTTGTAATGTCTCTTTTTGTCATTGACACCTCTTATAAAAATAGTGAACCGAGTAGTGTCTGTGCTTTTATCAGAGAATGCGCTAAAACCCTTGGCTTTTGTCTCACAGTTCTTCATAGCTCTTAATCGACAGTTCAATAGTCTTTTTTGGAACTGCTCATCTTGTTTTCTCCAGCCATCTTTGTTGCAGTCCTCATAAGGCTCTTTGTTTCCATAGTGACACATGAGATTTTGATGCTGAATAACAAGCACATCTCCCCTTTGTTGTAGTAGGATACCATTGCTGGAAACGTTTAACAAAAAAGAAAAAAAAAATCCTTTTCTATATTAATTTAAAGAAAAACTGTCAGTGTTTAAAAATGTTCTCTTAGATTTTGACACTTTCTCTCCAAACCTGCTTTTAAGCACCACTTTATCATGCATTTTAGCTATAAAAGTACTCACAATAATCAGCAATTTTAAAAACTATGGGGTAAAAATGTAGGATTGTGAGCTTGAAGGGGCTTCCCGACCAAGCCTTTAAGTATAAGCAGTTAAAGTAAAAGTTCTGTGTCAGGATTAAAGGGTTTTATTGCTGTTTTTTTATTTTAAAAAATATGCTGTGCACATTAAGGTGATTCCATTTACAAAATCTCTATGAACAAGGCTCATTTAAACAAGGTAAAAGATCTTGGGGATAACAAAGCTATAGACCAACAGGCGAGAAAAACAACTCTTCAAAAATAGTGTCAGGAACTGGAGTGAAGGATCCAAAATGCAGGAGGCCAGGCTAAAAATGAAGGCAATTAACTGAAATGAAAACAGCTGTGAATCATGATGACTGACAAAAAGAGACCATTCAAACCAGAACATGACCAAAACCAGAACACAACTGACAAAAACCAAAATTCACAATGCTCACAGATAGTGTCTGCTGCTTCAGATGTCACTCAGCCACGGTGGCAGGACATCAAGTGATTCAACATAGAAAAGCAAATAACATCTTGAGTGAAGGAATCGGTTTTAGACAGGCTTCTAAGGGCAGAGCTCAAGTCAAATGAAAAAGAAAGGAATAGGAAGAAACAAAGAACAACATGCATTTGCATTTGTGCATCCATGATACTATAATTGTAGAGGAAGTAAAAGATTTTACATTTAGTTTGTAGTGGTATTTCTGCTTGTGGAATATTGATAGAAAATGTTGAAAAACAACAGTTATCTAGCAGAGGGTTCTGCAAGCTAAGGCTCCAGGTCACATGTAAATAATTATTATGATAATTTATTTTATGAAGTAAGTGTAAAGTAAAATGTAAGTAGTAAAAAAAATGGTTAACTCAAACTCACTTAAGTCATTTACAAACAGTTGAAGGACAGTATGAATCACAAGAACAGGAACTAAAACATTTTGAAAGATTTTTTTAGTGCTGTGTACCACAGAAAATCAATTGGTCACTAAGCGCAACCAAAGTAAAGGTGTGCATGACCACAGGCCTCTTATAAAACCGTAACTGTTAAGGAACCTGTCTAAAGCCTTTATTGGTGTGTGTGACATATGTGTTTTCATGGATTGTGCCATGAAAAAAAACACAAACCTCATGAGGCAGTAGCCAGTTCTCCCCTAAATCCCAAAGGGACGCTTGTGAGATGATAATGTATACTTTTTGTTGTAATGGAAAACAAGTTTTTGTTACAAACTTTTATACAGCAGATTGTTGCTAGTTGCTGTAATGTGATGGCTGATGTCAATGTCTGGGGAGAATGATTTTAAATTTAATGGCACTCACCTAATTAGTTCTCTCCCAGTTATTGATATACGTGATCTTTACTTTTTTTTTTCCAGAAACAAACTCAAGACTTGTTCTGTACTTTCATGATTGATTCCAGATTCAGCTAATTATTAAAACAGCTTGAGGTCAGAACATAATCAGAATTGGGCAGCAGTAAAGGCTAAGGCCAGACAGAGGCCAGGTCTAATTAAAGAACAGGTTCAGACAGGTCAAAACAGGAACAAAAGACTAAAGTCAAAGGTTGGCTTAGGAAAATCTGACAGAAAACCGAAAATTATTCTCAACAGTTTTAGTCATTGCTGAAAGTATAGTAATTCTCGATGCTTTCATCAGGTTAAAGGCGGTACTCATTTTTCTCATTTCAAGCAGACTCTGACTCACTGCTTTAACCTGAAGTGGTTGTTTTTTTAGGAGAAACGCTCGTCTTTCTACAACACCGGTCAAGTACATACGTTTACGGCGAACATGTAAGCAGCACTTTGTGGTGAAGTGTGCTAGTAACATGGAGTACTTGTCATAAATAAGCCTTTTTATTTCATAATTTCAAATCAAAGCAGTTTGTCTGCATTTAGAACGCTCACTTCAGAAGTGTTTGTACAGTGCAAACATTTTTGGAACATGCTGCATATGGGAATTAATGCCAAAGACCTTGTTGTGCATCACAACTATCATAACTTTGTAAAAAGTAAAAAAAAGAAATAAAGCTTAATATGGGTGGTATTAGACATAGACCTCCTTCCACTCCTTTTTGAGTAAATAATTAAACTCTTTTTGACTAATTTCACATTTAAAGGATTCAATATGTCATCCATTGTATGTGTAATGCTACGGTCACACCGGGCATGTGATGCGATTTCAAGAACTTGCTGAGCGTGGGTTCTTGAATGCACTCTTAGTGTACGGTATTCACACTGTCACTACCCGATATTAGCAAATATGTACTGACAGTTGGAAGAGGCCACCTCTGGTGGTTACAGGTTAGCACCAGTGTTCGGCAGCAGTGCTGCCATCAGTGTGTGTACATGGGTGAATGGGACTGTGACTGCAAAGCACTTTGGGCCTTCAAGGAAGGTATTAAAGCGCTATACAAGTATATGCCATTTTCCACATCAAAATAATACAAACGGAACATCATTAGAATATCCTACCACACAGCATGGTGACATGTCAAGCAAGAAGATGTGAAGAAAAATGTAGCCGAACAAGAATGGTTATTTTGACAAATGGAATGACTGAGGAATAACTGTCTGTTTCTCAATAGAAGCCTATGGGGTTTTGGCTTCTTGGAGTCAGCAGGTACTTCCCATTTGGAACGCGGGGGGTTGGAGGTGGGGCTCAGTATGTCCAGTTCCCTCTTATATAGTCAATGGTATTTTCCAATATTGGTTATTGATTCATCACCCTCAACGATCAAACAGATGTGACTCACAATGATCCTGGATTTTTTGCTGTGTGCTCCAGGAACCCACCCACACACACACACACACACACACACACACACAGATAATTGTGCGAGCTCACACTCACGGCCGATGCAGAATAACCACATGACTTATTAAGTGTGGAAGGAAACACAGGGATAACCGGTAATTATCACTGCAGCCCGCATCATCTTCCCTCAGGGAAAAATTGGGACGAATGAAAAAGAAAATATGGATGAAATAAAAGATAAACAGAGTCAATCACAGTTTGAGCTAAAATAAATTAAACAGGAAGAAATGAACAAATATAATAAATTAACAATGTTTGACTTATAATTTAATTTTAAAATGTAATCAAATCATTCAGGTTATAAATATATTTTCTAAATATTCATTTAATTAAATGCATGTATTGTTGTGGATTTTTCTTCCTACAGCCACCAATGGCTCTAGTTGTTTGGAAGAAAAAGAAAGAGAAAAGGTTTTTTAACTACAACAAATATAACCTAAGGCTGCACGGTGGTGCAGTGGTTAGCACTCTGGCCTCACAGCAAGAAGGTTCCCGGTTCAAGTCCTGGCTGGGGGACTTGAAACAGTGTCATTAATGGGGGACCTTTCTGTGTGGAGTTTGCATGTTCTCCCCGTGCATGCGTGGGTTTTCTCCAGGGACTCCAGCTTCCTCCCACCATCCAAAAACATGCTTCATAGGTTAATTGGTCACTCTAAATTGTTCCTAGGTGTGGATGTGAGTTTGCATGGGTGGCCGGGTTAGGCTGCGGCATCTCCGTGACCCCGAAAGGGATAAAACGGTTTAGGAAATGAATGAATGAAATATAATCTACAGCTAAAATCGTTTGGATTTTAGGATTGTGAACCACTGAGAATATATGGATGAAAATTTTTTTCAGAACAAAGCTTTGGATCTCGGAGAGTGATTCTGCCTAGCTATGCGTGTTTGTACGAATGCCTTTGGGCTCTACTTTCAAAACGCGCAACCAATGAATGCAAATTGAAAGTTTAACCAGGCTGAACTTTGACCAATCAGGGTTTTTGATTTAGTAATGATAAATGGCACCTTTTTTAAAACATGGAAGTGCCAACTTGTTGAAAATGGACCTCAAATGAGAGATAATTGATTGCGGTTGGTACCCGCCTGGAATACTATGACTCCAAGTCTTTCAAATAATGGAATAAAGCTGTGAAAAAAAAGGCTGGAGGAAGATTTGGGATATTTGCCTTGCTTCAACATTTCACACCAATCCTCTTCCAACTGCGAGTGCATGCGCGAGAATCGGGCAGCGAATTGGGAAGCGTTCAAGCAGGCTCGTTTAGTGTGTTCTTGAACGCACATCACATGTCTGGTGTGTATATAGCATAGGACAGTGAAGAAGAAGTTGAAATCCTGTTTAAATAGTAAAAGAAGAGCTCAATAATACAATAGTGTTGTGAAACATTCAAACGTTTATAAAATGAGTTGATTGGAGAGCAAAAAAAGAGAAAAAATGTTAAAACATCATAGCAAATTACAGCTTACAATTAGAATGAGCTAAACAGCAATAAATCAGACTGTGGTTTGGTTTGGACTAATATATGTATATATATGTAGTATTCATTTGTACTGAAGAAAGACAAAAGAAAATCCAATCCAAAAGCTTAATTTCCGTCATTGCTGCAGGGTAGCGCTGCAGATGGATTTCCCATTTCAAATTCTTGAGCCAACTGCAAAATTTGATATTTTAAAAATACCAATAATGTGGCAGAATGGTAATAATAACATGGTGACAATAATAAATGTCATCATTCTCAATGTGAAGTTAAAAAAAAACAAACAAAAGTGAAAAAAGCCAAGTCTTCTGAGTCTTCCAACATTAATATTACAGAATTATCTCCATAAAGGAACATTTACCTAAAGTGTCTTTGGTGATGCCAGTTTCCCTAAACCATGTGATATGGCGTGTAAGGACGAAGCTGAGATGTGTGGATCCATGTGCAAACAGGGTTTAATGAAACAGTACAGGAGGATGAGACAAGGCGTGGTCAAGGACAGGCAAGGGTCAATAACACAAGGAGCAAGGCGGGAGGCGGAAACACAGGCAGAGATCAGGCAAACAGGAACATGGACCGCTTAGTATGACCAAGAGGGAAATCAGTTCAAGACTACGCACAGAGAAAAGGGTGGTGTGATGACTTGATGAGGAGCAGCTGGTGAAGGCAAGATGGCAGAGGTCCGATGCATGCTGGGAGTTGGAGTGTCCAGAGGAACAGAGACTGTTAGCATTCTCGTGTTGGTGGTCGGAAAGGGAACTGGGCAACCGGATGCTGGCATGACGACATTATTTTGGTTAGTGGTAGTGCTTAACTTGGTGCTAAAATCTTTTGATTTTTATATGAATTGCAGGTGAAAGTGGCTGTTTTTTTGTAAACAGTATTAAGGTGACTTTGCTCTTAAATGACTTAATCATTTGTTAATGTTTTCCTCTCAGGTGTACATACGCCTTTTTTGCATCACTAATCTTGTTGCAAAGTTTGTAACTTGTTTGTGCACGTAACCTTTTCTTCTCAACCTTAAAAGTCACTTAGTTCCTTCTCTTTAGTTTCAGTTTCTTGCATGTTTCCTCTTCCATGTCCTCCACAGTGTCAGAGAAACCTTTAGTCATCCTTGGCTTATTTCCACTTTAAAGTATAACTCCAATCATGTTTTGATCTATTTTAAAAGCATCCCTAGTGGCCTTTAATGATTATTAGGTTATTTGTAGCCCAACAAACTGTGTTGTTTTCTAAAACATAGCTTCTGCAGAGCAGCAGGAGTTCATTAGAAATTTTCCTCTGAGTTTGTTGGGTTGGACTGTTGGCACGGAGTAAGGCAGCGCTCATTTCCCATGATGCCTTTGTTTACATTGTCTCCTCCTAGCTTACAGCCTCTCACAACTCCAAGCTAACATAAGCAGTTCAACAAAAAATGGTGAGCAATAATTGTTGCTATTCAGCCATACAGTCTTGAGCCACATATCAGTTCAGAAGACAAAAAGTAAATGGATCTTTTCATCTGTTGTTTCTATTTAGGCTGGATTCTACTAAAAACACTTATTTTGTCCAACATCAAGTTTAGTGCCATTTGTGTACTCTTGGCATTGTATGTGTACTGTTTTATGATTATGTGTTCATGCTCACTGATTGGACCACAAGTACAGAATAAAGTCTGTCTCTGTCTCTATCTTTATCTATCTATGCACCAAAATAGAGCAGAGCAGGGAGCTTGTGACTGTAGATTTAACTGGAGTGGATCTCTATTTTCATCAGTGTGATTAAAATAGAAATCTAACAAGTGTGTACTTAAAGCAACATAAACGTGACAAAAAGTGAATCTTAAAGAGAGGAGCTTTCACAAATTGGAGAATAATGAAGGAAAACTTGATTGTGCCTAATTAGATTACTACCAAAAAAACAAAAAACAATCAGGTTTGTTTTGTTAAGAACAATTTGAAATTGTCAGGCTAATGTCATTTGTTTAAACTAAAAACAGACCTGATAATTCATTTGCCTTTAACAAACTCATGAAGTCATTTCTCTTTCTTGGGAATCTTTGTTGAGAAACAGCCTTTCTGAAAAAGAAGTTGACCACATTTTCTTGCTGTTTTAAGCCAATTGACACAATCCTTTTTTTCCCTACAGCAACAGTTACTTTAACCAATATATGTTTTTTCTACATTATTTTTGTTGACAATGTGTGGTCAACTCAAAAAATATGATTAGTCAGTCCAAGGGGAGATAAGAAGCTGCAGCTGAGTGAGTTTCACTGGCAAACCTGGAAATGATTCTGTTTGTCAGGACAAAAGTGTTGCTCAGCTGCAGATGCTGCACCAGGAATGAAAAGGGACCACTGTGCTGGTAGAGGGAAAGATAATGGCTGTTTGCCACTTCTTATCTTGACCTCACTGATGTTGTCTAAAGAATTTCAGTGACTGCCTCCCTGCTCAAAGCTAGAGAATTAAAAATAATGTAGGTGGACCTGCTAGGTAAGAAGAGTTTGGTGATGTTTCCAACATTGTGGAGCACAGGCCTAAAACATAAATGTCCTAAAACATCACCCCAAGAACAACAGATTCAGAATCAGGTTCCCCTGAGCGATGGTTCTTCCCCTCATTGTGAGGCATAGAGGGAAGGGCCATAAAAGACAACAGTGCCATAGACCAAGCTCAA
The DNA here is from genome assembly GCA_036245035.1 of Adrianichthys oophorus. Lineage (NCBI taxonomy): Eukaryota > Metazoa > Chordata > Actinopteri > Beloniformes > Adrianichthyidae > Adrianichthys > Adrianichthys oophorus. The sequence goes on along the minus strand of BSAI01000108.1, from coordinate 44,932,832 downwards.
AACATTCCCAAACTCAAGCGGTGACTTCACATATCAGTGACCGGGAGAAGAGCGCCAAATGCCTAAAACAACTCAGAGGAGAATTGCTAATGAACTACTGCAGTTCTGCAGAAACTATGTCAGAAAAAACAACACGTTTATTTTTTTTTGTCTAATAATGTCATAATCATGATTAAAAGAACAATGGGAATACTTTTACAATCGATCACAATATGATCAGTGGGACTTTAAGATATCCAACAACCCACAAACCATGGTGCGAAAGGTATAGGAAGGGCGCTGGGCCCACTGTGTCAGGTATCTTCAGAGCTCATCAAACAGCCATCACACATACAGAGTCTGTGTTAATAAAAAAAAAAAGATCTTTTATCAACATCATTTCAGCATTACGGGAACAATGTTTTTGAGCAGAAAGCTGAGACATGATTTCCTACAGAAAAAGTCTAATGGCAGTTACAGGAAAGAAGTGCACACATGCAAAATTTAAATTGATCAATAAATGAGAATATTCACATTTCAAAACTTTAAACCAATTTGAAACTTTCTTCATGAAAACATTTTTACAGTTTCCTGATGATCAGTGTTTCTATCACCTACATAAAACTTAAGCTTTAAAACATTTAGTGTGCGGGGGTTAGGGGTTAGGTTAGCTGAACTGACGATATTAAGTTGTCCGTAGGAGTTCAGCCCTGCCACAGACTGGTAATCTTTCCAGAGCGTACTCACCTCTGCTCAACAGTAGCTAGGATAAGATCCAGCAACCTTGTGACCCCAAAAGGGATTCAGTGGGTTCAGAAACTGGATGGATGGATCTAAAATTAGTCAAAATATTATGCCATGTTCAATGGCTGATATTATAGACACTAGGGTTGCCATAGCTTGTCATTACAGAATCTCTAAATAAAAAAATAAAAAAAATCTTTTTCTGATTTACAGCCACTATTTCTTCTCAAATTTGAAAGAAATATGCATTTTTGTAGCTATTGATTGAATTTCCTTTTTGTTGAACCTAATCTAACACATTCTTAAAAAAAAAAAACAATCAAAAACCTTTTCTGCAAAGGACAGCATCTTACAGAGATTGAAAGCGGCGGGTGTTCCTCTTACATGTTATGGACGATGTGTATATTTCAGCGAGAAGTGTTTGCCTCGTGCTTTTTCTTTTGGTGTAAAGTTACTGATGAATCACACTATGCTTCAAGGTCTCAGTGTTTAATTTATAACCCTCGTCCCTCCAGCACTGACTCAGCAGGTGTCTCAATGTTGTGCATAAATAACTCTGCCAACTACAAACACACAGGCAAATGAAATGTGTTTCGCAGGTTTCATCTTGTTTGTTTCATGTTGTTCCCTCGGTGCAGCAGACTTCTGCTTCTTTGAGAGAATCTGTAAGGCTTGAATACCTTTTACAAAAAATACAAAGGAAATAGCAGCTCACAAATTAAAGCCCCACATTCAGACGTGTTTGGATGCAACGAAAAAAAAAAACAGAATATGACAATTTGCAAGTATAATATAAGGTCCGATTTTGCTGATTGAATAAGATTACAAATTTTGTCTATTTTTTCAGATATTTGCAACATTGTGCTTTTCTCAAAAGTTTTTACATGGAAAACAAGAAAAGCTACAGAGAACAATTATAATCTAAAGGTTTATCGAATTTTGAAAACAATCATTCAATGTTGACTTTCAGCAACATAGATCTCTCATTTGGAGTAAAAAAAAAAAAAAACTTTGGTCTTCTATACTAAAAGTATCATCCATTTTAGTTCCTACACAGGTGTCACAAGAATTTGCTCATTATCTATTCTCAGAAACAGAAAAGAAGACTTTCCATTCATCCATCTTCAAAAGCTACTGAATTTCTTTCAGGGTCACAGTGTTCCTGGAACCAACCCAGTGTTGCTCAAAGGTGGGGTCTACCCTGAACAGGTCACAGGACCACACACACACTCAGAGGCAAATTAGTGATCCCAATAAACCTATAAAACAGGTTTTGGACTGTGGGAGGAAACCAGAGTGCCCAGAGAAAACCTTTATGTGCACAAGGAGATCAAGCAAACTCCACACATATGGTCCCAGCAAAGATATGAACCAGTGCCCTCTCATTATGAGATGAGAGCACTAACCACTGCATCACCATGAAGCCAGAAGTAAGGCTTTTTTGTCTACAAATCAATTAAATGTGCAAAATTTACACCGAAAATTCAAAGCAGACGTTTGTTCTAAAAACAACTGCAACAGTGAAGGATGATAACAGGGATAATTGAATTTGAGCATAGGATTCATAAGGAAGAGTTCTAGATGGTATATAAATTAAAGAGGTTACATTTCTTTTGCACTTTATTTAGTACTTTCAGCATTTCAGAATGTTCAAAAAAGTATTTGCAAGTCAGAAAAACTGACAATTTGTATGTTATTTGATTTATTTCCTGGTTGTATCAGTATATTTTTTATATTTGAAGTACTTTTATCAGACAGCATTTTACCTGTAAATTTAGACAAAACCAAACATCTGGATAAAAATAATACTTTCTAATGGATTATTTATTTATGGGGGGGGGTCCCAAAAAAACTTAATTAGCTGACATTTGATGTTTGATCCCCCCTTTTTTTTTTTTTTTTTAAAATCAGTGCAATGAAACTTT
>BSAI01000108.1:44900877-44930084 GCA_036245035.1 Adrianichthys oophorus | reverse complement strand
ATTATTTATTTATGGGGGGGGGTCCCAAAAAAAATTAATTAGCTGATGATTGATGTTTGATCCCCCCTTTTTTTTTTTTTTGTTAAAATCAGTGCAATGAAACTTTACTCTGTGACTTCCTGCAGTCCTGGATCTGTACTTTGTTCAGACCACCACGGGAAATCAGTCTGGGGTCCCTCAATACTTTTATACTTAAAAAAAAAGTCAAGTAGTATTTTTAAAAAATATCTGAATGTTTCCACAGTTTGGATAGAGTGTATATAGTTTGTGTGCAGTTGAATGTAATTGACTCTTTATATAATTATTATTTAAAATATTCAATTTATTTATTTTAAATATAAGTGCTTTGCACATCCATTGTTGCAGTAAACATTTGTCATCTCTAACATGTAATATGGATACAATGTAGTGTACAATTACAAGAGTAAAAGCAACAGCAATAAGATTGGATTTAAACCTGCTGCAGAGGTAGTTTAGTTGAAATCACATGCTGTTAATCTGTCATTTCTACCCCTGTGTTTTTGCTTTTCTTTTAAAAAAAACACAGTCTGCTTGAACAAAACAAGCTTGAAAGTTCAACATTGTTCACATATTCAGTAGAAAAAGGTACAAAAACCGCTTTGAAATTACACAGTTTTCGTGAATCAAGAAAGTTCTGCTGAAATTATTAGACTCCTTTGTTATTAATTCTTGTATTTAAAAGTTTAGAATGAAAACAACAGCAGTATAACTCACAAAAATATGACACACTGAAGAACACTTGATGTCAGGAGAAATCAGCTCAGAGACCAGGAACACCAGGGGGCGCAGGAAGCCCTGATAAGAGGAGGGGGCAGGTACACAGCAAAAAGCTGGAAAATAGCATTTTCCAACATTTTATTATATTTAAGATTAAAGGAGTCACACAAGTCAGCAAGCCACAGTACTGCTGTTTTTAAGTGACTGTTCATAATAAAAACATATAAAGAAGAGTGTTGGAAGTCCACATTCCTAATTGTTCACTTGGACTTATTGGGATTTTTTCATAAAATTATACTAGTTACTTTATGAATTCTGATTCAACTTTTAAAAAAGAAACCATCTCATCAAAGATAAATTGTTACTCATATTGCTTAAACCTCTACTGCAGTTACATTGAAATTCCTGAAGGTTTGGCTGAATGAGTGGAGCTTCAAACTGCTGGTGTGATCCAAAAATATTTAGGGAGAAACAGAACTGCATTTTTACTTCCTGTCATGTTTTGACAAAATAGACAAATAAAAACAGTGTATGGAAGTTTTGCACCACTGACAAATGAGAAAAGCTGAGATCCTGGTGTTAAAGTCCCACTCCGATCATCTTTTCATGACTCGTAAAAGCGTTCCTAGTTGTTGTTTATTTATGATTATATCGTTTTTATATCTTGGGACTGTTAGCACAAAAGTAAGCCTGCACTGATATCCCATCATCTCTTTGTCACATTCTCTCCTGCTATCTTAGAGCCCATCAAATCCACAACCTAACATTTCATGGGCAACAAAAATGGCGAGCAATACTGAAGCTGTCTAGCCGTTTTTGTCTAGCTGTCTGGCAGTTTTTAGCCAGATACCAGCTCAGATGAGAAACATAAAGACGTTAATGGATCTATTCGTCTACAAAATGTCTTCAGACTACATTTATTCCTGCTCTTGATTTACCAAGATTTGAATAAAGAAATACTCACAAATGCAGCTTTAATCTTTAGTCTGTTATGATAAAAAATGCCACAAGAACATGTTAAAAACACCAAAAACACAGTTTTCATTCAAAATAAACCAATAATTAGGGAAGATGATTCAAAGATCTTCTTGGGAGTGCAGTGCTTATTTACATAACCTGGTAGCGGTAGACTCTTAAATTGTTTAGTTCTTCAAACCCCTTTTAGATCCACTCACAAGCTTTAATGTAAAAAAAAAAAAAATTATAGAGCTGCAAATGTCTGTTCTTTTTTTCAAAAAACTACCTGCCAGCTTACCTGAATTTGTCTGCTGTCTGCTGCAGAGATACCAAACTCTTGGCCTCTGATTTTCTGTGTTTTCCTCCCCCGGGAGGCATCTCAACCAGATGTCTGAGCCACCTCCTCTACGTGGAGGAGCAACGGCTCTACTCGGAGTTCTCTCCGGATGACTGAGTTTCTCACCCTATCTTTAAGGGAGCGCCCAGCCACCCTACAGAGGAAGCTCATTTCTGCCACTTGTACCCGGGACTTCGTTCTTTCGGTTATTATCTTAGAGGTCATGACCAGAATTTCAGAGGGCAGGGGCTCAAAGTTGTCCTTTTAACAACATGGAAATTGAGTAAAATAAAAAAAAAAGGACAAATAGATAACTACTAAGCTGCATGACCTGTATAGGTAAAAATGATATAATGGTCATTTTTTTATGTAGAAAAATGATTGCCAACATGAGTTCATTCACTTTATCATAGATTTGGAAGATATCCACAGCAATCAAAAACTGGAGGTTCTTTATTTTGGCATAGTGCTGCAGACAGAATCAAAATGAATCACATTTTTTGCAGATGGTAACATTTTAAACACAATTTCCTACAATGCTTATCTCCATTGTCACAAAAACAGGCAGACAGCTAGTTCCACCTGCAGCAGGTTTATTAATGAAAGGCAGGCAGGAAGCAGCCAGACTGCACTACAAATCCACAGAGCTAAATCAGAATCGAGGATCAGGCAGAAGGTCAGGGCAGGCGGCAAAGAGCAGAGTCAGGAATGAAGCAGTGTCAGGTAACAGGTGGTCAGAACAAGTTAGAATGCTCGGTATGCTGGCGGGGTGACACAGGCAATACTTCGCACCGAGTGTTTGTCTGACCAGTGCTTAAATGTCTTGGTGGCTGATGACATTATAGTCTAGTGACTTTTGGCCGCCTCCTCTGCACGAATTGCGTTTGGTGTGAATGCACCTTTAACGTAAACACACACCGGCCGCCGGTGGTGCGTTAAAGAACATGCGATACACAGGTTCATGAACGCACAGTGCTCAGTGCCCCCCCAATCATATTCTTTGCATTTTAGAGAAAACGAAGCAGTTGATTCCGTAGACTCACAGTGTCACTGGACAGTTGTTTTCATTAATATTCAACCTTCACATGTACAAAGAATGACTGTTTGCTGCTTGAAGAACCGCCTCTTAAAGTAGAGCTGGTGAAGGAATGAAGGTCAACACAAAACAAATCAGGACTTGAACACAAAGAAACTTAACTTAAAGCAAAAACGGAAGCTAAACTAAAAAGTCTAAATGCTGAGAAGTGGAACCTCCCATCTTCTCAGTGTACAGATTCACAGACTGGAAGGGACAGATTTATAAAAAAAATGCTTGGACTATTAAAAGAAAGTAATCAGCAGTTTACGTTCAGAACAGGTCAGTGGATTTTTATTTATACTACAAGATCAAGTTTATTGCAAAAATATTATCAAACAACTGAGGTCCTGAAAGGCTGGACATTTTCTAAAAGATTTTCTTATATTGCCTTAGATGCATCTTATGAATGCACTCTATCCTTTGTCATTGTGTTGTTTTTTTAAGCACTTCTTTTCAAAGTACGTGGTCACCTCAAAATGTTAGAACAAAGATGATAAAAATATACAATTATTTTCTAATTATCAATAATAATGATGAAAACAAAAGTTTTTGGACACTTAAGCTTTTGTATTTTAAATGCCCTAATAAATGGACACGCACAAAATATCAAGGTTCTAGACCACTTGGTGAACTCATAGAGCAAAAATGTTTGTACACATTTTTTCTACAGGACTGCTGTGAGTTACAGGTCATAGCAAACACTTATACAACATGTAAGGATGAAAAGGATGAGACATAGGCACCTCGCATGGATTTTTCAGTTTTTCAACCTCCTCAAAACCTGTGCACTGCTGGTTCGTGCTGTTAATGTGAAAATAGTATGCTGTATGACTGTTAAAAATGAGGATATCAGAGCGTAGTTTGTATTGGTGTGCTACGGGCAGTTAGGAACCCCATGCACACTCTGTGCATGCAGCGTTGTGTCAGTAACGAGCCAAGAGGCGCACCTTACTAATGACTCGAGTGTGGCATAAGGGCATCATACAGCAGTATCGGAAGTGTATTCAACTTAAATTATCCTTACAAATACTTCATGATACACTTATCACACGCACTAAAATGGTACTTTCCATTTTCATGATGTTTCTTATGGCAGACGTAGGAGACTCAAGGGGAACCGCAAGACACACCTGTGCTCCCTTTAGGATGCAGCCATTCCTGTGTACAACACTCCTCCAACTCAAATATCCACAGCACCCATATGGATCAACCCCTGAACAGGTGCATGTGACTAAGGCTTACCTATAAGTAGTGTTTGAACTAAGAGCAGAAAAACGTTATTCTTGGTTTTGAAGTAAGATTCACAGGACACTGTGGCAGAACGTCTGTAGTTAACAAGATTGGCAAAGTTATTTGTCGCCGTATTTAGTTAAAATATTTGCTATTTATTTTGTAATAAAAACAACAAAAAGGTCTAAAAATATCAAGTATTGCTGCAAGATGTTGAATTGTAAGTCTAATCCAAAACTTTCATAAGCAAAAAGCTTCCATCAGGTTAGACGTTTGTGTGATCACTGGAGAGTGACCGTAGAAAGAAAAAAACAAAGCGGTGAAAGATAAAGGTCATCTCCCTACATGTTTTTTACCTTTGAAGAAATTTCATTTTTCATAGACTTTGCTGCTTCAGTGGCGACATTTCATTTCCCAGAATCAGCAGTGGATGTTTAAGCATGCAGATATATGAAATGTGCTTTAGCCCCAGCTTCCACTATAAACACTGACTGGAAGTGGAACAGAACAAGAGGGAAAACTCTTGGACCGATGCTTTCAGGCTCCAACCAGCCAATTTATCCTTTCCTGAAGGAGGAAGTCAAGTGGGACAGTGGTGTGTTTGCAGCAGTGGGAGAGCGCGACAGTCTCTGTGTGTATGTGAGTATTTGGTGAGTGTACATGCCGTAAAGGCTCTCCTGATGATGTTGCCTGCTTCACAGGCTCCCCAAGTGGTAGCCAGGAATTGCGGGAGGCTTCTTAGCTCAGAATTGGTTAGTTTTGAACACAAGTGCACATGTATGGAAAGAAGCAGCCAAAAGTGCCTTTAAATTAATTCTGATTCTCTAGCCTAATGTTATGGATAATGATTCGCTGAAAAATTTTCTCCAAAGAATAAATTGGATCAGTTGCTTTCTGAAAATGTTAGATTCTCTTCTGTCTCTGCCATCACCTGGTCAAATGGTTATGGACACTTCAGTAAATAATTGTTACCTCTGCCTAAGCTATGTTTGTAGTTTCATAGGAAGCCTGAGAAGGCAAGTTGCAACAGAAATGTCTTTTTGAAAGCACATTTTCTGTGATACAGATTGAGCTTAATATAATGCATCCTACAGCGTTTATGATACAGCTCATGGAGTCATAATGAATGAGAGGTTTTTTATAAATCCCTCAAAATTACTACTGTCATTTTCATGTTTCTGCTATTTTTTGAATCTATATAATCCATAAAATCACTTTAGGAGAACAGATAGTACACTTACAAAACAAAACACACATGACCAAATCTCAGTATTTAGTATTTTCCTGTTGCATTGCAAATTAGTCACTTCATTACCATGTTTTTCAGAGTATAAGGCACTTTTTTTACATAGTTTAGCCAGGGTTACAAGTTATACTCTGTAGCGGTTTATGTGATTTAAAAAAAAAATAGGATTGGCTCATATATACATTATTTTCCCAATAACAACCGGTTGCCCTTTTGCAGTTGTTTTCCACAAAAAAACGCTAGTGCTCAAATAGGTGTATGTTTCAGTTTTTACTTGTGACAGTAACGCAGAAAAAGGTCGTCAAAAACAAACACGGAGGAGATTATGATCGTTCTGCTCCTGAGCTTGATAACATTTTGGTTATTTGCATTGAAACATTATTATTTAATCTTGTTTTTTATTTTTTAGCATTTTGTTTGGGCTTGGCAGATTTGTTCAGAAGTGTTGCACTTTTCTCCCAAAAGTTTATAGTCTCAAGCAATTTAAAGTAGTTTTTTTCGTCTTTAATATACATTATTTGGCTCCTGCGACTTATACTCTGGTGCAACTTATACCCAAGTGTGACTTCTACTCTAGTGTGGCTTATACTCTCAGTTGACTTACATCTTGGTGTGATGTACAGTACTTCGGTGTGAGTTATACTCCGGCGCGATTTATGCTCCGGTTTGACTTGTACTCTGATGCAACTTAAAGTCTGTTGTGACTTATATTTTTGTGCAACGCATACTTTGGTTTGAGTTATACTTCAGTGCAACTCATACTTCGGTGTGACTTATACTCTGGTGTGAGTTATACTTCAGTGTGACAACACCATGTTGTCATGAAAAATGCAAAACAATTTTTGAGTAATCAAAATGCAGGAGGCCCAAAACAGTCATCACAGGTACGCTTGAGAGCAGGTGTCCCTGTCATTGTTGTCACAGAGTAATTATTGCCAGGCTAAATAATAAATAAGGCTGTGGTAGATGAAGACGTTTTTTTCAATAAACCTTTGGGGTCCATTTGACACTTTAAAACAGATTAGGTACAATAAAAGAGTGATGATCCTTTACATATGACCAGGCTTGTTATTGTGCGTCTGTGAAGGAGTGCAGTTGTTTCTCAGTGTGTGGGGGTTATGACTAAAGAGGCCCAGCAAGTTTCTGCAGCTCTGACTGAGCTTGCCCCCCAATGATAAATGTCCTAGGATGTCTTAAAAGTGCCAGGAAAACCTCGCTTAGACAACTAAACGCTATCCGCAAGGCTAAGATAAAAAAAAAAAAAAAAAAAAAAAAAAAAACTTTTTAGCTTATTTCAACTGAAATGCACCACAAAAAAACAAAAGACCTACACAAAGTTTTATTAATCAATTTGTTATAATTTGACCCATATAATCCCACCAAGGTCACATTATTTTAATTGTTTACTAATAATCTATTTAAGTCACCAAAAGATTCCACCATTTAGATGAATCCCTTTACTGAGTAAGCACAAGGTGACAGGGAGGAAGACTCCCACTGCAGATCTCAGATCAGTTAGTGAGATTACTTCTGAGGCTGGTTAGGGTTACATATTACAAAATCAATAAACAGTATTTGTTAGAAGATAATCACATAAAATTCATCAGTGAACATCACGTTCATCAATCATCCATAGTTGAGGATTCTCTCCTCAGTCCACAGAAACCTGTTCTCTTTTTTATCTGTTTGTTTTTCCCCTTATTTTGATCCATTTATTTTTAAATCATACTTTGACTTTTGTTCCAAATATCTTTTGATGTTTTTCTTTACAGTCACAGTCCTCCTCACTCATTCACTCACTGATGGCGGCTCTGCTGCCGAACACTGGCGCCAACCTATAACCACCAGAGGCAAGGTGAGTTCAGTGCCTTGCCCAAGGACACTTCACATGGGAGGGCAAGGCAGGAATTGAACGGGTATCTTCCGATTAGAGGTTGACCACCTGACTGCAGCACCACAGCTAGTTGGTTGTGTAAGCCTACATCCATGTTACGTACCGGCTAAATCCTTCAGTGCAGCCACGTATGGTGATGCCATAGGACTTTGGTTTATCATAGATATCAATGGTCAAAATGCATTTGGACTTTTGCAACTTCAGCAACTCCTTTGGGATCAAGAATCTTCTGAAAAGACACAATTTCCTGCTAATTCTTTTCAATGTCCTTAAACTTACAATAAAAAAAAGTTTTGACTCACTAAAAAACTAGAATTTTTTTTATTTGTAAAACCAATGCTGAAGTAACTGCTTATAATGAGATTATAATGAGCTTTATGTCACTCACATTGAAATACCACATTGGTTCTTTTATTTGTTGTTGTTTAGCTCATATTTCACTTAGTAAACAGCCTTTTGCTTCATAAATGTAGGACTTTAGTCTTGCAAATTCTCAGCTTATAACTTATGAAATTATACTTTAATATTGTGAAATATTGACTCTTGTTGAGTTTTATCTAATAAATGTACAACTTTTTTTCTTAGTACATTTTTTTTTATGGTAAACTTTATTTTTATGAATGTATTATTTTTTTGGTGGCCTTAACACTCATATTTTTCTCATTCTATCTGAAGGTTTCAGTTTTAGTGTCGTTCACCTTATTTTTTCAACCTGATACATCACAGTTGAAGTTAATTTGGTGACATGAGTTTTCACCCAAAACATCCTCAGTGTTTTTTAATAAAGACAAACACAACCACATAAAAACACAAAATAAAGGAAAATATACACACAAAAAAATTGAAAAAAAAAAAACCCACAATCATAAAATCAAGCCATCATAAAAACTCACTTCAAGCTAAAAGCTTTTTTAAAAAATGTTTATTTCTATTTTTTGTTAAAATGACAACTCTTGTTGGGGACAAGAAGATTAATTCACAAGCTCATCAAAAATAAAGACGTCTTAAACTGTTCGAGTTGCATCTTGGAATTTTAAAAATCAAAGTTACACCACAAGAAGCCACAAGCCTACTGTACATCATTAAGAATTGAAGCGTCCTCTTTAAGGACCCATCATAATACAGTTAATGCAAATCAGACGATGATGACTGAAGAGGTTCCAGTTCTACACTGCCTTCAGACCTATAGACAAAAGAAATAAACAGATTTAATAAAAACAGGAGGAACACTTTTTTTTTTCTTTTGGAAGTGGTGTTGACATCAAATCACAGTTTGAGGCAGAAGTGTGAACACTAATTCACTTTTTTCAACAACAGCTAAAGCTCCAGGCACAATTCGCTGTTGATATTACCCTTCACTCTCTACAGCCTGCCTGCCCAATCATAGCAGGAAAACTGCTGTTTTTTTCTTAACTTGACCATAGTCCATTTTTGGCAATGTTTTCTGACCATATATGATGTTCTACACCTTGTTTAATTTTAAGCCTTGACATTTTCTTTTTTTTATCTGCAAACATATTTGAATAATTAGGAATACCATTTTATTAGAAAAGAAATAAATATTCCTGGGGAATTCCTAAACTTGTCTTTTCTAATATTTTTAAATGTTGAATATTTGCTTTAAAATGTTGTTATTTAGGACAAAGTTGACAGAGCATAGATTCCTAACGACAACGCCTAAATTAAATTTCTGGTTTTACTTTGTTGGGTTAATTTTACATCTTCCATTTGTTGACTAAATTTGACTGATTGTATTTTTTGCACTTTAGGTTGCTCTGGAGTATAAGTGGCAGCAGACAATAAAAAAAAAAAGTTTAAAAGAGAAGAAGAAAATCGTATATAAGTTGCACTTTTGGAAAAAAATTAGAACGATTCTGAACAAAACCGCCTCGCCTGGTGTAATGCTGCGTTCACACTGAATGCAATTCACCCATCAAATTTGTGCCTTTTTTCGCTGCGTGCCAAATTAGCTTCTTGATACTTGTTCAAAAATGTGTTGATAAACTTTTAGGTTCAGTGCTACATGGAAGCATTGTCTATATATCTCATTTACAATGCAAGGAAGACACGATTGATGTTACAAGAAATCAGGTTTGTTTATTTTGAAGAGTTCTACAAAAGCATCGGTAAACACGTCGTCATGTCTGGGTTCATGAGTATGAAGTTAGATTTGTTGCTAAAGTTTTGTGCGCCTGTAAAAAAAAGTTTTGTACTTGTAATAACAAGTTTGTGTGGCTGTAAAAAAAGTTTTGTACTTGTAATCAAATACATTATTTATTTTCTAATTACTTTTCAATTCATTGTTTTTTTTTAACCTAATGGTGCTTCTTTTTCACTGTTACACTTTTGCAAAACGACACTTGCCTCATCTCCTCATCTTATGTCTTGCTGGTTTTAACATACATTAATATTGAAGATTTTCCCTTTAATGTCAGAGAGGATGCTAACAACTATATGCTAACTTTAGCCAAGTCCGATTTTTAAGCTAGGACTGTTGATTGTTGGAAGGTTGATGTTGTTAAAACCATTTAAATGTTGTTGCATTTTGGGGGAAATAATCAGAGTAAACTATATCTATATATTTGATCATATATTACCTTTGGCTCACTGGATACGCATATTGTGGATATCAAATCAAAGTCGATCACCGCTAGCTCCGTGGACAAAGTGTGTGTTAGCTTGGGGGCGTTTTTTATGAGGAATTAACATTACGATACAATCACAATTTAAAAAGTTGATTTTTCATGGTATAAGGCTTTTAAATGAAGTGACTGGTATGAAAATGACAAAACTATGGATGTTGTCAGTTGCATCAGCAACAGTTACAGACACAAGCCCTATTATGCAACTGATGCAACTCTTTTCAAGGGTTAGGAGACATATTAGTTTTCCTTGCAGATGGCGCTCTATAGATCAAGTTCTTCACAATAGTGTGTATTTGACTTTTAATGCAGCACAGAATCAATACAAGACATGAATCAATTACACATTAACAGTAGAACTTTGTGTGGCAGCTGAGGGCTTAATCCATCACTGTGATTTACAGTCTTATCTTTCCAGCAGAGACCAAAGAGTCTAGAAACTTTCAAAGAAAATTGCGTGCCTGCAAAGCCTTGTATGTCTTGAGAGAGTTCAGTGCACCTGCAGCGACAGCAGAGAGCAGGTAGATGGAATTAATTCCAGCTAAGTTGATGCTGACTGCAGGAAATGAAATGCATGTGGGAATCTGCTGAAGAGCTGCTGTGTGGTGTTGTGCACCCACTCTGAGACATACAAGCGCACCACAAATACCTCATTTAAACACGTCACACAAACATGAAACATAAAACTTCTCCAAAACATGTTTTCTGTTCTCACAGTGAAGGCTCAGTAAGATCAAGCATTCCTAAGAAAAAAAACTTTCATCAGAATTCAAGTGTGTCTGTGTTTAAAGTCATTACAGATGGTGTTTTATGGCACACAGCCATTAGAACTAAATGGTGGATCCTCTCCTCAGTTTCTGAGATAGTTTGGGACTTTAACCTATATACCTGAGCTGTAGGCTTTGTTGTCACATATGGATGACTGTGGCAAATTGTTGTGCACACGACAGTTTCCAATAGGAATGTCCTGATCAGGTTTTTTGATCTCCATCTGATTCAGAGTCATTTGATTTTAAGTATCTGCTGATACCGAGTTCCGATCCGATCCTTTTTTAAAACATTAAAAAAAGAAAAATGTCACAAACAGATCTATTTTTTTCTACCATTTTTCTTTTATCAACATTCTTTTACCATTTAAGTCTTAAACAGAGCACTTCTGTAAAGTAGCTTTTACAATCAAGTAAAAATAATGCAACTAGTAACTAGTAAAATATAGGTGATAATGTGAGACAGTATCTTTAGTATATTTAGTATCTTCAAAACTATTAACCATTTTGGTCAGATGTAATTTACATCTCCATTAAAATCTCATGAACAATTAATTTCTTTTAAAACTGTTGTTGTTGCATAATTATCATGATGAATGTTCAGGACTAGCTTATGTCAATGGAACCATTTATTAGTTTTACTTGTTTTTTAAGAGATGATTGGATTCTTTATTTTAACCTAAGACCTGGCATCTACATGGGTGTGTTAATTCTGTTTGTCGGCAGCAGAAGAGCGCCGTTCTTGGAAAAAAAAAAAGAAAAAAGAAACAAACCTGATCTTTTTTTGTTAAAGGCATTTGTAGGTCGTTCTTTGGGTGAAGACAATCCAATAGAGACACTTGCTGTCAGTTTAAAATGTTTTTTAAAAGAGTTATTAATCCCGGAAGTCTGCATCTGTGAGTATCTCGCTAGCTTAGTTTAGTTTAGTTTAGCTTCACTAAACAGCTTTTGTACATCTCCTGCTCCAACTAGAACCGTAACATATTGTGGTGATCCGTTCATGATATGCAGACTTCAAATAGAATATTTGTGTGGATAAATAAGCTTGAAATATAAAAACGCTGATCACAATAAGAATTAATTAAATATCCGATACTGATTTTTGATCGAGTCATAAACCATGTGATCAAGCCCGATTTCCAATCACGTGATCAGATTGGGACACCCCTAGTTTCTAACATACAACATTAAGTTACAATAAAATAAATAAACAATTGACATGCCTTTATGTCAGTATAAAGTCCTGTTCTGTCTTGTTATGAGAGTACAAACTGAAGTCTAAAGTGAAGCTCTGGTAATCCCTAAGAAGGGATTCTTTTTTCCCTATTCTGTACAATACTAACTTGATTGTTGGCATGGTGTAAACTTGTACACACTTCCCATCAGCCCAAACTTGTTCTGTCTGACCCAGCTCATCCCAAACTTGCTCTGTGTGATCCAGCCTGCCCGACTGCCTGACTCAATACCTTCCCCTATGTGCCACATCCTCCTGAAATAAAGCCTTTGTTTCTTCTATCTGGGATTTGTGCATTCCGGGGTTTAGCAACATCCTTCCAAAAACCTGACAGTAACTGCTGAATGTGTAACCACCCCGCACTTTTAAACATCTCCTAAAAAAATGTATATGATTGGTTTGCTATCAGTCACATCTTTATTGGTCAAATTAGATTAGATTAGAATTAGACAAGAAATGTTTTATTTGAACCAATCAAGGCACAAATAATGCATGAACAAAACAATTAACAGAGGTTTACATATATACAAAGATGTGTACATCAAAGGATTACTACCTTGCCATTTTCTTTACATGAATTATAATTATCGGGTTCATAACTTATTATCAGATATTTAAACCTTACCAACACAGATTCAGGTCATTAAGAATCCTTAAGGATCGATAAATCACATGTAAGTAGACATCATACTATTTTAGAATTCATCATAGCATATGCAGATCAATCAGAAATGAAATTATCAAAAATATACGCAGATTATTTTCCATTTGCATATTATTTTCTATTATTTGAAATTAAAACAAAAGGGGAAAACTGCTGTACAATAACTTTTCCTTTATTTGTGATCGAGATATTTAAAGCAAGGATTTCCACAAAACTCAGCCTCTCTGCCTTTTTCTGCTCACCTAAGCTGCAGAGTGCATGACTGCGTTCAAATGTGAAAATATGTCCACATTTGAGCCCATGATGCATGACGCATGGCAATTCCACAATACAAAACATGCAGTGTTATGGTAATGAGATAGTTATACTGTGATGGCTCTGCAGTCGTGGTCCATTGGTCTGTCCTGGGTGTATCTTGGCTTTGACTAAAGACAGCTGAGGTACGCTCCAGTGGACCTTTATGACTTACTGGAAAGGAAAATTGTTGTATGAAAAACTTCAATGGATGAATGGACCCTTAAACTTACATTTGCACCAGCACATCAATTTACTGGACTTTTCAGAAAACCAAACCAAAGACACCCAGAACTATTTAGGGAAAATCAGAGAACGTAATTAAAATTGGTGTTATAGAAAAGTGCTAAAACAAGTCAGAAAGTCATCATGCCACCAAAGGTAAGAAGGAACAAATATGACAAGGCAGAAATCTTAGGGCTTACTAATAGCACTTAAGGGCCTGGTCACACTGCCCCACTTTGCTGGAATGTACCTGGAGGGGCGCCGAATCTTGACAATGCTCATCACCGAGCACAAAATGGCAAAAAAAAAAAATCAAACACAGGGGCGTTGGGGGAGCGATGCACCACTGAAGCCGGTGTAGCTTTAGCATTGGTTTAGTGGTAGCGAGCAGTGAGCGTTGATGTTGCGTTGGTTGCTTCAGGGTAGGTATAGCTGCATTCTGCGCATGCAGGCGTCTCTAAGGATCCATGGTGATGCAGTTTTTGGACTAATTCAATGTCCATTTCTCCCCAATTTTTGGCCAATTATCGGTCCTGCTCTATCTCCGCTATAACAACGCCACAGCAAAGTTCATCGCTGCCATGTATCACTGCTTCAACGCCAGACACCGTTCCAGCAATGCCGTGTCCGGTCCTAAGATGCTTATGACTGCTCCATTGACGTTTGTGCAACGTGTAGTTGCCGCCAGTGCAACTCTGGCGAAGATTTCTGCGTTGGGCTAAGCGCCCCGAGGTCAAAGGTCAACAAAACTCCAGAGGTTATTGTAGACTTAAGCTAGCGGTATGTGTATGAAATTTCGTTAAAATCACCAAAACAAATGGTTGCTTTCACGTACTTGAAAACAGGTCAAGCGTCCACAAACTTGCGTCTTGCAGAGCCAAACTTTGACTGACCATCGGTGGAGTGGGAGTGAACTTTGCCAGAACAGAGAATGGACCTCTCCTCACCGCTTGCAATATTTTGAGCAGCTCAAAACTTTCAGAGCGGTGGGAGGGACCCTCCAGGAACATCAGCGGTGGCCGAGCATATGCAGCGTTACTTTAACTGAAGCCAACTTTTGTTAAACGGGGATGAACGGTCACGAGTGGTAAGTGATTTTTGTCACCGCTCCAAGTACGTTCCAGCAAAGTTTGAGCAGTTTGACCAGGCCCTAAATTGGTCCAGTGGGAGCTAATGCTGCACTCACTGTATCAATGTTCTTGGGCACTGATGGCAAAAAGAGTTTATGAATGGAACCAGTGATGTCAGACTATCAATTCCCTTTGGTACTGTTGGCATGCTATAGCCAAACTGGCTTGCTATTAGTAGACCCTTTGGAAAACCAACAGAGTAAAGATCAAGAAAGCTTTGAGCAGCCTGCTATGATGAATCTTCCACTTTTTGTTCTTTAAACACTATGCTCCAGCAAGAACCCTTGGAAAGTTGACAGGTCTGGGCTGCAAGTGCTATTTGTTTTTTGGTGGTAAGATGTAGCACCAAGCACTCACATAGACCTTCTGCCTTCAAAATAGTTGATTACCACCAATTGAATGCTTAAGAAGCTGCCAATAACTAGATTCAACTCAAACAAAAATCAGAACAGGAAATACAAATCAAAAAGCTCATGTTTTTTACAATCTAAAAAGAAAATTTAGCTAGGACAGGTTCACCTTTAAAGACAAGAGTAGCAGATCTACAATATACATGACACAAACCAGAAAGAAATCATTAGGAAATTTTAAAGATGGTTTTCCTTCTTCCAGACATTGAGAACATACATACATAAAAATACATACATCTAGGTTTACTATTTGTCATTTCCTCCACAATATCCCACAGCTGCTTAGAATTCTCGGTGGCAAGTGCCTCTTTTACTTGATGGTTGTGTTCTTCTCTAGCCTGTCCCATTTTGTGCTCAAGTTCTTTCTGAACTCTTTTCATTGAAGCTGTGTTTTTTGCCTTTAAAAACAGCTTGTTTACGCCTAAGGCAATCTTTGAACTCTGGTATAATACAATCTTTGTTGTTAGGATATATTTTTATAGTTTCTTTGGGAAAATAGACTGTACGCATGTCTTTGCAAAATAAACTATTTTTGGCAAAACTTTCACAAGATGAATTGGGGTCAAAATTACTTTTACTACTTACTACCTGTATGTGTGCTGATTTTATTTCATTTTCACAGCCCCAAGCTAACTTTAACCTGCCCTCCTTTCACCTCTTAGCCCTTATTTGGCTCATTAGGACCCACAAAAAGTCCTAATAATGCCTTCAGTTTTCATAAGGTCAGTGAAAACACCAGAAATTGTCACACAGACAAACTGTTATCTCCGTTATCTCTTGTTTTCCCAAGGGGAAAATGTTTTCATTTCACATATGTTGTCAGATCCCATTTTAATGTTAGCATAAGTGTGTTTTATATCCTCCTGAGAACCAAGGGAAAAAAAAGCGTCTTACAATTTCTGTTTTTGTGTGATTCAGAAAAAGAAATCAGAAAAAAAGAACAGATTAAATCCTTAGAGTGATACTCACCCAAAACAAAAACCCAATAAAATTCTATATCTATATCGCAAAATGTTTGTAACAAGACAGTACAATGTAATGTACATGCCAGTGCTGCCCTCGCAGCCCACCTTTGACCAGACCTCACTTGCTGAGCAACAACCACGCACACCTGATTCTTTCCTTTCAGTTTCTGTAGGGTCAACCTATTCTCACTCCAAAGTCGTCACATATTGACGCATGGGTAGGAGCCCTCCATGTCAAAAATTGACGCTTCAGGTGTACCTAAGTCACTTTTTGACGCTTTGACTCATCCAATTAAATCAAGGCTCCCCAACCTCCATTCCACAACCCCTAACCGTAACCAGGTACCCCAACCCTAACCATAACCTGGTACTGGACTGTACTGGTCACAGACAGAGACCGGGCTAGGGTACCGGTACGGGACGCATCCTGAGGTTCAGTCCGCGTTTGTTACCGCATCCGACAAAACAACCCAGATTCAATTGGAACATCAAAGGCACCCAAAGCGTCAATGAGTGACGCAGAGGGCTCTTACGAGTAATAGGAGTATGCCCCTTTAGCAAGCTCGCCACACGCGTGCCGTTCAAAATCTACAACTTCTAATTCCAACATTTTTATTGCATTTGCTTCCCAATGGCATGCAAGAAGTTACAATCGATGAATTGATGATGAATGAAGACGATCAATGAAAACCCCTTGGACAAGTTTTCATTTGTAACTGATACAAAAGATGCTTTTTTTGTAGAATTCAAGATGGTGGCCTCTTCCTGAGGTCAAAGGTCAACAAAACTCCAGGGGTTATAATAGACTTAAGCTAGCGGCATGTGTATGAAATTTTGTTGAAATCACCAAAACAAACGGTTCCTTTCACATACTTGAAAACTGTCAAATCTTAGATTTTGACCCAAAATGGCTGTCAGGGATATCCAAAGGAAGTTTTGAAATTATTATGGGATGGCCACACGACCTACAGCTTGGCGGCCACTTTGCATCAAAAGCTGCAATTTGACGATTTTCACGTTTTTTTAAAGGAACCTTTTGTTTGTCCGATTTTCACGAAATTTCTCACACATACCGCCAGCTAAAGTCTACAACAACCCCCGGACTAATCAGCCAATCACATGGCAGCAACTCAGTGCCCGAACTTTGCTGGAACGTACCTTGAGCGGCGCCAAATTTTGACAATGCTCATCACCGCGCACAAAATGGGGGAAAAAAGTCGAACACACGGGCGTTGGCATCGTTATGCTCGCTGAAGCCGTGTTGCTTTAGCATTGGTTTAGTGGTATAGCAAGCATTGATGTAGCGTCGGTTGCTTCAGTGTAGGTATAGCTACATTCTGCGAATGTGGGCGTCTCTAAGGATCCATGGGGACTAATTTGATGTCCATTTCTCCACAATTTTTGGCCAATGACCGGTCCCACTCTATCTTCGCTATAATAACGCCACATCAAAGTTCATCGCTGCTTCAGTGCCCGACAACGTTCCAGCAGTGCCGTGTCCACTCGTTAGACGCTGATGACCGCCCCACTGATGTTTGTGCAACATGTAGTTGCCGCCAGTGCCACGCTGGCGAAGCAGCGGTGGTCCAGCGTTCAAGATTTCTGCCTTGGTCTAGTGGACCCAAGCATCCACAAACTTGCGTCTAATGGAGCCAAACTTTGACTGGGCGTCGGTGGAGCGGGGGTGACCTCTCCTCACAGCTGCAATATTTTGTGCAGTTCAAAACATTTGGAGCGGTGGGAGGGACCCTCGAGGAACATCAGCGGTGGCCGAACGTATGCGGCGTTGCTTTAACAGTGATGAACGGTCACGAGCGGTGAGTGATTTTTTTTTTCCCCGCTCCAGGAATGCTCCAGCAAAGTTTGGGTGGTGTGACTGGACCCTAAGCATGTAGACATGGTCAAGACAATCTGCTGCAGTTCTGAGGAAACGTGATTGATATGTCATAAAGCTGGAATAATCTCAGACTGGTTTCTTGAACATGACAATGAGTTCACTGGTCTCAGATGGCATCCACTGGGACCAGATCTCAACCCAGTAAGCACCTTTGGGATGTGGTGGAACGAGAGATTTACATCATGGATGTATAGCTGACAAATCTGCAGCAACTGTGTGATGCTGTCAAGTCAATATGGACCAAACTCTGTTTCCAGTTCCTTGTTGAATCTGTGCCAAGAATTAAGACAGTTCTGACGGCAAAGGGGGTTGAACCCGGTACAAGTACGCTGGATCTAATAAAGTGGTCGTGGTTGGCGAGAGTAGAATAGTTATAAATATCTGACCAGAAAGTCATTAAGCATATTCACTTTGCCAAATCTGGCCATCCTTACAAAAAAGTTGGACACCCCTGCAAAATCCTGTGTATCAATAATATTCTTCTTTGGCATTCAAAAGTGTTTGGCATCCAAAAGATCGTTGTTGCCTTTCATTTGAACAAAATCACCTCGAAACATATAGTTGCGCCTGTGTGTAGAAACCTTACACATGCACTCAATATAGACAAAAAACAATCACTTCTGTCTCATATTTGATAAATGATGCTGTTTTCATATCAACTCCTACCAGTTTTACATGTTCTGCCAAAGACATCCTTTTTGCATAATCAATGATAGCAACTGCACAAAATGGATTGAGCTTTTACTATTTTTCCTGTGTAACTCATGTCCAACATGATTTTGTGCACGCTGTTGGGTTTGCACTTTTTTGGGGACCATGAAACCTTTCAGGAAATTAAGTCTGTGATGCAGCTGTTGCCTCCTTAAGTCACACCAGAGGAGGGCAAGGAAAAAAGACATTTGGTAAGCTCAGAAATGAGAAAGCCTCCTGGAGATGAGAAAATTGCAGTTAAATGGAGGAATTGGAATCTACACAGATAGGCTGTGGGGAACCGTCATTCAATCTTTTAAAAACAGCTGAAGAGCCGAGATCTTCACAAGCTAGAGTTACTGGATTTTCAACATCTACTTTGACATATTACAGATGGAAATCTATGGCAGCTATCCAGGTAAACAATGCTATGTCACCAAATGGCATGTGCAGAGAACCATGGAAATGCCCTCTCCCTCTAGTCTTGAAATCACATGGCATTACTCATTTGCAAACCTTTCTATGACAAGTGAAGGAGGGATTGATCTTTGTCTTACAAAGCCATCGATAAGCTTTTTTTCTGTTCTGTTAGGAATGTAAAGTGTACATTCAGTACATTTTTTTTGTCGTATATTAATCTCCAGTAAGGGTAAAACTACAAGCCTCTAATACAGGGATGGGCAACTGAAAGGTAATCGGCAGCTTCTGCAAATGGATAGATGGACGGGGAGATTGTGTTCATAAATATCCTAAAAAGTCAGAGAAAAATATTCATCATCTCAGTCGAGTATGCACACATCAAACTCTGATTGGGTGAAGCCAGCCAAAAACGCCCAGAGCGAGCCTCAGGAAAGGGCCTGTGTTTGCTCTCGTTACAGCTTTTTTCTGGAGCCAAGTTTTCCTCTTTGGCTTTCATTCACTTTCATTCTCCACCTTTCCCTGGGTCTTCCTGTCAAGCATTTTTCTGAAGAGTTATCTTTTCTGTCTCATATTGTTTCTGCCCTCTATGACTCTTTTTGCGCTCTTTCTTTATCTTGGGCTTTATTGATTATTCTATCTTTTTAGTTGCTATTATCTTTATGTATTATTTGTTTGCATGTTAGTTATTTCCGTGCATTTCAAATGCACAACACATAGAAGCTAACCTTTCACCCCAGGCTTAGTTTATTTATTATTTTTTTTTTAATCATGTTTTCTCTCCATGCCTGCAGCCCTTTTCAGTCTTAGTGCAAAATCACAAACAGCAGATCTTTTTTATTTAAATGATCTTTAAAAAAATTGTGAACTTCAACTATTTTTTTCTCAAAGATCGTTTCTTGGGTCTGTCTGTGCTTGCATTTTGTAAAAAACAAAAAACAAACAAAACAAACATGTATAAATGATTTAGAGCTGCAAACTGAAAAAAATTTTTTAGGCGTTTTACTGATAATAAATTAATTAAGTATTATCTACTGGCAGGCTGCTCCTCACTGCCACTTATCCTTATTAACTTCATCAAAGAGTGCACACATTTTTCACGTTCTCTCACAACATATTTATTAGTTTTCCACATAAAAACACAACATAATGTGAAGTCTCTTTTTAAATTTAGCTTAAGATTAGGCTGCACTTAATATAAAAGAGTTGAAAAAAAACCTACCCTAAGCATATGAAGGAAAGTTTATTTTTCTTTTTAACACAACTGCAAATTAGACAAGGCATTTTGCTTGTCTGGACATACAGTATACTGTAATTAAACAGGGCAGATTTGTAAATACAAATCACTAGGATAAAATATCTCATGAAATGTCATGTCCTTTCTTATCAAAGAGCAGAAAGAAAGAGAACAAGACATAATCTTGTCATTTATAAAGAGGCAACTTGGAAATGATATTTGATGAAACAAGACAGACTGCTATTATTCAAAAGGTCTCCGATTTTGCAGAGAGGTGACTTTATAATATTCCCCAAGTAACAAGTAAATACACGTGGGGGAAAAACAAAAGAATCAAACACACACATTGCGGCTCAGACTGCGGCCACATTCAAGCAAAAATAAATGACACACCTTTGATGTAGACATCAAGGATTTTTTGCAGTGGGATGAAAAAGGGAGATGGAATCAGGTGTTATTCTGTTCAGTGCCCAGAGGACAATGAAGCCACTGTCACATTGTTTTTTTTTTTTTACAGACATTGGACATCAATGTCCTACATTGTTTTGGCTGCGTGATTCTACAGAAATGACTTTATGTGAGTATATTTTATGCAAACACACACTTCTAAGTCACTGAAATCTACTGTTTGCCCTTTTTTGTCCAATGTTGTCTTTGATTTGTTAGTATGTCTAAATTTCAATTTCAATTTCAAATGCTGTTTAGGTCTAATCCGAAGTACAATAAGCAGCAAGTGCAGGATATCCACTCACCGGTTACTTTATTAGTACTTTATTACTTTATGAGCGCTTGCTAGTGCTGGGTTGATCGCCCTTTGCTTTCAGAACTGCATTTACTCTATGTGGCACAGATTCAACAAGGCACTGGAACATTCCTCAGAGAGTTTGGTCCATATTGACATGACAGTTGCTGCAGATTTGTCGGACATCCATGATGCCAATCTCTCGTTCCACCACATCCCAAATGTGCTCTATTGAGTTAAGATCTGGTGACTGTGGAGGTCATTTAAGTCCAGTGAGAGAAAGTGAACAGCACAATAAACTGAAAATTCATCGTCATCGCTATATCAGTCCAGTGCGGTATGCGTACCACAAAAAGAGGCTTAAATGGTGATAAATGGTCTCTGGTTGCACACTTGCTAAACTATCTCTTTGTAGTTTGAAGTAACAAATCAAATAAAACCCTTTATACATGAAACCAGTGGTATGGAGCTTTTATTTCATTGACCAATCACTGGAGCCCTTTAATGCTTGATGCCCGCCTTCTACATGGTGCGGGAGAATGAAAACAAAAAAGACTTTTTCCCTGAAACGTCACTGAACAAGACTTGCGATGGCTGAGAGCAGCACCTCAGAGGATGTGCTCAAGGCGAAAAAAAGCACGTGGGTTAGGGTTTAACGGATCAGATCACTCGCCACGGTTCGGCACACAGGTGTACTGCAGATCCCCTACCACCCACGCCCTGGCGCACATCATTCAAATCAATTTTCTGATCAAACAGCACGCAATTCACACATCAAATTCGCGTCCATCTTCTATAAGTTAACGTACGTCAAAGTCTCTGCCTGATGCTTGTTCGAAAGTGTGTCTAAAATATCAGACGATCCCGCCGCATGTGGGAGGAGTTTAACTTAGAAGACGCAGATGATAAGAAATCAGGTTTATTTATTTTGCAGAGTTCTACAAAAAACATCGGTAAACAAGTTTCCATGTCTGGGTTTTTGAGGCTATCCAAAGATTTTCCTGGTGTATAGATGTCTCTGCCCTGTGGAAAAACAACCCCGGCTGCTGGGTGTGCTCAGTGAGGGGAGACGGAGGGGGAGTTTATTGCAGCGGCAGGGGACACTGAAGAGTTTAAAGTTGTAAATTCTTCCATCCATCCATCTTATTTATTTTAAAGATGCAGCGCCTTATGATGCACTTTTGTTTATATGAACATATTTAGTATTTTTTTATATAGGAATTTCATCAGATCAGGTCTGGAAATGACAGGTCTTAAATAACTTGATGACTGACTTATCAGGGCCCAAAACCCCACAGATGATTCCACAACAGATGGACTCCTTCTCACCTTCTCTGCTGCATGTTGACTCTTTGAGAAAAAGCCGAATAACTTTCTACATGGGGGAAGAAGGGTTATTAAAAATGACTTTTAGAGATTAAACAAAAAGGCTGCACTGTGATTAGCTTGGTCATCTTAAAGCCTGTCAGGCTGGATCCTTCTTGTATGTTCTTTCTATGCAGTCTGAGCATATTTTTGTTTGTTGGGGACTCTAAATTGCCACTGGGGAGAGTGCGTATGTGTTTGTTAGTGGGGATGTGTGGCTGTGCGGTTGACGATGGAAAATAGAAAATTGCGTTTTACAGGGAAGAAATTGCTGATCCGGCTTAAACCATGTTCTTTTTGGACGTTTTATAATTTTGTGTTTATTTATATGGAGGAAGTGTGCAAATGTTTTCTTTTTGTCCACAGCAGTGACAGTGGCATGCTCTTCTGTTGCTTCAAAATCTAAATTATGTGTTGAATTTGTTTAAGAGTGTCAGCATTTTATATTGGTTGGAGTTCTGACAGCCTTTGTGTGTGTGTGTGTGTTAAGATAACACATTCTCAAATAAAAGACGCTTCATTAATCATCAAATCTGACCCTTTTTCATGTAATGTACCAATATTTCCATTCATAATGATAAAAATTCAGATGTATTAACATAGTTGAAATCAGCAGAAAACATGACTTTCTGTTTGGTTCAGTCTGTGAAGCAGATAAATCTAGTGTCTTTTCCACACTTTAGGGGGCACTGGATTATAGGGGCACACCATCAATGAATGGTCTCTTTTCACACTTCTCATTTATAAGACGCACTGAAGTGTAAGACCCATTCAGCGAGACAAAAGAGTCAGAAATAAGTCTATCAGTCAGAATTTATTAACTTAGTTCACAGTAACTCTAGAACTTGTTTGCAACATGCTACACGTTTTCACATTAGAAGCATTAGCGTGTTCACAAGTAACTCCCAACCTTGTTTGTAACATGTAAAAAAAGCAGACTGATACCACTAAAATAAACATCATTGTAACTGCTAAATCCCAACTTTGTTAGTAACTAGGTAAAAGGACACTGTCCTGCACTTTTAGCCACGTGAGCAAAGTTACGAAACACCCAACTCTGCTTGTAACTCACACACACACACACAAAAAAACGACTGACATTTTGACTCCCATGTGCCTCTTAAAATCGCTTCAACATCAGTAAACACAACCAGAATGAATCCATATATAACATGCTCCAAATTCTAAGGCACTCTGTCGTTTAAAATAACAAAAGAAAAATGAAGGCTTCTAAATGTGCCTTATGCAGTAGCTTAAGTTGATTGGATCATTTGACTTAGATCAGGGGTCTCAAACTGGCAGCCCACAGGCAATTTGCATTGACTTTTCAGTGAAAGTGGCCGCTTGAAAACGAGTCGATGCAGCCACACCTTGACACCCTCCTGAAACCACAATAATGAGTTACTTACTTTTCTTTTTAGAAGGTGTCTATTCTCTATTTCTCAAAACGTGCAGCCAGTCTTTTTTTTTTTTTTTTTAGCTGCACAAGCTGGAAGGAATGGTTAAGGTTAGGATTACGGTTACAGTTAATACACCACGTTTCCCGACTGTGTCTACAGCCCACCGCGCTCCCGCAGGAGATGGGTCAACTGCGGAGAATAAATGCCGGTTTAGGCCATGTTTATTCTTCAAAGCGATGGGACATCTCATCAGTTGTATTCAGAATCGCGCGTCTAGTTCATACTAATGTTGGCTGGTTTTCATTGGACTGTCTGGACTATAACTGCGATGAACTTCTGAGCGGCGTTTACACTTTTTCAAGCGATGAGATCAACTCCAGTATTTATTTTTAACATGAAGAAAATCTTTCACACTCACTCGCTGTGAACGTGCAGGTGCATGAGAGGCAGAGGAGGAAGTGGTGTGTTCTTCCACTAAACAGAAGCAGACAATACAAAGGCAAAAAAAAGAATGGGGCAAATTGCATTCTGGAGTGCAGCAAGACATGAAATCTAGAACATGTCTTTCAAGGACTTTCTTTATTTTCTATCTGTCCACTATCTGTCTCTCTCTTTGTCTGTGTGTGGTTCAGTATTTCCATACTTCTTCAATAAGTTTTCATCATTTTCAGTGTTTAAAATACATTTTTCTGGACAGTTTCCTCTGTAGTCACGTACTTTAATCACTGAAATACATTTAAGTTAAATGACTCGATCTGCCCGCGATTGCACTCTGGGCATAAAACTCCAGTGGCGGGTGACGTCACCAGCAGGTGTCACATTCTGCAGAGACTAGGGCGATCCTGCTCCGATGGCCGTGTGACCGCTGCGACACCAGCAATTACAAATCGCTTGGAAGTTTAAAGCAGCCCTTAAAATACATGCCTGCAAATGCAGCAATGTGCATCTTGATGAAGATAAATTTCCATCAGTTTCTGAGCTGGCCGCACGTAAAAAATGTGTGAATGACATAAGCCTTTCTTTGATGTCAGGTATGTGGATGCATGTGACCTCCAATGAGCAGCGCCGTTCTGTCACTGACCACAGTTTGAATCTTACCAAAAAAATATAGGCGTGAGTGATTGTCTGCTCTAAATGACTTGTGACCAGAGTTAAAATGTTTGACAAGTAAAAAGAAAGACAAAATCAAAAAATGGTCCAACTGCAGGCTCAGACTTACTGACAATCATCTTGAAGCTAAACTGAGGGTCTCAGCTGCTTCCTTCCTCAAACCAAATGTGGCTCAGCTATGGACAGAAAGTTCTGCCGTGTCCAGTGAGAAGTAGGCAAGAAAAGCCATGTTCAGATGAACCCATTGATGGAGGTTAAAGAACTGTAACGTTTAAGTCTCATATTGTGTTTAACAGTTCAAATGTAACAGTGTTAGTTGAACTGTGTTAATAAGGAAGTTTAAATCTGAATAGAGCAAATAAAGAAGACTGAATAAACAGAAAACTGACATGCATTACGGATTTATTTACTTTTTGGTTTTTAACTTGTTTATGTATTTGTTGATTGATTGAGAATTTTATTAGTAATTTTGTACAGTTAATAACACAGTACAGTACATGTCCCTTACAAATTTACAACCAAAGAAGGGAAGTACCAGAAGAAGTTAAACACTTGTTTACACTAGGGTCCTTCTTCATCTTTTTTTTTGTGTTATAAAATCAAGTTTAAAAACCTAAGAAGATTGGAATTTTAAAAATTCCTAAATCAAATTAGCATTGGCTCCTAGACACCCACGAGCTGTGCGCACGTGCATGCACACTGAGGTTCCGGCCCAGCCTCAGCCAGACTCTGCCTTCTGTTGCCCCAAGGTAAATTGAGTTTGAGACCCCTGAGATCCTTGAAGAGTTCCCATAGATGTTCATCACACAATATGCCACATTGTTGTTTTTTAAATTTTTACTCAGAGTTGCATTAATATTTGTAGTTCCAGTTTAAAACTGAATAATTTATGCAATATCTGGGCTCATCTGTCCCACGAGTCTTCTTGTGTTTATCAATGAACATCTGTTCATTCCTGCTCTTTGGTCAACGATAATCACAAAGTTATAACTGACTAAAATTCACAAAAGTACAAACAAGTATTAGGGCCACAATAAAAATGAAAGAAATAAAAATCTGAGAATTAGATTGTAATTTTATGAAAATAAACATGTATACTTATGAGAAAGGTTTTAATTTAACAAGGGAAA
Source organism: Adrianichthys oophorus (assembly GCA_036245035.1). Lineage (NCBI taxonomy): Eukaryota > Metazoa > Chordata > Actinopteri > Beloniformes > Adrianichthyidae > Adrianichthys > Adrianichthys oophorus. The sequence continues at coordinate 44,904,285 of BSAI01000108.1, read as the reverse complement.
AACAAGCTATTTTTAAAAATATTGTTGGCTGTGTAAGCCTCCATCCACTTTACATGCTGACTAATTTATCCTAGGAATATATGTGATATGATGCATTTTGACCTCTGCAACTACTGCTGATGGCTTAAATGGCGAGCCCACTGAAAATCCACTCCTTGTGGGTCAAGAATCTTCCTCTGAGGAAATCCAGTTTCCCGCAAATTCTTTTCAATGTCGTTGTACTTATAATAAAACAATGTTAACTCTCTGAAAGATTTAGCATTTCTAATTACAAGCATAATATTAAGAATTTAATCTGGTAAATTCTCAGTTTATAATTTATGAAATTATAACGTTATTATCATAAAATATTGACTTTTACTTATAATTCCACAGTCATTCTCTGAAAATGTCAACTTTTTTGTCATCATTTTACATTTTTAGTCTGGTAAATGTTTTACTTTATTCTCATAAATTTCCAACTTTTTTTCCTGTAAAACAAAGAGTTTTTTTCTAATCATTGTATTACTTTAATCTCGTGAATGTTTTTTTAATGGTGACCCTAATACTCTGTTGTACAAAAAAAGCACAAATTAAATAATCAATGAATTCATTATTGCTGAAATATGAGCCAACACTTGATAACGTTGGTTCTAAACTGACGGATGCAGCCAAAAATCAGTCTGGTAGGGTGGAGAGAAATACACATTGAACACAAGTTGACTATTTTATGTTTAGGAGAGAAAAAAAAAACAAAAAGCTGAAGGAAATAATAAGCAAACCACAACTTTGCTTTTTTGAACAAATATCTCTGTCAGCACCAGCTTAGGGGCCTTGTGGTAGAGTGTCCTCCCTGGGACCGAGTCATACCATAGTCTCTAAATATGGGACCCAATGCCAATCTACTTGACGCACAGCATTAGGGGTTCAACTGGGGGTTGAACTGATTCCAAAGCGTGGTTGTGTCTACAGCCCACCACTCCCCCAGGGGTGGGTCAAATGCAGAGAACAAATGTCACACACTTAGTTGCATCACACCTGACTGGGACTTTAACTTTAGTAGAGCTGAGTTTAATTTAAAGGCAATTTTTACTTTTAATCTTCCGCTGAACAAAAGAGAAAAAAATATTGTGTGTTGTTTTTAGAATTTACCTTCTCTTTGGTGTAAACTGTTTCAGAAAATCTTTTCGCTCTAAAACTTCATCTGCTTTGCTTATTTGTTAGCATTTTGGATAACTTTTGGAAGAAACACCCAAATCAAAGTGAATCTGTAATCGAACATCAAAGCTTCTGTGTTTTTATGGATTTGTTCTGGTGTTCATTTCCACATTTAATGCTGCATTTTAAAAAATGAAATTTCTTTTTTTAAAATCAGAAACTGAATGGCTCGTGTAAAACAATAATAAAGCTTTACATAAAGGCATGGAGGCATGCAAATGCTGACAAGCAAGAAGCAAACTATACAACATAAATTTAAAAACAAAAAGTTAAAAGAAAAAGGAAAACCTATAGCAATGTACTAAAGTGCTCTGGTTGGTTTGTAGGATAACATATATTATAAGGGAAATGTAATCAACATATTGAATAAAACTGAATAAAACACAAATTAGTTTATTATGGTATTGAATGTGGGCTGGGCTTGACCGTTGCGCAGTGGTTACCCCCCTTGTCACATAGTGAGAAGGTCCTAGTTCAAATCCCAGCTGGATTGTTTATCCCTGCAACAGGATGGCACCTGTCCAGGGTGAACCCCACCTTGGCCCAACAATTCATGGGATAGGCTCCAGCAGCTGTGAAAGGGATACAGCAGGTTAAGAATATGAATAGATGGAACTGCATTTTTCTATAGATGCATTTGAACAGACTACATTAGTCAGTGCAAATGTTACTGATCACTGTTCCCTCTAAGCTGCACACATGGGTAACTGCTCCCACGCCCTTTTCACACTGTAAATCTGCCCTACACATGACATAAAATGTATTCTGAACTTCAAAAACAATTATTATATAAAGCAGGGGCGCTCATTACGTCATTCTACCAGCTGATTGCAGAAGACGTGGATAGATCATGGACCATTATCAATAATTAAGAAATAAATATTCAGTAGTACCACTCCAATCAAGGAGGCTGAGAGATCAGTTATAATGATTGCTGGCTTTATTTTGGGACAAAAAATGCATTACATCACAAGGATGTCATCATCCTCTCCCTCCCTCTCACTCATGGTGCAGAAAGAAAGAAATATAACAGGATAAAATAATTAAGGGCAAAACAGAGTAAAACAACCAGACAACAAAACACATAGACAAAACCCACACTTAAACCCCAATCAGACCAGAAAGGCAAAGGGAATGGCATCCCACAATTCCTTACGCCACCAGATCTGACAGAAGGCTCAATGTGACTGTGACCATCTCTACAATGTATTTTTAAAAACCCGTCAGCGAATAATTCTCCTCACCGTGAAGCACGTCACTTGATTGACCTGCAGAACGGCAAATCGAACATCCTCTGATACAAAGGTCACCGCGGGCTTTACTACACTAAGCGCACATTCTGCTTGCCAAAGTTGGCAACAGAGAACGTCTGCCAGCTCGGCTGCAGGCCAGGTCCCCAGCAGAGGACCATTCCGGTTTGCAGGAGCGTTCATTGAGGCCCGGGCTGGCCTGCATGCCTCCTCGATCAGAAGCAAGACCAAGACGCCCCGTCTGACCCAGCCGTCCTGCCAAGGCTTGTGCTTCAGAGTCTGCAATTCCCGCCTGAGGGATCCAAGCCTGCCCAGGCTGCAGTGTCCTCCAGGACAAACTTCTCGAGCGCTGCCCATGGGCTAGGGGCGACCGTTCGCTCAGCAGTGGTTTAGCCTGCTAAGCCCCCTCCGTTACACAGTTTAAACATGAAACGCAATTGTCACTGTTTTCTGTTTTCAGAATAAAACGCCTTTTCTTTTCTTGTTATGTAATCCTACAAAAATAATATTACGTATAATTATCATACAATTCGGAGAAAAATAAACCCATCAACCTTGACAACAATCACTAGAGAAGTGAGGACAGACGGTTAAACCATGGTCAAATTTACTGGAAGCCCCTAAGCAGCAGACTTACACTTATTTTGGTGCTATTTATCAAGAAATTAGATTTGTGGAAGGTAATTAAATCCCAACGTATTATATTTGATACATGAGTCTGTCAGCCCTCCGCAAGAGCAATGGATGGAAATTCAAATTTCTTGTATTTTTATGTTTTTTTGCCTTAGAATGTTTTTGTTAGCTCAGGAAAAAAAAAAGATATCTTTGAGCAGTGTGACCTGAAGTGATCAGATATGGTACAAAATGAAATTTATATGAAAGAAAAAAACATTTTTTTTTTTTTTTTCTATTTTGTTCAGAGGGACCTATAAAGGCTCCAAATCCAAATAATTTGATTTTT
>BSAI01000108.1:44839641-44895877 GCA_036245035.1 Adrianichthys oophorus | reverse complement strand
CATGAACCCCACCTAGTCCACAGCATGACCCCAACTTAGTCCACAGCATGACCCCAACCTAGTCCACAGCATGAACCCCACCTAGTCCATAACCGGAGCAAGGCCCACTACCAGAACTTATAAAAAAACATATTTTTTTTAGCTTTTCATTGTTATTGTTGCAAATCACTTATATTAAACATAATTTGATGAAAATTGGTGTTGCTTTTTTCATTTATTCAGCTACAAGATCTGAGATTTCAGACAGTTGAAATATAGAAGTGACTACAGAGTTTACCACCAGCGTTGCTTATCAAAGTCGAAGGAGCCCTCAGTGAGTTTCTGTGTTTGCTCGGACACAAAAAGTTTGAATTGTTGTTTGATGTCATACTGTGCATAATATGATTTTACACCAACAGATAACATATATAAAGAGCAAATCATGAATAAAAATATCAAATACATTTAATTTTGATCTCTAAGATCTAAGACGAGAGCAGACATTCTTATTTTACTGGAATTAAGTTATTATTAGATGGTTTTCCTTCATTTGGTTCTTCTGATATATTATTTCCACTTTTTTTTTTTTTTCTTTTTAGAATTTTTTAACGACCTTTTGCTTTTTTAGGGATTCCAACAACCAAACTTTATTTTCAGACATGGAGCTTAAAACAGAAGGTTGCTTTTTTTGTTTTAAGTTTTTCTCTTTTATTTTGGTTTTGTAGAAAATAGTGGAATGTGTGAAACCCTGTTCAGTAATGCAAATATTTGCTAGATTTTTAATATATATTAATTTATTTACATCAATCAAAATAAATCCTTGTAGAGTTACAAGGTAGTGTGGCATTGAAGACCAATTTTGGGGATGCTTCAGCATCTCAATCCTCTCTTCACGATCAACCTCCTTCTCACGCTCAAGGACGAGCAAATCGTTGCTCCTTCCCTGCCGCTGCATTTTCCAAATAATCCCCAAACAGACAAGAACGTGGAATGTTGTACAGCACAGAATCAAGCATAGGAGCTTCAGTGCCATCAGTCACATGGAGTACATCATCTACATTAAGGACCCTCAAACTATGGCCTGTGGGCCACATCCAGCCCGCCCCCACATTTGGCCTGGCCCTCAAATAATAACAGAGATGCATGATTTTTTTTGTTGTTTGTTTTTCCAATCTGACCACACGTTGAGACCCGCATAGAACGTGACTTTTTATTCCACCCTTCTGCAGTCTTTACCCCAATCTGATCATCCCTCAAATCCCTGTCTAATAGAGCAGAATATGATTGGCTGGAAGCCTTGTCAATCAATGTCCTCCGTTCCATGTCTCCTGCGCAGAAACGCTCAGCCCTCCAGATCTACATACCGTACATCTTTGATCGTGATCAGATCTTTGACTTCATTCTATAATCCTGGACTAATTTTCTATGAATGTTTGAATTTAGAGAGTTTAAGCAAGAGAGAAAAGTGTGAAAATGTTCATGTCTGTCTCTGAAAAAGTGTCAAGTGTGTAGGGTGGCGTTTAAGAACTGTAATTCAAGTTTTCGGATTTTACCTTAACAAGTTATTCTCAGAATGTAATTCCTGCAATAAACGAGGGAAGACTGTACTGGTGAATAGGTAATGCAGACATGTCAAGCTGCATCAGAAGAAAGAATTTCACTTTTTATTTTACCTCTTCATTAGTTCAGGACACAGCCCAACTGCTCATTTTCATTTATTAAGTACCGTCACGAATCCTCTTACTTTTTCCCTCTTCAAACTGACGAGACTGATCAATATGTGTCTGCGCAGAGCCATCATACAGTCAAAGCTCTGAGAACGCGCGAGGTGTGTGTTGCAAAACTCGTTACCGTTCCACGTACACATGAAGCAGATGCACACGAGGAAAAGATAGACCATCAGGTGCAACAACGACAAATAACACAAAAATGCAAAGAATTACATTGGAGAAAAAAGAAAAATCATGAACCATTTCACTGTTATATGAAGGCAGAATTTAGATTCTGAAAGAAATAATCTTAAACAGAATCAAATCCACAACCAACCTGTACAGACACCTGAGAACAACCTTCTCAGGACAGATCATTACTGACAAAGAAACCAGATCAGCTTCACAAAGCTGAGACATTTGATCTTTTTGTTTTGCCCATTTTACTTGGTATTTTGAAATGTGATTCCAATGCTTTGTGTTGTTGCACTTTAAAAGTTGAATAGTAGAAGTTGTTTTTTTTTTAGCATTTATTTTGTAAATTTTATCTGGAAGGAAACAATAAAACCATAGTCATATTATACACTTGTAAGCATAAAAAACATTTTAATTTTGTGCATAAGTTTATATAATTATTGATCATTTAAATAAAACAATAAAATGACCTGAAGAGATTCTTGGGAGCTGAAAAAGTCAGATTGCCAAGAGGAGTCAGAATTTCCATCACTGTTATGAAGTTAGTACAGACTGTGAAATGTGTGAGGAGTTGCAGCTCTCAAGGGACGATGACTGGAGAGGAAAGCCTGGTTATTGGTTTAACTTTTGAAATGTTTTACCATTACTTGATTGTTACTGTCAGGTTTTGCTTCAGGGACCCAAAATACAACAAACTCAGGAGTGTAAGAAAACCAGGTTTATTAAAGCTTTTGACTCAGATGCTACCCCCTCCAGGCTTTGGAGATAAACGGCAGATCTATGCTAGAGAGAGACAGGAGAGGGTTAATGATGGCGACATGACTTGAAGCAGGGAAGGCAAAAGCTGAAGGGAGGCTTATTGAGGTGAGGAGAGAAGACTGCAGGGAAGGAGAGGAGTGGAGTCCTCCGTACGGCAAGGAAGGTGTGGCTCCAGGTAGAGGCGATAGTGGGGAGGAAAATTAACTCCAAGTGGGTGTGGCAAAACTCAGGAGCCTGGGTTTTGGTCACCAATTCTTGATGCCATAGGTTAACTCAAATTCACCAGGGATCTCTGGAAAGGTTTCCAAAAAGGAGAAGGTGCGGGGACTTACAAGGCTTTGGAAGAAATGGAGCAGCAGAGAGACAGGGGCATGTAAAGGCAGCTGCTGACAGTGAGACATCTGGATAAAGGTTGAGTGGCGAGCATGAACACAGCTGGAGATTTCTCTGAGAGCTTGTAGTGCAAAGATTCGGCAGAGAATGAAGGGCAGAGGCAGAGATGTATAGGATCAGGCACAGGTGGAGGGAATCAAATGATTAGTAGCAGGCTGGCTGCTGCCGTGGCAGTTACACTTTTTCTGTCAGTCCACAAACTGCACTGTAATGAATATTAACTCAGAAGTCTGAGAAGTTCAGCAACTATTACATAGGAGCATCTGAGGTATAGGTGGAAAAAATTACCCTTATGTTTGAGGAAAAAAAATTAAAAAATGTGTGTTTTACAACATACATAAACTATAAATCTATCAGGCTTTATTGCTGCTGCTGTTTACCTGCTTAACCTCTTAGGAAATGGTTCAAGGCTACAAGCAATTGACTTTAGAAATAATTATTTTATGTTTGACACTTTATTAAAAAAAAAATCTAAGCAACTGTGATAAAAAATAATGTGTTGGCATTGAGAATTGTAACTTTTTTGATTAGAATACCATCATAACCCACACTTGTGTTATAATGTGCTTTTCTATTGTGAAAAATGCTGGGTAAAATGTTGAATATCCTTTTGCTCAATTGTTCTGCAGCCCAACTCACATTGTTTTAGAAAAATGCCTATGGAGCTTAGAGGGTTAGTTGATATTTGTTGCTTTGAATGATCAGACAGGAGCCTTCAGGAAATGTTCTGTTCTGCCCAGGACATGTTTAACAAGGATAAAAGTCTGTAGGCTGTGGCTTAGTATTCCCCGTGTAACCTTGTCAGACAATCACTAAGTGATTGCAATCCAGGCACAGATATACCCCAGCTGAAAAGTGAAGATGAAAACTTTTCTTCATCCCACCAAACTAGGTAATCAAGTTTTCCATCAAAACCGTGTCTGGAATGTATAAAATGTTGCCGGAGACTGGAGAAAAGGAGAGGAAGTTCAAAACAACACAAGTCAGGGTCTCTGCGAAAGGCTGTATGAAACATCTTCATTGTTTTAATTGGATTATATTGTCATTTAACCTAATACTTATATGTGTAAATTACAATTAACAGTAGTTATATGCAAAAAATATATTCTAATTATTATTTTTTAGCTTTTTTCATGCTTGTCCCAAACACAGTCTTGGGCTGACTGTCCCTTTATCCATCTCAGGTACATGAAATAAACATTAAAAAGATCAGGTTTTTGTTTCTTTTTTTTTTATTTTTTAAGCGGGGAGATGGTTGCACAGCAGCTGCTAACTGTGTTAGGGGTGCTAGGTCTGTGATTGAACTCCTTAAGACCCCAGTTCTTTGTAGTAATACTGTCCTCTGCATGCCTGCCTCTTCTGCCATGCAAAAAAAGTGAAAGAGAAATCTACTTTCACAACCATTTACAAAACCAGATAATTTTTATCTGCTTCTTGACCATGAAAAGTAAAAATCTAAATCATATAGTCCAACAATAACTTTTTAACAATGACCTGCTGGGATTTGCTTTCGTTGGAAACACATCAGCAGAAAATTAAACACTGTCCATCACTGGCATACTGTATGAGAGCATGAATCACCACAGGAGTTTAAAGCTGTTTGAACTCAGTATTAAGTGAATCAACCATATGCTCACTGGCTTTACTGAGCATGCCCAGTTCAATAAGCAATCATCAAACAGACATGTCCCATCAGGTTGCAATTCTGCCGGGGGACAGAAAGGTGGTAGAAGTAGACTTATTTCCCCAGAATCCTTCTCAGAAGGTCAGTCGTTCAGATGTGTGGCCTTCATCTTTTCTTGGAAAAAGAAAAAAAAAGTCAAGTGTCAATGGAGACTTTAAGGTGGAATGGGAAAAAGAGAATAATGAGAAGACCTTGGTTAAATAAGCATGATATTTATTAACAATATTTTTAAAGAAACTAATAAAATTGACCACTGGGAATGTTTACCAGGCCCTTCTTTCCCATTTCTGCTCTTTTTTTTTAGTAATAATCCTATGAAACAGTTTGCACTCCTTGACCTTCTTCACAAGGACTCAGAAGTCATTGTGTTAGAGAAATGAATTTCATTTTTAAACGAAAAAGGAAAGTTATGCAGGAAAGATTTTTCAAAAATGAGGGCGAGACAAAAAAAACTAAAAGAAAGGTTTGTCATTTAAATTTTAATGAAATACATTAAAACACAAGGAGTTCCAACGCAGCTATTTATGAGGAATGAGAGTCAAATGTCAATGAAGAAGGACACAGCCTCTCATCAGTGCCTTGAACCTCTGCTATAGCAATTATGATGAGAATTTGTTAATCTCTTCCTCACTGAGAGACAAGAAAGCTCTTTGTTCACTTAGAAGTGAACCCTGGTGTATTTAAGCAACAATTTGAATCTAGAAGGATTTTCCAGCAAGCCAAAGAGAAGAAGGGCAGGAAAACGAGAAATTAAGAATAATTAAGAGGAATTGAAAAGAAAAACATAGCTTTACTGGTAAAGAGAATGAATAATGACAGTCAAAATATTCTTATGGTTTGATGTGGAGTAGTAAAGAGATGCAGGCTTTTATCAACATTTATTAGTCAGAGTTACAACATCTACTGTTTTTTTTTTTCTTCTTAATTTGTGCTACACGCCTCCAAATATACAGTCTGCCGATGTGTATTGCAGATGGTCCACTATGAAGAACAAATCAAACAGAAAAAGAAATGTGAAATTTGTCTATATGCTGGTTTGAATGTACCCTCTTTTAAATGAGTGAACATTGAATTGATTATCAAAGTCCAAACTAAAACCATTCAGATGTAATTCTTAACAGATGGAACAGTTAATTTGTTTCCTGCAATTTTGCAGCACCAGTAGTTAGTATTTAGCTGAAGATAGCAAAACAATCGGCAGAAAATGAGAATGAATGAAGTCAGAACTAGTCTGACTGCACACTGTATGAAAGACAATAACTTTGTTGAGCCACTTAACACACAATACATGGTCCGGTATCTATCAGTGTATTTTCTCTTTGTAATCACTTGTAGTTGTTGTCAGGGCAAACATATTGTTGTGCTCATGACACAGACATAGTGAAAACTTTACAGATATACTTCTTAAAGGGAAGTTGTAATCTTCCTCTCAAAGATGCAATTTGGATAATTCATAAAAAGGCTTAGTGAAGAACTGAAGGCCCACTGTTTTTGCAGAAATAAATGCCATATAGAATGGTCTATAAATGCTGATTTGTGTCTTTAAAAGCCTTTGTAAATTACCATGGTGAGTGTCTTTAACTGAAAAAAGAAGAATTACAGCAAGTAAAAGGCTTTGGTGGATAAGCAGTTCTTTAATCCTTCACTTAAGGGAGGCAACAGGAAAATGTGGATATCCTTTTAATTAGTAGTTGCTATGTATCATATTCAGATTCTCAATCATGTAAAACCAAGACCTGCTATATTTCTTTCAAATGCTTGAAAGGAAATTTAGTTTTGTATACAAAAACACGATGTAGGTGTTTGCAGGTGGAGAACACAACTTCCAAAAAGACCAGATAAAGAGGAGAGTCAGGGGAACGAGGCCAGTCATCTGACAATGAAAATTCAAAATGAGAGTAAGCCAGAGAGTAAGAGTTTCAGTCTGTTCTCATTGCTCTCCTGTCGCTCTGTGACTAATCACAGCCCCTAACAACATATTGATGGCTCTCCACAGTGGATGAGTATTGACCTGGACTAAGACGATGTTTTGTAAAAATAATGTGATGTATAAATATGTACTATTTGACACAATAGAATTTCACATCGCTTTGTAATGCTGCCAATTAAAATCATCAAACACTTGGCCTTCATTTTATAACAAATGAAGATTTCAGTTATATTTTCTACAGTTGTAACTTTCCACGCTGCAAAAAAAAAAAAAAAAAGAAGCGATTTAATTTTACAATCTAGAAATCAAGTCATTAGAAATACTTGCGCGTGTCAGTACACCTATGTGTCAATAAAAAGTGGATTTGTTTTTAGTAATTCATGGCAAAGCACGTTATACACCGGTTTCAACTTCACAAGTCTTTATTTGTTGATCGTGGCTTAATAGAAATTAAATTAATGAAAATATATTGTGAAAAAATATTAAAATTGGAAAATGTAATAGACTCAAAATGTAATTTTTTAACTAGACTGATTTTTCAAAACATCTGTAAAACATTTCTGAGCATATAAAATACTGGATCAATCTGCTACACAATCACAAAAAGGCTGCATGAAAATATGGCAAACTTAACGGTTCAGAAGATGATCCCAAACCACGCTAAAAAAATTCACAGGACTGTGATACAGTGTCCAATTTTGTTAAAATGAAAGGAGATGTACAAATTCTTAGTGACCTGAGGTCCAATGTAAAGTTTTCCAGTCAGTGGTGGTGTGGCGTGGTGAGTCACCTGCTAGTGTTGGTTCACTGTAACAGGTCAGCCATCTCAGAGGAAATGTAGAGCGCATCACTCTTTGCTTTCAGCTTCATAGAGATGCTGGTTTAATTTTTCCAGCAAGACTTAGTACTTGTATGCACTGCCAAAAGTTTCAAATATTGGGCTAATGTGTCTCTGCGATTTATTGGCCAGCAAACTCACTTGACCAAAACCTTTTTGATAATCTATAGGATGCTACGAAGGGCAAAACGTAAAACCTTCCATCCAATGGTGCAAAAAGCTATAGTAACTATCAGAGAACTCTGAACTTCAGAGAAAGCCCTTATCTTCAGTTCCAAAATTTGACATAAACCAGGATGTTGCAGTTCTTCCAAAGACGGACAAAACAGTTTGTAGTAAGCAGAATTTTATTTTAGTTTTATTATTGCAATGGACTAAGAAACCAGAGTGTGTCCCTGATTGGTTGGAGTTCTACTGGTTTAACTTTGAGTAAACCAGTTACTTGCATTTTGTATGTAGAGAACAAAAAACTGACTGGCTAGGCGACGCATGTTGTGTTACCGTGACAACGGGCCACACTAAGGATCAAATAGTCCACTTTTTGTGAAACAGCAATTTAAACCTACAAAACAATAAGGACAAAGTACTAAAATGGATTGAATACTTATTTCTTTTGTAAGTGACAGTGTTATAATCAGGATAGTGCCTGTTAAAGTCTGCATCATCAGAAAATGACGCAAACTGCGGAAGCCTGAACTGGCGGAAGACAGTTGCTTCGTGTAGTCTAATTAATTAGCTTTAATAAATATCAACGCATTATTTTTTTTAAATTAATCACATGCGTTAATGCGTTAAAGTTACCCTTTACAGAAAATAAATTCAGTTTTAAGTTGAGTTGCTTTACTGTAAAGTTGCAAGAAAAAAAACAAGTAAAGTAAGAACAAGTATTCAATCACTTTTAGGCCAGTTTAACATGACATTGTTTAAGTATTTTGAAGATATAGTTTAAAGCCAATGCCCAAGGTCAGGTCATTTCAGAAGCTGAGGGAAAGTACTCTAAAGTCCAAAACCAAACTACTAAGATATCTTTGAGGAAACCGCCTCTATCTCTAAACACCTTAACCAAAAACTTTCTAACCTCAAGCAAAACTTCATTGTCTGTGAAATTCTTGTCTGAGTTTTTCTTAAGTGTTTTCACTTCCCTATGCATAATTTCTCTTTGTTTATACAAAAGTTGTGGTTGTGTAAATTTCATCTTTGCATCAGAATGGATGAAAAGCAACTAGGTCATTTAAATTCTCTTCTCATTATAGCCTGGGAGACACAGATAGTGAGTTCCAATTTACATTTAGATTGTTCCAGCATTAGTAAATTAATCAACACTACAAACCCAGCCAATACACTTATACCCAAACTATAAAAATGGAATACATTCACATACATCTTTGTCATGTCTGTTTTATAAATGTAACTTTGCATTTTATAACATGAAGCAAATCCTGTATATTTATAGTGTAAATCCATAGTATTTGACATGACTTTGCAAAGTATCTTCAGGGTGTTTAGCAGTAATAATTAGTGTTAGACTGACAGACACGTCCATTTTAAAAGATTGGCTTTATAACAACTACTATAAGCCCTTGCCTCTACTCTTTTGGCCCATTTAAGCCTTGTATTAGCAATCTGCATCTTAAAACAATATAATGTGTTTAGAAAGTACAGCACCTGTCAGAATGGAATGATTCATTTTTTGAGCTCCCAAAATGCAATAACTTAGGACTGTAATAAAATAATAGTTTGCGTTAGGAAAAGCCAGCCCGTAATCCAGCAAAGATTTAGGGGACTGGCCCAGACTCTGGATGATAAGAGATAGTTTGGTGAAGGCCGTGATCCAGAGTTTAAAGGGGCCTACCCAAAGCAGGCTGGAGGGAATCCACTTGTGATGCAATAGTAATCCGCAGCCCAAATCCTCTTCCTGAAGTGAGGAGCTGGTAGAGGAATTGTTCTAGTATGGTTTGCTCTTTAAAGTGACAAACTGCTCCTTTTTCTGCTTGTTGAGCTATGCCTAACAATCCATGGCTTTAAATCTCATCTTTGCCACCAGTGTAACATTCTAGTGCATTGCATTAATCACATATTTATTTACTACATTATTATTTAGTTGTGGATTTTAAAAACAACCAAGGGAATTGGATAGCCTGAAGAACTTTGTTTTCCATTGTTTACCCTCCATCACACTTTAGGCTTTAGTCACATGAAACCAAATGAAGGGGTTGACCCCATAAGGGTTCTGCAGATTTTGTTGTCTATAGGGATATCCTAATCCAATTATGTGATTGGAAATTGAGCCCATCGCGTTGTTTCAGACTTAATTGGAAATGGATGTTGTATCCAAGCAGGAATCAGATATTTATTTTGTTCTTCGTATGATCAGCCCTATATATTTCAAGTTTTTTATAACGTATAAATACTTGTGGCAGTTTGTATGTCATGAACGGATCACGACATTTTATTCCTGTCAAGAGCAGCAGAGTATGCCACCATTTAGAGCAGGAGGTACTCAGCAGGGTATTCAGAGATTCGATTTCAGTTCTTAAAAACTCTTAATACATTTTTTAAATTGATGAACCATCCCTCCATCTCACCTACTTCATTCACCCTTACTTACCCTTATGTGTTGTTTAATTGTTCACTATGACCTGTCACCTGCAGCATGCCCGTGCATGAATGTGCATGAACATTGTCGCTCTACAGGCTCACTGATCGGGCGTGCCTACACACCAAACGTGGTTTGCGCAGCAGAGTTTCAATCTAAAGTCAATGGTTTTGGCGCAAATTGAGCGGCCGACAGCGCAAAAGTCTGGAAACAGAGCGAATTGAGCGACATGGTGGGAATTGACCGGCTGCTGAATAGAGTCTTTAAAAAAATCTGAACTCTGGGGAGGCGATTGCATCTCCTCAACCAATCAGGGACTCAACTTTAGGCACGTGATGTTTTTAGTGACAGCGAGGAGAAAACATCCAATATGGTGGAACGATCCATAGCTCTCTTGAACTTCCATTCATTTTCTTAGCCCGCTGCAGCAGGGTTTCCAGAGCTCGTCCCGGTTACTGTTGGGCGAAGGCGGGTACACGTGGAGCTGTAGTGGACACGCTCACTATGCCGGCTCCTGGGAGAGGAGCTCACCAAACAGAGGGCAAAGGTATAGAGCAAATGTGTCCATAACATAATTATAAAATGCAAAATTAGTAAATTAACATTTACTAAGCTGCATGTGAAAACATTATAATATCGCCCACAAAATGTAATCTCGAATAGCTGTGTTGTATGATTTATTGCGTAAATTGTGTTTGGTTGGGTCCGGGTTTTGGAATGTGGCTGGAACACTGCTGCCACCCTATGGTGAAACATTACGTAGCTTTTGTAGGTGCGTGCATATTTTCTTCCCGCCAACATTTCTGACATGCTGTGTGTAATGGCATGTGGTGCATACTTATATAGCTCTTTACTTCCCTCCTCGAAGTCCCAAAGCACTTTACAGTCACAGTCCCACTCATCCATGTACGCACACATTCATAATCTGATGGCGGCTTCGCTGCCAACATTGGCGACAACCTATAACCACCAGGAGGAATGCAGGGTTAAATGTCTTGCTCAAGGAAACTTCAACAAATGGGTGGGCGGGGCAGGAACTGAACCTGATACCTTCCAATCAGAGATTGGCCACTGCTTCTGCACCCCAGCTGCCCCATATTGAATTTAGGGTCCCCAAACAAGTTATGGAGTGTTCTTGTAAACCAAAATACACGTTTTCTTTTGCAAAAATAAATCTTCCACAGTATTTTTAAGTGGTAACCATTACAAATTTCAAAGCAGCTAGATGTTGAGCCAAATCCAGTGTGTGTCCCTGGGCAAGACCCTTCAAACTACTGCCTAACTATGTAACCACAGGGGGCCCGAATCTGGGTCTCCCATTACCGGTCCCCAGCCTGAATAAAATACAAAAACTTTCTGCCAAACCAAATGTGCAAATCAGTAAAAGCAGATTCACTGTGGCGACCCCTGACAGGATATACTGAAAGCTGAACAACAACAACCATTAAAAATGTCATGTTATATTTATTGAATAAAACAAATGAATAATACTGATTACTCCTTCAAAATAAAAAATCAGACGTGTTTCATTATAATTTTATATTTAGGCTGAAAATGAGATTTTGGGAGATTTGATTAAAAAAAATCCTCAAGTCTTATTTGGTGACAGCAACAAGTTTTACAAGCTAAACTGTGTGTAAAGTCTACAGAATCTTGTCTTGGAACACAAAGACAGTGTGTTCCAGAAGCAGGGAACAGAGGGATGATGCTGGTCTGGTTGTGAAGTGAATACAATGTCTTTTATACGAGCACCATTCATCATATCTAACTTCACATATGCTACAAGAATAACACGATCAACAAGCATTAGGGGCAGGTTCTGTAGTCAGGTGTGGGGATGGCTGGGAATTTTCCCTTCTTCTTTTTTTTTTTTTTTTACATTCCACTATCCACCTCAAAGATATTTTCCAGAACTGAACATTTCCTATCTGCAGACCCTCCCCTAACAGCACCTAAGACACAGGGCTCTTTCCCGAGCATGTTCCCCTCTTCAGAGCCAGACAAGCACCAATCCTCCATGAGGAAGTAGGCTGCACTGTGGAGATCCGGCGGACGTGGACGGAGAAGGAAATGCGTTTGAGGTGCCAGACAAAACCCCAAGAACTTTAACAAATTCCTGATTTTATGAGATGAGGAGTCCTGCTTTCACATTCTCCATATGCTGCTAAAAAAGATCACAAAAGTTCCCGTCACTGAAGCCGCCATGATAAGGTTTAGACCAGGCCAGAGAAATGGAGCACAGATGATCTGAGTTAGCTGAGTTAACTGAGTTTGATGGGACAGTTTGACAGATAACGTAATGAAGTGGTGTGACACAGAACATGAACTGTGTCATTAATTGTGGCATGAAGAGTTAAGAAACAACCTGTTGTGAGAGAAACAAATTTTAAGGACATGAAAGTTGCAAACGGGGATAGAAGTCTTTTAAAGACAATCAGGCACGAAAAATATTTGAGACAAAGAGTCAGAGTGAAAATCATAAAGGATACAAGCACTGTTGACGCTGTGGCAAGTCACCAGCACACCCCAAAAACACCTGTGCTGCACGAGACGCCACATGCAGGAAATGTAAAAAAAAAAGAGACATTTTGCAGCGGTGGGTGTGCAGATCAAGCAGAATTAGGGCAGTTCTTGAAGATGAGGACAACACACTATTTCATGGAGCAGTTTTGGTCGGAACACAGCCCAATAACTGGAAAAAACCACTAGAGGTAAATGGCAAAAATGTAACCTTCAAAATTGCAGCAGATGCATCCTCTTTTTGGATTAGGAGGAGTCTTGTCTCAGAGGCAACCAACCTGACTTGGGCTTGTGAGCGATTTCAGTCTTACCTTGTAGGAATGTTCTTTTTGATCCAAACTGATCAGGAGCCTATCATTTACCTACTTGGCAGCAGAGCTCTGGATGACTTGCCAGCTCGTATTCTACGATTAAGATTAAGAGTACTATGGGCCTTGATTTTGACACCTGTGGTTTCAAGTTAAAAGGTTCTAAGACGAATGCAAAAGAAACAGACTCTAAGCTAAAAGAAGGGAGACGTACTGAGGGTATTTGTGTAGGAACTGAAGTAGTGGTTAACATCCAGGAGAGGGACACAATAGGAGGACGGACTAGAAGGTTGTCGAATGTAATGAGCTAAGGTGGGGTGCCAACAAAGCTACAGTTGAATTGCTACAATTGAACCCTGAATCATTGGTCACGGCGTGCCTGTTCAGCCATAGCACTACAGTTGGACTCCTGGAGGAGGAAGCAGGAGTCATCGCCTGGCTGAGAACTGCAGCTGGGCTGGATGATGAGGTAAGAGGTCTGATTGATCTTCTATCAAAGTAGTAATATAAGCACCACGTTTTGAAGTTAGGCAATTGTAAACAGATTTGTATGCTTGTGACTATAATTTGCCCGGTTTAAACCGACTGCTTTGATTAGTGCTGAGATAATTTAACAGATCAAAAGTGATCATCTAATCAAAATGAAATCTCTGCAGGCAGTGGTTAATGATCAGTAAAGATTCACACAAAAGAGAAAAAACCTTTGGGTAAAAATACAAGTTTTGAACACTTCAATTTGCCCAGCTTTCTAAAATGTGTTCCCAAACTTGCAGACATTTACTGACACAAGCCTGACTGGCCAAAAATAAATAAATGTTCTTTTAATAGAATTTATATTAATATTAATAATAGTAATTTTGTATTATATATATATTATATTATATTTACCATTAATACATTTTAATCACTAGATAAAAATAAGATAAAAACATAAAGATATGATTGACCTTAGTGAGGACATCAACAGTAACTTTCATTGACAGAACTTGTCCCATATAGCAAAATGTTGGAAGCGTTTGGCTTTGGTAGTCACGTAAGCGCAATTGTCCTGAATGCCAATAAAATGTGAAGCAGCTGATATGAGAACTGACACCTCTAAGCCTGAGGCCAAAATGTTCTTTTGTTTTAAGGGTGGAAATCCTCTGAGTTACGGATTTTACTCTCCCAAATAGTTTATATGCCTCTGGAATCTGCTCACAAGGGAAAGAAAGACGAAGGATAAAAAATAACCAACAGATCAGGCCGGAATCTGCAGCGATCCAGACTGTCCTGGCCTACTGGGGTGAAAAGAAAGCTTAGCTGGGTGTGGCTCCAATGTACCAGCCAATTACTGTTCTTAAAGTGTAAAAATGTTGAGCTTTGTTGTCAACTACTGTTGTTCCACAGCATCATACTTGATAAAGGTTAAACTACAAGCAGCTGTCAATAAAGATGAGAGTTTCTGCAGTGATGCCCAAATACAATTATTTCATAATTAGCAAAGCATTAAATCTGAGTGAGAACACATGTATTCACGCTACATCTAGGATGATGTTGGTGGTTATGTATCTCCTTAAGCTATATTTACACAGAACACAATTCGGTGGTGTAGGACCCAAAATGCAGGAGACTAGGCTTGGTGACAGAAACTAAAACATTTAATAAATAAACTGAAATGCGGACAAAACCATAGGAGCAACAAAAGAGTGTTAAAACAGAGCAGAACAGGTGAGCTCACATGGATGGACTGAAAACCAGACACTTCAATACACTGAAGGCAATAACTGAAATAAAGACAGCTGTAATTCATGATGAACCTGAAACTAGTGTGACTGACAAAGAAAACTTCAGAACATTATCAAATATAACAAAACCCAAACAAAACCACAGAATTCTCACGTTTATGTGTCGGGGGGGGGGGGGGGTCCAGGTCCAATTTTAATGCATAGTTAATGTTTATACGCGATCTGAGACTTTTTGAGCGTTGAGCGTGGCATTCTGGCAGCAGCATGTTTTGGGCCTCAGGGTGTGTTTTGGTGCAATGTTTTCTGAGTTCAAATATCTCAACATTTGCGTCAACCGATCAGGAACTCAGCTTTGCCCTGTGACGTGTTGATGACATGATCGGCGGCTCAAGTCCAAAACCAACATGGAGGAGAATCTGATCACTCTTCTCCAGACCTTTATGATACTTTTTTTATTTAAATTGAGACAATAATAATCAAGTCTTTACATTTTATTCTCATGGACCACAGAGAGACAGAAGTACTGTAAATGAGGTATACAGTCAATGCTTCTATGTTTTTATATCAGGCAATAACAAAATTTATCACGATGTAAACCAAATAACAATATCTGTCATATTTGAACGCTCTGAGGGTCATAGGAGAAATGTGTAATCATCAGCAGGTTGTGGGCTGCATGGTGGCGCAGTGGTTAGCGCTCCTGCCTCACAGCAAGAAGGTTCCCGGTTCAAGTCCTGGCTGGGGGACCTTTTCTGTGTGGAGTTTGCATGTTCTCTCCGTGCATGCGTGGGTTTTCTCCGGGTACTCCGGCTTCCTCCCACCCTCCAAAAACATGCTTCATGGGTTAATTAGTTACTCTAAATTGATTCTGATTGTGGCCCCTGCGACAGGCTGGCGACCAGTCCAGGGGTGTACCCTGCCTTCGCCCATGAGTAGCCGGGTTAGGCTCCGGCAACCCCGTGACCCCGAAAGGGATAAAGCGGATTGGAAAATGAATGAATGAATCAGCAGGTTGTTTAGATTTAAAGATTTATTTCATATATCATACTTTAAACATAACAGATGCACTGAAGGAACATAATGGAACAGATTTCTTTTTCCCCAGAAAACAAAAAAAGGCATACATATTACAAACTAAACTGAAAATAAAAGCAAATGTTTTCAAGTTTTTCATAAGAGAACATAAATAAAGCAGAACACTAAACTACTTAATCAGTTCCATGTAAAAACATAGCATTAATTCGACAAATACATTTAAGTTTTACAGAACAAACATCAAATTGACAAACATTTTTGTCAACATCCTGTTAATAAAGTAGGAATTAAAAGCAAATTCTCTGAATGTCTTCTCATAGTTTAGACTGTTGCTGCTGTGAAGGTCTTAACTTTGTTGTTTTAGTTGGAGAAATATGGTTTATTTCAGTCTGAGATTCTTGGACCGGGAACCTTCTTGCTGTGAGGCAGGAGCGCTAACCACTGCGCCACCGTGCAGCCCAACAGTGGAGTCAATTCTGTTATTATTTAGAAAATACAGTTTTTATGAATGTCTTATCAATTAATCTTGTTTTATTTATTAGCTGCGTCTTAAAGGCCGTAAAATGAAACTGAGTGTGTGAAAATATTGTCCGACTTTAAACCGATCCGTGATCACACAGGACACACAGAACAGCTAGTTAGCACCATAGCTAACTAGCTAACAAGCTAGCATTATAGTGTTAGTGTCGAACAACAGCGCTGTCTCCAAATCAACACATTTTATTCATCTGTCTGTTGCTGCTGATTTACACAAACATTTACTCTCCATGTGGTGACTAATCCTCTAACTTACTCACCAAAGAGGAGAAAATGCTCGCGAGTGTTAATTTTGAACCCTTCAAAATATATGACTATCACAATAGGCTGAGTTTACTAACGAGAAAAAGTACTATCGCGATATTGATAGCAATTATTTTATCGCTCAAAGGAAAGCTAAAACAGTATGACAAGATTATTATATTGCCTTTTATTGCCAAACCTTTTTTTTGCATCAGCTCACTGTAACAACATTGAATGCAATATAATATAGTAACAAGTTTTCCCTGAAATTAAAAATGTGCCGCACCTTAACTCAAATCCATTTGCTCTTGTCTATTTTAAAAATCTGAATATCACATTTTTAACAGTCAACAGTGTTTTGCATGTATGAAGAATACTGTCAGAGAATATTAAATACTGCTGGGTAAATTATTTCAAGAAGCTAAGCAGGTGGTTTGTTTAACAACCACTTAAAACAATGCAGCAAATGTTGCTCTCACTTGAGGTTTTAAAGCAGAAAGCTTTGATTTGACAAAACCAAGTTGTATCCGAAGAATCAAGGGAGCAGGTGGAGAACCAGGATGAGTGGGAAACGGTAATGAAGCAATGGCATGAGATCCCAGCTGCACTCAGATCTGTTTCCCATGCAGGCAGGTGCACCACCAACATATGTTTCAACAGATGCAATTCCCAAGGTGACTTTGCCTCAGTGAGTGTTGAATAGGCGAGATTTTTGCATGTGCGGAGTGATAAAGCAAGTTCCAAATAGAGTGCTGCCTCTTAACATCCACAGAGACGGGCTGCTGGCCCTTAGCGTTTTGTGCAAAATACCCACCATTCTGAAGCAGTAAATTAACCAAGAGTCATTTAAAATTCATAAAGTCGCGGATGGCAGAAAGGAACAAATGCAGCCATTAAGACATTTGTGGTGAAGTCTGCATGTCCACAGGGGGTGAAGCAGAGTGGCATGGCTTTTAGGAGAAAAATGACAGTTGTTCAATATGAGATTGTGGGTTTCCATTTTGGTATAAAAGATTTTTTACTGATTTCTGCTCTGTGCTTCTGCTTTGATAAGACAAATGTATGTGATGGAAAGTGTTTTTGTGGTTATATGAGGGCAAATGGGGCCCTGCTGTTTAATGACAAGTGTGCAGTACTTTTGTTTTTAACATTCATGACTGATGGGTCACAGCAATGCTTAAAGTGGAGTGTCATTAAGAGTTCCCAGAGTAGCTGGAGTGGAGAAAAGGCGACACGAGAGACGAGAGGAAGGAAAAGCACGCTCACATCTGGGCACTCTTTCTTTCTTTATCTGACAGGAAATCTTTTCTGTGCCTACCGTGGTTTCTGAGCTGAGGCACTCCTAACAGGCCGCCACTGCCTTCAGACAGCCACTGTACGTCTGCCTCTTTGGGAGGGAGAAGGACCACTTCAAGTCTGTGTTTTCCATCAGTGCCAAGTTTGTTTGTTTTTTTTTTTTTCCAGGCCTGACATTTGGATTAAAGTACTAAAGGCTCTGAGTCCTCAGATGACCTTCCTCATGCTGCTTCACAGCCTGCTGGGGGCCAAGATTTTAACTGCAATATTGTGCCAATTTGTGACTTCCCTGATCAGGATCATCAGTAAAGTCTGTAAAGCACTTTGATTCTAATTGGTCATTATAAAAAAAAAAATAGTGCAAACATTCGCTACTGTTTAATTTAAATAGTTTATTATGATAAGTAGAAATTTGGTTAATCAGAAAAATCCAAAAGAATTCTGAGATTTGAAGATTAGCATTTGTCCTTAATATACTGTATGCTCAACAAATACAGTCAATGGGCCACAGGCCAAAACACAGAAAGTAGCAAGATTTAATTGAACGACTTTAACCCTTTGACGTCTGAAGTTATTTCCAGATGTGACAAAAATCCCTTGTGTTTTTGCTTTCAAGTACTTTCAGACTTTAGTAACCACTTTCACAGTAACTATAGAACTTGTAACACGCTACACGGTATGCACATCAGCATATTAACAATCCCTGTAACAACCATCTTGTTTGTAACTCATAAAAAAGACTGATACAGCTAAAACAAATGTTACTGTGACTACACTAACTCCCAACCCTCTTAGTAATATGCAAGAAAAACACAGTCTGACACTGTTACATATTAGCCGCGTTAGTGTATTTACAAAAACACCCAGACTTGTTTGAAACTCATAATAAAACAGACTGACGTTTCGACAGAGCAGTGTGTACCTGTGAATTAATCCAATTATAAGGTACTCTGTGGTGCGGCTGTGGTGCAGTGGAAAGGGCAGTCGGCTTGTGATCGAAGTATTGCAGGTTCAATTCCCGCCTTGCCTGCCCATGTGTCGAAGTGTCCTTGGGCAAGACACTGAACTCCACATTGCCTCTGATGGAAGGTTGGCGCCAGTGTTTGGCAGCAGAGCCACCATCAGTGTATAAATGTGTGTGTGACTGGGTCTGTGACTGTAAAGCGCTTTGGGCCTTCAATAGTTAGAAAAGCGCTATATAAGTAAACGCTATTTACCATAATGTGCACAAACATCTAAAATAATATTAATCGTAATAAATTTAAGTGGACCTTTTAGTTTGGAAAATAATGTAGATGTGAATTTAAGGTAATTTTGGAGCCAAAGTGGTTTGATGCATATTTCCATCAATAGGCATCAAGAAGGGAGAACTATAACAAAAAAAGAGAGAAAAATTAAAGTTGTAAATCATTTTATTCTGTATTTTTATTAAACAGAGAGCACACTGGTGGGTGTTATGTTTGTAACCATAATTTTCTTTGTCTTATTGTTTTTTTCTGAATATTTTTTTATTTGAAAATGACATTAAAACTATAATAAAACTTAAGCATGTAGTTAAAGCTGTATATTTTTTCCCAGAGCAGAAATAATATCAAGTTGTACATATATGTCCTTCTATTAAGGCAGAATATACATGTAGATTTAGAGGAGATTTTACTCTTTTTAGTTGAAGTGAATTCAGTTCACTCACAAGACAGTATACAGTACACTGGAGGTCATCTGAAGCCACAACACAGCAATCAAAAAGACATCTAATCCAATAAAATGACAGATCTAAAAGAATTAAGATATATTTGAATATGTTTTATCAGAATGTGACATTATGGATTTAATTTTTAATTTAGGAACACTTTACAACTCCCTTTCAAACAAGATAAACAAAGATAAAACTTGATGTAATAAAATAGTGTTTAGATTTTACTCATACAACAAGATAAACCCACTCAACAATACCTTAGTAGTTGTCTCCTGTTGCAGCATTTTTCTCTCCCTTTATCTATAAAAAGATGAGCAACATTTCAAACTGAATACTGTGAACTCTTAAAGAGTCCATGAAAGTCAGTGTGATCAAACGAATGAATCTTGATAACGTCTGCATGAAATATGAATATTAAAATGAGATGAAACTGAAACAGTGAAGTCAGGATGTTTCCATCTGTCAATGAGAGCAGCAGCTGGTTTCATGTCTTATCTGTGGGATGGTGGCATTGCTCCATTTTTTTTTCTTGGAAATATAATCTCAGGGTGCACTTTTTTTAAATTAATGTCTGATCCAAGTCTACAATTTCATACAAAATGCAGGCATTTCTGGTGGAGAAGTAGATCTGTTCTTTGAGGCTCAGGACTCTGCCTTTATTGAATAACATTAGATTTGCTTGCTTTCTCTAGTTCACCTTTTCAGGAAAAAGCCCCAAAGAAAACCAACCCCTCTGAGAATGACCATGCAACTATTGTGAAGGAAGCCACCACCTGGGATTTAAAATGCAAACTTTAGATCAAAGTGACAGTGTCAACCACAGCTTCACTTTGAATGTTTTTTCTTTTTTTTTTTTTTTTTTTGCTGCTTAACAAAAAGGAACAACAATTCAGGTTTTGGCTACATCCATTGACTGTACTTAGAGAAATTGACTGACTCTTGTGTTCCGAATAAGAACATCTGCTGGCTCCAAGAAACCAAGAACCTGTAGTGAATTGAGCTTACTCACAAAAAGACACGATACAGTACACTGGAGGTCATCTAAAACCTCAACATGATTGCCAAAAAAACAATAAAATGACAAATATAAAAGATTAGGATATTTTGAGTCTGTTTTTTCACAATGTGACATTATAGATCTAATTTTAAATTTTGGAACAGATTACAACTCCTTTTCAAACAAGACAAACAAAATCCTTCTTCAAGAAACCAAGATCCCATAGACTTCTCTAGAGAAATAGATAGTTATTACTCAGTCACTTTCTTTGTCAGAATAATTATTCCTGTTCTGATGCATTTTTCTTAACATCTTCGTGCTAATCCCCATTTTTTTTTCATGATATTGTTGTCTTCAAGCTATAAACTGACCATCAGATGCCTCAGTAAATGTAGGTGAAACATTTGACTCAAGCATTTGATTGACTGAGCTCACTTTCAGTTCAGACAGTAACGTTGACTCAGACCGATTCAGATCAGTCACTGTCGTTTGGCTCCAACATGGGGACATCACGGAACAATGACGACTGAATTGGCTCATTTGCTGAAGCGGGGGTAGTAAGGGACAGATGACAGTGAAGTTTCTTTAATGTTGGTTACAAACAGCTGTCCCTAATAAAGAAGTGGAAGTACTGATTTAATTTTTTATACACAAACATTCTTGTATGTGCTTTAGGCTCTTTTTTGCCTTAATGATATCTATATCAATTTCAGTAATTGGCAAACACGTAATCCAACAATATTCCAGCCTAGTTCTGCCTGCCAACTTTGTTACTGGTGTTTTTAATAAAAGGTGAATGAAAAAATGTAGCTGAGTTTTGTGCTTTAACAAAAACACTTCATCATTTAAGAATTAAACAGGATTAGAAAAAGTTACGGTGCAGAAGTCAACATTTCCTGGCACAAAGCTGAGCACCAAGAAACTTGCCTACGCTGAGCTGCTCACTAGTGGCATTTGGCAGTGGTTGCTGGTGTTGGTTGGACAGTTATTTCTGAATGGCTTTGATCTATTTTTGATAAAAGGAACTCAACATATTAATGTAAACCCCACTAACAGTTCAAAATTGAGGATAAAGTGAACAAAAAAGGTATTTTTAATAACTCCAAATGTGGCTGTTTGAGGAAAACGGTTGTAATTAAACGTTGCATTAAACATCCTGTTGATATTACCCAGACTGACAAAACTTTTCATCCTTCTAAGATTCTTTGTGAGATTATTTTAATAAAAAGTTTTCACAATTTGTGCCATTTAAATCAAGTTATATTTTGAGTATTCTGTAGTTTATTGTTTTTCACATATATGAAATTGACCTCACAACAAGTTACGAATTCATCACTGTTTAAGTTTATCACATGTCAGCCTTTAATCCATAGTCTTAAGTTGCTCACTAACCTGTTTTACCACCCTGTGATATTTTTTTTACTTAGTTTTCCTATGCATTTTATAGTTTAGTGTTTTTAAGAAATTACTCTGTTGTCAGAATCATTTAAGACTTCGACTTGCAGACAGTGGTTTTCTGATTGCAGAGGTACCATATGATCCTTACATTTTGTATCCTAGCTCAGTCTTGTGCAGGGTCGTGCAGTGTAACAAATCTCCTTCATTCAGAGTTGATCAGGTTGTCAATTGTGGATAATGGTGGTGGTGGGGTATTGTATGGGAGGATGTATGTTATGGACAAAGTACACAGCTGCAGAATTTTGAATGTACAGAGATATAGTGCCAAGATCCTGGGGCTCATTGTTGTGTGGTATGCTGTGTGTTGATGTGTTCCAGTTCCTGCCAATTCAGCAACTTCTCACTGCTATTGAGGATGAGTGGACTAACATTCCACAGGCCACAACATGATCAGAGGATGCAAGAGAGAGGTGTTGCACTTCAACTGGTGGTCACACCAGACACTGACCAGTTTTCTGAGTCCTCCGACCCCCCCAAATAAAACAAAAAGGCATGTTTCAGAGTGTCCTTTTATTGTGGCCAGTGTAACGCCTGGTTCGCGCCCTTGTTAACCTATGGTGTAGTTCACACCGGACGCAAGGCCCCGCGGTCTTCCGCGGCCGGCTGGAGCCGTGCAGCGATTGTTTCAGCGTCTCGTCTATTTTTTGTACGAGCCGCGAATGATCTGCGTTAATTCTGGCAGGAAGTTATGCCAAGACACATGAGAAAATCCGGTCAATTTTCAAAATATGAATAATTTGACAATTGACAAATGTGATCATAATTTTGTATCTTAACATATTGTATAGATGAAAATAAACACACAAAAAACACACAGACAAACACACACAGATCAACGTAGCGAACTGGGTATGGAGTGGGGTTGTGTGGCTTTAGGTGTAAAAACACAATCAATGAGAGACAGAGGCAGAAAGGAGTTGGCTAGTTGGACAGAAACATGGCGTAAATATTTTCATAAGGTTATTTACTTACCCATGATGGCAAAAAAAAAGCTTAATAACCACAGTTGAGCAGAAGCGCCTGTAGACCGTCGTCGGAAAAAATACGTGTGAACTGGAGGTAAGCAGATACTGCGCACACTCCGCCAGCAATCCGTTCAGCAGCGCTTCCGTGTCTGATGTAAACTGGGCGTAAGGCACACCTGTGCAATAATCATGCTGTTTAATCAATGTGGCACACCTGTGAGGTGGGATGAGTAATATCGCCAAAGAAGTGTTCACTATCACAGATTCAGACAGATTTGTTACCAATATTTGAGAGAAATGGTTATTTTGTGTTTTTAGAAAATATTTCAGACATTTGAGTTCATCTCATGACAAATGAGAGCAAAAACAAATATTCTGCATTCATATTTTCGTTCATTGTATCCTATTTATTCTGTGGCTAAAAAAAAACTTATAAAAATGTGATTGTTAAAAAAAAAGAAAAAGGAAAAAAAATTAAAAGGAAAGGTTATTTCCTGTCATGGACGATTTTATAGTTTTTTGTTTGTTTATTTTACATATTTTCTGTTGTTTTACAGACAGTTTCAAATTTCCACTTCTGAATGTTGAATGCATATAAACATATTTAAAATTTAGTCTAGTAGCTCAAGGCTAACTTATAACTTGTACCCTGAAGAGGTAAAGACTGTGTTTTTCTTAGCATGCTGTCTCCGACAGGGAAATCTTTTCCAGCCATGCAGAGATGAGTACAACAAATGCAGACAAAGGAAACTTGACACAGCAGCATCCCACTACAATCATGGAATAAAAGACAAAGACAATTTAAAGAATTGCTGCTTTTTTCTATCTCAACTGAGACATTTTCAGAACTTCCATTACAAGGTGCAACATGGGGAAAGAAATCCCAGTTGCTGTTCATGCACCATCCTTTGACTTGCTTCACATTCAGCCACATATCCTGTCAAGAACATTTAAAAGTTGTTTGAGTGAACTTATAAAATATGACTGTCAAGTAAAGTTTGAGCAAAAAGTTAAAATGCAAATTTAGAGCGCATGTCCTTTTTTATTGCTTAAATAAATCACAAGGGGGCGCAGTTCTATGTTTTCATGTACTGGTCTTGAGTCCCGATTAACCCTTTTACACAGAAGATGTTACCGGTGACACCTATAGCATACACTCTTTGACATGCCATATATCTCTGACCATTTATGTCATCAGCAGGAAGTCTGACCCTAAGAAAAGCAGCTTTTCATATCGGCTTTGCACCGAATCACAAACAGGTGAATCACGTTGATTACGTTAATCACTTCACTAAAGTGTTGCATATCAGTACAAAGCTGTTTTTTTCCACTTTAGAATCCACTGGAATGTGGTTAATTGCGTAAACAGTTGAAGAGTTACGGTAGTTGAAAGAATGTCGCCACTGGAACTAAAGGAGTGATGTAAAAGTGTTAATGGAGAGATTTTTTCTGACATAAAGCGGATACCCAATCAATTGTATTACCAATTGAACCTTTGTGACAGATTAGTCGTAACCTGGGTTAACAACAACCGTCACCATAATTGTTGAAGAAATTGGACTCCTGTTGGGAAAAGAAAGAGAGTAGGAAGGCATGTTTGTTGTCTTTGCAGTCAGCAGCTCTCGAGCTGTAATATGTCATAAAGTGGTTTTATCCAGTAAAACCATACATTGATTTGTAAGAATGACAAATGAGAGAATGAAAGATAAGACACACCCTCCATTTGCATTAATGTCCCCGGAACATCAGGAGAAGAATACACAAAGGAACACCATGCTGGAACTTCATAAAATAGTCCTTGGTCGGCTCGTGCTGAACACTTTTAACCAAATCTACTTTGAAAGGCAGAAACATTCAGAGTGGAATTGGTGCAGCAACAGCCGTGAGACACAAAGTGTGTGCTTGTGTTTAAAACACAGGAAAATCGGTTTTAAGAGGTTAAAAGAAACAGAAAAAAGTGTTTTCTCATGGTTGTGCAGGTGAGACTTAGTTAAAAAGGGAAGTGTTTTATTCTGTAAAAGCAAAACCATTCTGATATTTAGTTTCACTGGCAGACTTTGAGACAAAACACATCAAACTTTTGTTTTGGATTTACATTTTTAACTGAGACGACGATCAAGACAAAGGCCTACATAAATAAAAACAGCACAGTGGAATCAGAGGAAAATTCACTGAAAACACAAGAAATAAAGCACTATTCTCCCCAGCATTAACCCAGTCATTAGACCTTCCAGCCATCCAGCCAATTCGAATACAATTGTTTTTCAGTAATTGTAGCATGAATAACATCCATGGCAAAAGCTGTTTGTGAACACGATTCTTAACATTTTAGAGAGTTAAAAGTGTAAAAGTGGTTGCAAATGTGCAGGACGGAAGAAATGGAAGACAACACGTCCGGAACTCTCAATCAGAAATGATCAAACTTTGTATTGTCTCTTTCATTGAACCGCAACCCCCTTTTTTCCAAATGGAAACTTATCAACTCTGAGTTCAAACTTCTGAGGCCCACTTATCTCATGGATTCACTGTGGAGCCGCCAAGTAGGTTGGAGCTGATTCCAGCATTTCCATACTCTACTCTCAGTCTCTGAAAATCCATGTCCTTTCAAAATATTAATTTGGTCAGCTTGGTCTTTTGTTCACTTTTGCATAAGGTTTTGCATTTTATTTTTGATTAATAGCAAAAATACAAAGACACGTTTCTCACAAAGTTCTGTCAGCTGCAAAATTAGCACATTTCCAAAACAGTGTACACAAAAGAAGCTCAGACATGTTAAAAAAGGCAAAATAAACAGAAACACTTCGTAATGAATGAACAAACCAGTACAAAATATTGTCCTAATAATTTATTCTTTTTTTTTTTGTTTTGTTTTTTGTGTTGTTTTGTTTTTACTAATACCAGTCTCTACGCAAAGCGCTGAACCTCTTTCACTTCATTCTGTTTGGCATTCACAGTAGCATTTTCTGTACAAAAACCTTCATGGGCATAAATGAATAAATAGGAAATCACACAAGATTACGGCCATTCAACTTTTCATAGTGTTAGTGTTGTAAGATTGGACCTAGCTGTATTTATATATATATATATATATATATATATGCTGTCAATCAATTAGAAAAATTATTCAAATTAATCACACTTTTGGATTGTGACTAGTCACAATATTTTACAAGTTACATGTTATGGCACAATGTGCAGCTTTTGACGAAATACAGGCTAAAGAAAAAATGTTTTCCTTCATTTTTATTGTCTGAAATGTTTATATTTATAAAGTGTTAACTCAGAAGTTTAATTTATGTGCACAAAAACATCCAAACACATCAACAGGAAGATAAACAGAACAGTAAAGACTTTAATGTCTGCAGTATTACTGCAAGAAAACAAAGATGCTGATATACAGCCATAAGAAACAAACATTGTGTTTCTGCACTTTAAAAGGTTCAGGTGAATGCTCAAATATGATTGGCTGCTGGGTGTTCATTGACATCTAAAAAAATAAATTCCGAAAACATAGCCCAAGTGTTCTATATCACTGAGCAGGCTTCTTCAAAACAAACTTTTCCTTCATTGTCTAGACAAAAAACAAGCGGTGAGAAGTGAACTTTCTCTCTGAACTGATTTATTGAACCTATTGTGACGATCAGCACATATATCGCTTTCCTTTGCCACTGCATAATAACAAGAATAAAGTACTTAAAAGCGATTTAATATTTATTTCTTTTTTTAAGTGACCAAGATATAATTGGAATTTTCGTTGTGCCTGTAAATTTCACATTGACAATAAAATCGATTCTGATTCTATAATCAGGATAGTGCCATGAAAGCCTGAACTGCCTGACGCAAGCGGAAAACGTATGATTAATTTGCGTCGATGAATATTAACGCATTCATTTTTTTAAATCAATTGCACGTGTTAATGCATTAAAGTTGACTGCCCTAATATATATATATATATATATATATGTATATATGTGTTAAAAACGCTGAAAATCCCTTGTAAATTCAGCTTGTCAGTGTTCATCTGTTATGCACCAACTTATACTACCTGAAATCAGAGGATACGCGGTATAACCCCACCATGCCACCAACTACTACAAAGGTATATGTGAGTCACTGTTTAGGACACACATTTTGAGTCCCACTTTAAATGCATTGTCTTGCATTCTTTGAACCCTTAGAACTTCAAATGCCAATAAACTATTAAATGGAAATTTCATTGCAAAGGCATACTTTTAATTGCCTTTTGTAGAACAGAAAATTAGCTGAGTATGTTTTTTTCTCTTTTTTTTTTTTTAAACCAAAATTACTTTGACTTTCATTGTAAAGACAATGTAGCATTCTTTCCCAGTGTGCTTGGCATGGTTAGTATATCTCGTCTACTTCTTGATATTAAACTCCTTGAAAAGAGTCAACCTCTTAGGCAGACACAGGTGTTTCGTATCTTACTGGAAAAACCTCCTATTTCTACTTGTCCTGCAAGCGACGGCCCTTGCTGTCAAATTTGTCAACTTATGTTTAAAGTGGCTTACAAACTAATTTAGCCAATAGCAATCAAGAAATTGTACACACAGTTTTTAGAAAATGCTAGCGGCCGCATATTCTTGATTTTATGACAGAGACCATTTCATTGGAAAATTTAACATGGGTCTTTTTTGGCTCATGGTCGGGACTTTGGACATGCCTGCCCTTAGACCCATGATGGTGGTTGTGAGTTGTTTAAGAGTGTTGAGAGAAGAGCAAGATTTCTTTAGGAGGTAAAATGTTCTTTCTTGCTGACATTCCCAACAAGGATGAATGACCGCAAAGCCCTATGTCTTATTTTAAGGTTTGTCAAAATATCAGTTCACACAAAGTTTCAAGTTGTTATGTAATTCATCTTTCTGTTTGTTATTTTTTAGTACATCACTTTGTGTGTCTTGTATTACAACTATAAAGCACTGTTAAATGTCAAAGGGTAATGCCTTTCCATACAAACTGCCTTTTGAGTTTTGGGTTTGGTGGGAATATAGCCTCTTTCGATGTTTCGCTAACAATCTTATCAGAAAGGCTACTTCTGGAGCCAAAACCCTAAACTTGACCTGGGTAGAAAATCTGACGCACTTGATACAAAACCAGGACTAAAACAAAATTGGTCTAAAACCCATATCTTTGCATTTCTTTACAGTAATGAGACTATCTTTCCTGCTTTCATCCTATCATAAGGTTAAAGTGAGTCAAATATGAACTCATTTGTATGTCTGTCACAGATGCTTTTAAACTGTGATGTGTCTGGGTTTTTTGTGCCTGTGTATATTTATTCCTTTATTGTGGAAAAGCATGACTGATTTAGCTTTAATTTTTTTGCTGCTTTCACAGGCGTTGCAGCTTGAAATAAGTCCTTGAGTCAACATCATCAAATTTGTGTCAAGTCCCCCCCATTCTGCTGAAGAATGTGGCACCTTGTTGAGGTGTAATGAGAGGGAGAACAGGAGTATGGAGAGGCACAGAGAAGAGACCATCTTGAGGTCTTATTTATGTCCTATTTACTTCAGAGTTCAGTCGCACAAACACTTTCACACAATCAAGTATCAGCCTCTGTGCATCTGGCGCTCAGACAAAGGGTCCACTGCACTTTCTCATTGAAGTGAGTACAGATTCCATTTCCCAGAGGGAAAACATCAAAATGAAGAGTCAGGAGGGTTAATGATGCCCGTGAATAACTCTGCATGTGGGCCATTCAGCCCTGATTTCTCAGAGAGAGGGAGAGCAGCACGCTCACTGACGGCGATCCTTTCTGAATATAAACAGGCACTTCTGCTTTAACTGTTAAAAACAAATTAAGCACAAGCACAATTAGAGGCATTGTCATGCAAATGCCATCATGCCTTGTTCTCTGTTAGGACACATGTTCACTTTAATTAAAGTGAACTCTGTCCTGGCTGCTCTGTTGCCAAAAAGCCAAGCAAAGCAGCAAGTACACAAAAGATGTGTCTAGTTGTACAAACATAATGCACACACTTTAATTGTGTTTCCTTGATACTGCAAATCAAAATATAGTCATTCATAATTGATATCACTTGTTTTAACAATGCCAGTCTGTCATTATTTTATCCCTTACCTTTAATCTTTTCAAGAGCGTATTGACACTTTTTAGTCCCACTTGCTAGTAAGGAGAATTCAGATAGTGGAATAATACAAAAATTATAGGTGGGAGGAAGGAAAGCATTTGCAAGAATATGAAATTCCATCCATCCAGCCGGCCAGCCATTGTCTTAACCCACTTTATCCCTTTTGGGGTCAAGGGGATGCAAGAGCATGTCCTGACTACTGTTGGATAAAGGCAGGGTACACCCTTGACAGGTCACCAGCCCAGAGCAACACAATCACAAACCCAGACACTGTCATACCTAAGGAAAATTTAGATTAATCAATCAACCTATGAAGCATGTTTTTGGACTGTGGGAGTAGATGAAATTATAGGTTAGTTTTGGAAAGTATGATTAGATTTTTGAAATTATGGTGCAGTATTGGGATGTACAAGCATTGCAAGGAATTGTAAAGTAGACAAGCACAGAAAAGTAAGGGTTAGTATAGGAAATTATAGGAGTATATTTTAGAGGATCAAAAAAGTGATCCTGTTTACATATGATGTAAGTCTGATCCATATCTACCTTTTTGAACAATTGAGTTATTTGAAGTTCCACTGTGAGTTCCACTCATTCCCAGTGGTATTTTATTTATGATTATACTGTTTTTAGCTAAACTAACAAAAGCCTGTTGTATTCTAGGGCATACAGTAGTTTCTGTGTAAGCCTGCACTCATTTTCCATCATCTCTTTGTCTCTCCTACTAGCTTACTCACAGCTCCTCACGACCCCCAACCTAACGAAAGTGGTGCAGCAAAAATGCGAGCAATGTTGGAGCTATGCAGCCATACAGTTGAGCCAGATACTATCTCAGACGAGGAAAACCAAGATGTACATGCGGAGCAAGAAGCTTGTGGCTTGCTGACTGTTTCACCCATGTTACTGCTACAGGCTTTTTCATCAGATCCTGATTCAAACCTTTATCGAAAAACATTCGGCACAAAACAGAAAGAAAAATGAGAAACAGTCAAACACAATAATGAACATTAAATATGTTTTTTTCATTCACAACAACAGAATACAGAACTGGTAGTTTCTAATAAATACAGTGTTTTGTACATTGTGGTCCACCGTTCATGATCTTGCTGCTTTGCAGATCTTTTTCATTGCAATTTTGATTGCTTTTTTATAACAGCACACTGTGTTTTGTGTCCTGATTGGCTGTTGATCTTGTCAATCAATCTTCTCTGCGCTGTGTTTCCAGTACAGTTTGCCAAATCTATATAAATCTTTGATCCCCATGAAATCTTTATTTTTATTCTATAATATCGGATTTATTTTCTGATGAGAGTTTGTATAAAGAGAGTTTCAAAAAGAGAGAAAGGGTGAAAATGTTTATGTCTGAGAAAAGTTTGCAAAGTGTGCATGGGGAGGGGGTTATAATTTAAAAACACCTGTAATCCTAATTTGCGGATACCACCTATGTGTGTTTTTTTGGTTTTTTTTAGAGCATAACCCCACAATATACAAGGGAACACTGAACTCTGAAGTGAGAGAGAGATAATAACCATTCAGATAAAATTCTTAAAAAACATTTCGATAAAGAGTCTGCAAGAGAATCAAATCCACCAGTAAAAGAGAATTCACAGTGCAGGACATTGGAATGTTTTGAAAAACAGTCGTAAAAGGGTTTCACTGATTAAAATTCATTCTTTTCTTTTAAATAATGGAAGAGGTAGTTTATGAGTGCCTCTAAGAATACCTTGAGCCAGATAACGCTGCTGAAAAATAGCACAGCAAAGAGGCAGTAATGTTATTGACCTGCTTTTACTTTAATGCTTGGTTTTATATATATATATATATTTACCTTTTTTAATGTGAAGCTACATTTTTAAGAAGCTTTTTAAGAAGCTGAAAGAGAAACTCTTATATAAATATAATTTATATCTCATAGATATCATAAAACCTGTAGGGACCTACTATTGTTCAGGAGTCCAAATTTTTAGTAGGACATGCAGTAAACTTTGCAAAGGAGACCAGCTGGACGAGAAAACTAAACAATGAATCATTGAACTTTCTTAGACGTGAGCTTTTTCTTTCATTGGTTTCCCAATTTTAATTTTTTTTGACAGGAGCTTTTGTTTCTATAGTACATCCATTATATGTTCATGGAAAAGCACAATACTATCATGATCTACACAGAATCCTACAGAGTTCATTATACAGAGAATTTTCCTCACTGATTTTCTCACAAACACAAAGAAAATAAAAGGCTGTGATGACTGAGTTGATGCAACCGAATCTCTTCATTAGGAAATGCTATTTTCTGGTTCCACATGCAATTCCTGCTAAGACACCTGTAAATTCCTGTGGCATGTCTTTAAAGGAGCTGAGTGCAGATGGATGAATTGCCCGATATAGTTGGTTGATAGGATTTTCTTGGTTAGCTTACGGTTCTTATGGAAAATAATAGAGCAGAAACTCTTTACCATCTCCTCACACTCTGCTCAGAAAGTTAGCATCGCCTCCTTTGATCAATATTCAACGCTGTCTTCAAACTTTCGTTGACTGCAGCTTTGCATCCTATTATGTGAAAAATAAACCTCTTTAATTCTACAGAAGAAAGACTTTTTCTCTCATTAAAGCTCTCAAAAACCCTGAAGCGAGATCATCAGAATGCACCATGTCTGAAGATGTGTCTTTGGTGGCACACAACTTGCATTTCACAGTTTTGATTTTTCTAAATAGGAAACTCATTGTCCATCAAGGAGCGCTTGAATAAAAAAAAAAAAAAAATCGTGTCTTTAGACTAAATCTAAATTTCAGACTGTGACTACAGTTTCACATATGATTCAGAAATTTAAGATCCATAAGACTGTAGCCAACCTCCCTGGTTGAGGCTGCAAGAGGAAAACTGATGACAAATCAAAGAGAAGAATAAAAAGAATGCTAACAAGAGCCCAGACAAACCTCAAAAGACTTCAGTCTCAAGGAACATCAGTGTCTGATCGCACCATCCGTCCTTGTTTGACACAAAGTGGACTCAATGGGAGATGACCAAGGAGGACATCATTGTTGAAAACAAATCATAAAAAAGCCAGACTGGAATTTGTCAAACTACATGTTGACAAGCTCCACAACTACTGGGAAAATGTCCTATGGACAGATGAGACAACAATGCAATTTCTTTGGAAAGGCACATCAGCTCTAAAGAACACGGTCCCTACTGTGAAACATGGAGGAGGCTGTCTTATGTTCTGGGGCTGCTTTGCTGCATCTGACACAGGGTGTCTTGAATCTGCGCAGGGTACAATGAGATCTCAAGAGTATCAAGGGATTCTAGAGAGAAATGTGCTGACCTGCATCAGAAAACTTGGTCTCAGTCAGAGGTCATGGGTCTTGCAACAGGACAATGATCCAAAACACACAGCTAAAAACACCCAAGAATGGCTCAGAGAAAAACACTGGACTAGTCTAAAGTAGCCTTCTATGAGCCCTGACCTAAATCTTTTTCAGCATCTTTGGAACACGCTGAAACGTGCCGTCTGGAAACCTCATCGGTCAAACCTGAGACAACTGAAGCAGTTTGCTCATCAGGAGTGGCCCAAAATACCTGTCAACAGGAAGCAGAAGTCTCAGTGACAGTCACAGGAACTGTATGATTGAGTAATTGCCTCAAAAAGTGTAACAACACATTAAGTTAAGGGTGCCATCATTTCCAGGCCTTTTTCATTTTTGTGAATATTTCTGTTAAAGCATGGTTGAAAAGCAATGCCGGATATTCATTGGTTCAATTCCCTAAAAATGTTATTTATTTTTACTTTTGTCAGATTTGAGTTATTTCCGTGACCATCGTGAGATTATCTTTCATTTACCGAAGGGTACCAACAATTTTGTCCACGTGTGTATAAGGTCCACCTACTTTGAGGCAGGTTAAGGGAGACTACGGAGTCAGAAATAATTCTGTCAGACTTTATTAACTGTGTTCAAAGTAATTCTAGATTTTTTATATACCACGCTACACATTAGCCACATTAGAAGCATTATCCCGTTATCGCCATGTGTGCAAGGAATAAAAAGCAGACTGATGCAGCTAAAACAAACATTACTGAGACTACGCTAATCCCCAACCTTGTCAGTAGCACGTAAAAAAAAAAAAAAAAAAAAAAAAAAAAAAACAGTCCGACACGGCAACACGTGAGCCCTGTTAGGATATTCATAATTAAGAAAGTAAAGAAACTCCAAAGATATACTAATGAAATAAACTAGTGTAAACACAATATTTGTCATTGTGGTTCATTCTCATGCCTCACTCACTCTATAATTGAGGAGGTGCTTTAGGTCAGTGTTCCCCAACCTTTTCGTGGCTGCGGACCGGTCAACCCATGAGGATTTTACCGGGGATGGGGGGTGGGGTGCAGTGTGTTTTTCTGGTATCTGTCTGTCAAGGAAAGAATAGCTCACAGTGGCTACCAAATAACTTGAAAATAAATCAATAATAATAATGAAAAAATAATCTCACAGAAAGGAACCAATGAAAATCAAACAACGCTGATGAGTCCTTGACAAGAATAATAAAAAAAAAAAAAGAAAAACTGAAACAAGCTAAGACAGTTTCAACAGTGCTTTGAACTTAATATTTGTTTTACAATCTTTTGAGAAAATCATTGGGATCCAACAAAACTTTTCAGTTTGGTTTGTTTTTTTCAATCTCTGCAGCTGGTAACTGTATTTGAAAACCACTTTGAAATACCGCATTAACATTGAAAAGGACTTCTATTTAACTGTTTCTTCCTCTGCTCTTCTCTGACAAAACTACCTGGAAGCTGAGAAGCAAAAAAAAAAAAAAAAAAAATTCATACCTCTCTGCATTTTGAATGTACCAGAAATTCTGCATAGTACAGATACCTATTGGTTTACAGAGAAAATAATGGAGTAATGTACCATAAAGATATTGTGGGTGAGGCACATACCTTAGAAAGTTAAACAGTGCAGAATGGAGTGTAGTGCAGTCTTTCACCCTAGAGGGTGGGCTTTCATTACAAGATACCTTAAGTCATCTTACTTTAGGTTACCCTAAAATTGATGTACTTTTTCATGCAAGGCTATGGTCACACATAAAACTGCCACTGCGTCATGGGGAGGCATGGGCAGAATCTTTAAGATTTCATGCTGCCGATGGATTTTTTTAAAAATTGTTAGGGTGGTTATGAAATTAGACAGTGTCAGTCAGGCAGTCATCATGCATAATGACCCACTTTGTATATACATACCCCAGGCTACCAGGTGGCTGGCAGCCAGTGGCACTTGATATGGACGCCCACCGTCCAGAGACATTTACACATTGTCCAGCAAGATGTCCTGCAGGTCTGCAGGCTGCCACTTCAATACCTTAAAATGTGCCCAGGCAGCCACCGACATATGTTAACATTTAGAGAAAAATAGTCCGCTCACCGTAAAATTTTAAATTCTTCTTAAACCTCTGCTGCGTGTAAAAATGCAACTGCCGCCTCCTGATTACAAATGCCACCCAGCAGCCACCTGCCGGATTTGCTGAAAAACACATTTAGGTCGTCGGGTGGTGGCTTTTTGGGTTATGTGACTCTAGCTTAATGGGCTTCAGTAGCTTGATTTCATCTTGATGCATTTCTAAGTGTAACAGGTCACACATACAAACTGCGGGAAGAATGGCAGCAGTTTCCTTCCCTCTCTGTGGTGGCATCCTTACCAGTTTTCTTTCCAGGCTTGATGTGTAAATCCAGGGTGCTAGTAAGTTACAAATCCAACCCAAGATCATAAAAACATAAAATACTGTATTTTCCACACTATAGGATTGGAAGGAGCACCATGACTAAATGGTCTTTTTCCAAAACGATGTCATATGTATGACATAATTTGGCGCACCAAACTGTAAAGAGCATTACTGTGAGACAAAAGAGTCAAAGATAAGTTTGTCAGTGAGTGAAACTTCATTAACTCTGTTTACAGTAACTATAGAACATGTTTGTAACAAGCTAAACGTTAGCCACGTAAGAAGCATTAGCCCTGTTAGCATATTTACAACGCCTGCAACTCTCAACATTAAAAAAAAAACAAAAAAACAGAGTGATACCACGAAAACAAACGTTACTGTGACTAAGCTAATTCCCAACCTTGATAGTAACATGTAAAAACACACTGTCCAGCACAGCTACACATTAAGGCGTTAGCATATTTAGAATAACATCCAAAAGTGCTGTCTACCTCTAGAAATTGCTTTGCCATCAGTCAGTACAACAAGAGTTAATGTCGCTCCATAACCGCCCTGTCCTTCATGGAAAAAAAATAGAATGCTCTTAAGTGTGCCTTATAGTGACAAAAACATGTTAAGCGAAACGTTTCAAATGCTTCTCAACATGGATTTTGACTACTATTTGTTGAATTATGATCCAGGGGCACAAAACAAGACCAGATGCTGAGAGAGCGAGCGTTTTGCTTTTTGTTGTAGCAAGTTAAGATATACATTTTGGGAGAACAAATAAATAAATGTGGATATTTTCTTTTACTATGGTACATTTTATAGTTTTTAACCCAATACCTGTTTGGCGCTGGTTTGTTAGCTTTTTATTTTATTTCATATTCGTTTTCAAATTTGTCATTTAATGGTAGTTTGAAATGTATATTTAAGCTTCTAATAAAATTATTTAACTTCAGTAAATTAAAGGAGATGAAATAAACTCAATCTCTGTTTGTATTACTTCAACGTAAAGGGTCTAATTTGAAGTTTCAGAAGTAACATCAACACATTTGGTCACTTTACACTCTTACTTATACTGGGATTAGTTTTAGGTAATGTCAGACTTACTTTCAGGATTCACCATTATTAGTAATTGCACAACCACAATTTCCAAGAATGAATATTCACTTTGCTTACTGCCAGGACATGAATCTGTACTATTCCCCTTCAGTGGCAGTCTGTGCATTTCAGAACTGAGCCTTCAGTTTTCCTCCACCAAAACTCTCCTCAGTAATATTAAATATGAACACTTCTATCACCATCCTGTTATATATAAATATTATTTCATAGAGCAATTCCATCACTATAATTTTACCATAACTGCACTGCAATAACAGCTGCAACAAACATCAAAGTACATTTGACGACTCATTAAACTTGAAAATAAGCATTTTAAATAAATATTTTTTTTATTTACAGCAAATCCAACGTATTTAAAGATGAACTTTATCCAGCTGATCAGTGGGAGATTTCCCTGCTAAAGCCAGCAGGCCGTACTTGACAGCCAGCTCTCTTCTCAGCCGAGACAGATCCAAGAGCGCTCCGTAGCTCTGTGCTAAGCTGGAGAGAGCTGCGTGCAGGAAGTTTTTCTGGTGCTCCTGAAATCTCTGGGGGTTGAGGAGGGTGATAAACACTAGTTTTTCGAGGTCTGGTAACCTTTTTTTTTTTTTTTTGTCTGGAAAATGAAATTGTCCGAAATCCTGCTGTGAAGCTGGTGGTAATGAGACGCTGCAACTCAGTGCGGTCGGAGGGGCCGTGGTGTGTTCAGTAGCGCCATAGAAGTTCTCATACTGGGCCCTTTGTCACTAAACATTGTCACAAAACTCTATCATTCCCAGACAAAACTGCTGGAAGGCTGAAAGTGGCGGACAAATCCTTTTCCCTGTTGAGGCACGC
This sequence comes from Adrianichthys oophorus, assembly GCA_036245035.1. Taxonomy (NCBI): domain Eukaryota; kingdom Metazoa; phylum Chordata; class Actinopteri; order Beloniformes; family Adrianichthyidae; genus Adrianichthys; species Adrianichthys oophorus. The sequence goes on along the minus strand of BSAI01000108.1, from coordinate 44,859,278 downwards.
TTGATAGCTTCGGGGTTGTTCGGCCTTTTTTGACAAAATCCAATTTTTTCAGAAAAGTCCGTCTTAAGAATGGCTTATGCAGTAAATTCGCAACTAAATCAACTTTTCCTCCGTCTTCTATTGTTAACTGCAAACCAGCAAATAATTCAAACAAAAATCAAGTGCAGCTACTGCCTACGGCCTGAAACAAAGAATAGGTTAGCTTCTGGTAACGCAAGTTTTGACCATCCAATCAGAGGCGATATATGCCATTTGCCGTCTAAAAGCTACAGAGACTCTAACTCAGATGCTGATTGGCTGAATCAACGTCAATGTGTTTATTCAGCAGTGTTTTGGATAAAAAGTTGCCCACAAAACCGGAAGTTGAGGGCGGAAGCACTGACTGTATGAGTGTAAAGCAAACTTTTATTAACCTAGCAACAAGTCAGGGCTAAAGTCTGATTGGTTAGAAACTTTCATGTGAAAAAACAGTCTGACAGGAGCACAGCTGGGGCGTAGAGCCGTGAAAGAAGCTGACAGAACAGTTGGAATGATCGAAAATATATTTTGGGCAAATGTGAATATAAAAAAAAACACTTCTCTGTGATTTGGATACTTCTTTTTAGATCATTTTAGGACTTCACTGAAGGCTTTGCAAGTCCCGACGGTACGCCTCTGGTGCCCTGGTAAATTAATAAAATGGCTTTTTATTTTAACATGGGAACTCACAGGTTAGTAAGTGAGAACCATCAAGAAAGGTTCAATAAATGCTGCCTCCAACAATGTTATGGCTCCTTAACATCTGAACAGTTTAATAATGGATTCAAGGCCGGAAAGCATGAATAAGCTACCATACCAAAATAAGTTTTACAAGTTTCTGAGCATAACTGTAGGACACCTACCACCTCAATTATTGCTTTGCTAACTAAATGTGCACAAGAGTTATATTGGTTTACAATTTAAAAGTGAGCAGTTTTTGAAGTAATATGGCAACCTGAACTAAATAGCTTAACATTTTTTTTTTTACTTTTAATGATGTCAGATGTTGCAAAGGTCCAGTGACATGAAGTTGCAGCTTTATTGCCAAGTCGCAAACTTCCGTGAAAGTCTTTAGAATCTTTATATTATGAGAATGTACCAACTTTCGTGTTTTTAGCAAACATAAATGTTGCTGCAGTTGAATGTTGCTGTGGTCTGAACACTTTATCCCATCAGTAACAATGATTTTATAGGCATGGGCTTTTTTTTACAAATGTGTTGGACCAAATCCAGGATGTTCTGCCAATATTGGTGTGTTTTCATGCAGATCGACAATAGCTGGTCAAAAATGTGTCCAGTGACATAAAAGTACTTAACCTTCAGTGGTACTTTCACTGGTGATTTTATTCCATCTGACTCTTTTCTTTTTTTATGCCTGGTTGTGGTGTTTATGTTTGGACCTCAAGTCTGTAAATAAATCGATCACATCACCTGTTTGCTGTTACCGACTCCATTGGCATTGTTTTCATTCAAAATGTAACATGAAGATTTCCAAAAGTTTTTTGCTTTGAAACTTTGGTTTAAAACAAACTTAACTTAATTATGATAAGTAATTGTGAAACCCCTTAGAATAAATCCTTGAAATATAAAGTTTAACACGTATGGTTTCAGTGGAGCTTTGCCTGTTTTTTAGACATTTTTCGTATAGTTTGACTTCATCTTTGCTTTGTTTATGGATTCATACCTTTTTATTTTATTTGATCTTTTGTTGTAAGATATAGTAACTGTTTGACCTCAGCTTTTGTTATTTTTGCAGTAAAAAATTAACTTCTTGGAACTGAATGTTTTGGACAGTTTTAGTTTCATTGTGGAATTATGTAAAATAAACCAAAATATATCCGTAAAACAAGAAACTAGGGTTATACTGAAAAGATGAATGCCGAGCATTAAAACTGTTTTAAAGATAAATTAATTGAAGCAATTGTAAAGTAAAAAATAAAGATCTAAAAAGGACCTGGATTACTAGAGTTTAGATACTATTGTCTTCCCCCTTATCGAGGGTTTTTGGCATACAACATATGGGGAAATAAAAACAAGCTTTTGGAGGCAGTTTAAAGCAGAAATACACTGTTATCCATCCACATAACAAAGAAAGCCACAGTCTTTTTATTCCCTCTTTGAAAACTTCTATAAGAACACAATATCTGTACTAGCAGCACAATTCTCTTGTGATGCCACAGTATGTCAGTAAACCACATGAGAAACTCTGAATGACTCTTCAAAAGCCATATTAATATTGAAGCTGATGATAATTATGCAGTCACACACCTCTGTTAGCTTGTCTACAGGAGATAAAGGAAGAGGACGGGCTGAAGGTTATAGCACAAGAGGATAAAAAAGCAAACTGATTATGAGCTAGAAAAAGAAAAACAGTCTCATTATCTCTCCCTTGTTCTTTGATGAGTTCACAGGGGAGCCTATTAGTCTCATCACTTGGGCCGATTACAAATGCAGCCCCTCCTTTTACTGACAACAGGCTTTTTTCATTTATTTACCTGATCTAACCTAAAAAAAAAGGAAATTAAAACTATTTGATCACATCAGAATTCTTGAAGATTCTTTGAAAAGGACCTCCTATTCTTCTGCAGGTGGGAGATGTGGGAGGCAGAAGCAGGTAAATTGACTGACTGGAGATCGTGACAATGATCAGTGACCGTGTCAACAGTCCATAATTTCACCATTTTTGGATGATCCTTGAGGTTCTTGTAGTTGAATGTTGGCATCTGAGTTCACTGAGGTTTTCTAATCGTTTATTCACAATTCTGTCGTCTCCCTTCCATTACAGTCAGTCTGGCATGGTTTAGCTGCCAAACAGAGGCCTGACATTTAACCCTTCATACTCTACGCCACCCAGAAGAAAAGAAATGCTGCCAAATTAAAAAAAAGCATCACACTAAATGTTATTGTTGTTTGATAAGAAGACAGTTTGAGGACATGAATCAGGAATACCCAAAGCAGAAATGATTCTGAGTCTTAATGCAAAAAGTCTGCAGTTTCTCATGGTTTCCCAAATATAAAAGTATTTTCTGTATATTAGCAGGCCAGGCAGCCGTCTAACTGGAGATGTGCAGCAGATAAGACTGAAACCCTTTGTAGTTTTTTATTTGACACAGTGTTTTAAACCTCCCTCTGTGCTCCACACTGTTCTGCCACTCATCTCTGCTCAAAGCAGACAGTCCAGAGTGGAGACCAAAGACTGTGGAAGGTCGCTCTGCAGGGTGCTGCCTGGCTCTGCCTGTCATTTCATTAAGCTGCTGCATGTTTTGCATTTGCTGTGAGTGCTGTATTAGGATTATGAATCTTTGACCAATTCAGATTTCAGGCATAGATTATGAAACATTTCACTGCTGTCTAGTCCCTTTAAAGGCTTTGTTCGTTTATGTGATGTTAAGTCTCAGTGCATTTTTGTTAATTTTATTCCTTTGATGTGTCATTGTCAATATTTGTTGATGAGTCTGTGCTATGATTTCATATTAATACCCTTTTATTTTTGTTGATAACAGTGTCTTTGCACAACCCAAATACACATGAACATTTGACAACCTAACACTACTTAGGTGAGGTCATCAATTGTAAGAGAGTCAGTTAGGATTTACAACATAAAAAGTTTTTTTTTCTTCTTCTTTTTTTTTTTTTTTTTTTACCCATTTTTACCCATTTTTACACAGTTCATGTGGTGTTTCTAAATGAAATGCATCCTGGGATTGTCTCCTTTTTTTTAGTACATCAGAAACTTTCAAAGTGAGATTTTCCTTTTTTGTTCATAAAATTTCACTACAGGGATTTAAAGGTCAAGTGTGGTGATATAAATATCTACAACTGGTGTGACAAAGCTAATAGCAAAATTCTAAATTCCGGTCTTTAAATAGATAAAGCTTCTAAAATGTGAAAATGACAAAAATATTATGTTTGGACATTATCTAAAAAGGTTTAGGCCTTGTCTCATCAAATTACCCACCAGTGTCATTATTAGAATAAATTCAAAGAAAAAGAGAAAACGGTCAGATCTGCTAATACAGTTACTGTATTGGCAAAACAACCAGCTCTAGAAAAAAAGGTTCCTGAGTTATTTTGGGAAAATCAGCATATCGACTTGGACAAAAATCAATCAATTCAAATGTTCATTGAACTGCAACAATGTTTGTCTATTTAAATAAATGTTTGCTCAAAGAAAGTGTATTGTGTCTGATAGTGTGCAGTGCAAGCACTGGAGGTTTTTCATCTTTAGGGAAATTCATGTTAAGTTGTGTATTGGTAGTGATGCAAAACAGGGTTTGGAAAACAGTCTAAAGCAGGGGTCTGCAACTTCTGGCTCTGGAGCCACATGTGGCTCTTTTACCCACCATGGTTAAGGAAAATGTGATTTTTTATTTAAAAAAGAAACTATTTTAAAAATGGAGTAAGTAGTACAGTAGAAGTTGAAGGACAGTACGAATCGCAAGTCGAACTAAAACATTTTGACCGCTTTTGTGTGTGCTGTATATCATAGAAAATCAATTGGAAGTTAAGCACATCCAGAATATTTAAGGTGCACCAGATTTTCTATTTTTGAACAAACTAAAGGATTTTAGATGAGCCTTGTAGTTTGAAAAATACAGTAAAGGCTTAATTTAGCTCTGATTTCATTTTGATTTGTTATCTTAGAAATTTCTCACCACAAACAGTAAAATACAACTTTTTTTTTTTAGATCACTGCTGACGTTACACTTTCTAAAAGTACATTTGCAGGATATACTAGGAAAAAATGATAATGGTAAAAATATGGGAGCATAACCGTCAATGAAGTAGCTCTGAAAATACAAATTAGACCAAGCAGTCACTAAATGTTGTTAAAGGAATACTCTAACTTTGAAAACTGGGATGCTTCAGTGTGAAGGAGGAGGATTTACAGGAGAGGGGAAGATTTCATTTGTTAACTCTCAAAATAAAAAAATTATTATATCAGGGATAATTTAGCACTTAATGCAGCAACTCTGCATTAAACATTTTAAGAAAGGCAAGTAGAACTAGAAAACTAGAAAGTTGCTTGAACTAGAAAACTCTCTAACTTGAAAGAACTCATTCATTCTCCAAAGGTCCAGTTCGCTAAAATTAGAAGGAACTTAACAAGACAAGTGGCATTTAGGCAAAATTAAACCCATGATGTACCAGAAAAAATACAATTTCAGATTTTCACAAAGAAAATTGATTTTTGATTTTAATTGATTTTATTCTCCCTCCTTTAACTTTCTTAAAAAAAAAATACAAATAACAGAATATATTTTTTAAAAACAACTTTATTTTATCTGCTTTGAAAATATGCTCAAACATAAAGTTCAACTAAATACGAGTTTGTAGATCAATGCAGCAGATGTTTTGTGAACTACCCAGAGTTGTAAAGATTACCTTAAACCATACCTGAGTAAAAGTACAGATTCCTTTCTATAAAAATGACTACAGTACAAGTAACAAGTCACCAATTCCAATAACACTTGAGTAAAAGTATTAAAGTATCCGATATTAAAAGAACTGAAATATTTTACTCGTACTGAACGTAGACTCAAAGAGCACCAAGAAATGTGAGGAACAACAAACTGTTTATTTATGAGGTTTTGTTTCCTATTCATTAGAAATGATTGAATAGAAATGAATTTTAACACCTCTATGCTTCAAAATGACAGAACAAAGTAAATAATAAATAGAACAAAAAGTCAGTCACACTCAAATGTTCAAAAAAGGGGCTCCGCTGTGTATCTCCGTTCCCCTCTAGGAGCGGAGATCCACCCTTAGGAGATCTCCCACTTAGTATAACCTATGCTTTTATGTATTTTGAATTACTTTTAATTTTTGATATGTAGTAAAGTTATACAGAAATATTTCTTTTTCCTTTAGTCTTTTATTATTTCTTTCAGCTCAACAGGTGCATTTTGCAATGGGAGGAAATACAAATTAGGCGCTATATTTACACTTGCAACTTCCATGTGAGTTGTACTCTTCTCCAATGACTTCAATTCCACATTTCAGAAATGCTTCTTTTGGTTTAGTAGCACATACAACAACAGCATTTGACCTTTTTAAATGCTGCTGTTGATCTGCCACAGGAAACAAGGTAAAATACATTTGATGGATATAAGAATGCTATTTAGATTTATTTAGATATGTTTCAATCCACACAAATGCACTTTTCTCAGACAGATGTGAACATTTTCACTCTTTTTTCTCTCATTCAAACTCTCAAAGTCCAAACCTTCATAGAAAAATAAGTCCAGTATTATAAAATGAAAACAAAGATCTGCTTGCAATCAAAGATTGATGTAAATGTGTCAAACTGAGGATATTCTGTACAGGAGATAACGCCACATGGGAGACTGATTACAACAGCCAATCAGGACACAGAACACAACTGAAAAGAAGAAAAAAACAGCAAGACCGCGAAAGGTGAACCATGATATAATGAGGGAACATTGTATGACAACTCCTGAGACCACAGCTTCCGGTTTCAAATTACATTCATTTCTTCTAATATTATCAAAATATACACAATTCAGCAGGCAGATTGGAAACTAATGGCACTTTTATTCTTTTTTAAGTCATTTTTAGATGGCCTGCCATAAAGAGGATATTTAACTTTACTGTTTTACGGTTTTTCCTCTCGTCATTTTGCCAATTCTGTCTTATGCTGCTTATTTCTTTCTTCCTCCCAAAACCTTCCTGTTGTAAGAAGCATCTTATTTTTAACCTGCTGCTGTTTTGCAGTTTCTACGTTTGTACCAGCTCAGAGTCCAGCTCCACATGTCCTTTCCTTCTCTGAGCCAATTTCAAACCCACCGGTCAAAAAGCACCACATGTTAACATTGCTGACAACGCTCTACTCAGCAGCTACACAGTTGGATGCTGTCATCTAAAATGGTGACACTGACCTGGGATGTGATAGATGGATGCAATTATTCTTAACTCTTCCCTGCTGGCTCCCACTCACTATAGTGACAGTCACTGCAAGAAAGAAGGAGGAGTTCGCCAATAGTTTTTATTTTAGCAAAGAGATATTTTTCCAGGGTACAGTAGTTTATCCTCTTCATAATGTCGTTTTAAATTTAAAGTCCCACTCTGATCATCTTTTGATCTATTTTCCAAGTGTTTCCCGTGGTCTCCTAATTGTGATTGTGATACTGTTTTTAGCCAAAAAAACAAAAACAAAACAAAACACGACCTTAATTGGAGTGGGTCTTTAAGGTTAGTCTTCCCTTGTATTGCTGCCTGTCTGTTTTTATCTTACGCTTTAGTTTTCTTTTTGTAAATTAAATTTTTCCCCAAATGTTCTTCCATATAGGTCCTTCTGAAATCCAGTTGACAGTATGACTGCAGTATGGTGAAAGTATGACACTTCTCAGTGCTTTCAGTTTTTGTGTTGTTTGTACTGGTATTGATACAATGCACATTTTTTTGTGAAAAAAAAAGAAAAACAAAACAAAAAAACAGCACAGTATAGTTGCCTGTATTCATGATGCAAATGTTAAAATGTTTGTTTAGCATAACAACAAGGGCCCCTCCATGAAGCTCATTGGTTTAAGTGTCGGATGAAGAAAATAGACGCATAGACAAAATGAAAAATGTGGGATGTCAGGAGCACTCTGTGAGAGCTTAGTGCAAACTTGATGTTTCATTGACCAATTTTGAACGTCTGTAACAATGTGAGGTACAACACTTTACTGCTACTTTTGTGTGGCGGAGCTATGCTGCATGGCGGTTACTGGCAAGACAACGGCTATGAAGGCAGGATGATAAGGGTTTATGACAAATACATTTTCGGTAAAAACAGTGAGAAGCAATGCGTTTCATGTTAAATGTTGTTTTAATGAGCCTGCACTCATCTGACCACATTTCAATGAGATGCTGTGTCTCATTGTTGTGGTATTATGGAATTGTTTTTAAGAGAATTCTGTTAAGGAACTACAAGGTAGCTTTTGGAACGACATCCCAGCAGCACGCAAACTGCGTAACAAGACACAGAAAACCAAGTAAGAAGCCTTCTGGGGTGTTAAAATAAATCCTATTAGTCCTATTAGTAGGGAGTCGGACCATTTTTTCTGTTTCATAATACAACAATTGTTGCTTTACATTTGTGTGCGGCTCATCTATTGCATTATTCCTTCTCTGTTTACATTCTGTAATGCTGGCCGTTTTGGTCCAGTTATTCCGCTTCGGGAGCAAATTGTATTCAGACTCAGGGATCTCAGAGTGAACTGAAGCTCAGTCTGATTGGCTACTGCAACAGATGGGTCTGAGATGTTGGTTCCTGGTCTCGTACCAGAGGGCGTTTAGGTGTATTCAGACTGAAACTTTGTGATGGATTTTCGGAGGGAATGAACTCCGGTTCACTTTAAACGAACCACATGTGTCCAGTCTGCATACAGCCTCAGAGTTAAAGTAAAGAAAGTCAAACTATTCGACACCCCTGTCAGTCTAAAATGTATTGAACTTTTTTTTTTCAGGATGAAATGACTAGAGGTTCAAGCTTTCTTGTTGCAACTTTACACAAAGTTATTTGTGTTCTATATTTTCTTCTTACACAGTCAACTTTTTTTTTTCCAATTCTATTTCTTTACTTTCCCAATTTGCTTCTTTATCGTTTTTAAGTCATTTTGCTTTCTTAGTAACAGATTGCATTACATTTCTACTTTTCATAAAACCCTATATTTGAAATGTTTCTTTAAGGAATCAAGGCTCTTCCTTGTTGAAAATAATCGGTACCAGGCCACTTCATCATGTCACACTAAGATATTTGTGACATTTGCGAGATAGTCTACACACCAAAGCAACTTAATGATCTTTTATTTAGGAATTTAAAGCAAAAGTTTTAGCCTAAGAACATTTTGCTGGCCATGGATCCTTCCCAATTAGTATTTTTTAAAAACCACAAACCTAAAAAAAGGGTTTTTAAATAAACCCAATCCAAGTAATTGAGTGCTACAGTACAACTATACATTCTGCTTCTCCCGTCTCTGTTATCCAATGTTTGACCTACACGCTTTTACTGAACATTAACACAGTTTTTCCTGAACTAATGTGTTAGATTTACATCTTCATAAGACACAAGTCTCTTTGATGCCAGAAGACGACAATTTTGATTTGCCCTGATTCCAGAGATAAGCAGCTGCTCTTCTTTTCTAGTCCCACTTTTGGGAATTGAGACATCCTTCAAAAGGTTGTTCACAGATTTATTTCTGGGTCATGGACAGAAGGAGAGGAGACGAGGAGGCACCAGAGAGTGAAATGAGAAGTACCTATTGTTTGTTCCTTCATAAGGTCCGGTGGTTCATCATCATCCTAGTTGTGTTTGTGAATCATCCAAAAGTGCTTTTCCATCTATCCTTCATCCCTTTTGCCCTCGACTTATCTTTCCCAATCCTCAAAACGTCCCTATACGTCACCTCCACTGTAGTGACTGCCAACCCATGTGATACCAACCCACAGCAAACTTTGTCTGTCTAGAGCCACTGGCCTTTCTGAGTTGCTGATGAGAAAATGTTCTTGGTAAAAAAAGAAATATATATATATATAATTAAATTTAAAAAAAATATAATGAACATATATAAATTGTACATTATATAAATGAAATATAATCTTTGTCATTATTATTATTAATACATGCATAAAACATTATGAGAGAGCAGCAAGGAAGGCTCCACACCATCATCAGCAATTCAATCATGGCTATTCTTTTTTGTTTCATCCCTTCTCATGTACTTTTTGGATCATGTTTGAACCATTTTTACATTTCATACCAACAATAAAACCTAGTTGTCTTAGCTTGAAATTCAATAACAACCCCCCCAAGAAAAAAAAAAAAAGCCTGGTTACATTTTTATACCCCTGCACCTTAAACAAGAGCAAAAGTTCTACATTATACTTTTACATATTTCTAGTTTATTTATATAAAACTTGGGTATTTTTGCCACAAGGTTTTATTAGGGTCCATAAGGTTTTTTTTCCAACAAAAAATTCCCCTGACAGTCCACAGAACCTGCCATGCAAATACCTGTATGCTTGGATGGGTTTTGCCACCCACACACCTTCAACTGAAATGGTAAATAAAAGTGGAAGAGGGCAGAAAACACTGTGAAAAGTACATTCAAAGTTTGGCTGGAATTCCTGCTATTTTTGTGATTCAACCTTTTTTTTTTAATTGCCATGTACTTTGTATCACAAGAGGTTAACAAATCCAAACCTCTGCTCTCCTAAGTTCTAACAACAGCACACCAAGATTCCCTGCTCTCTGTTAAATATTACATTCAAGGCATCAAACTCTCTTTCATGCCACCATTACTCAAATCTTCTTCTTTGCCTTTCAGCTGCTCCCTTTAGGGGATGCCACAGTGAAGCATCCATGATTTGCATGAGTGCTTTGGCTTTAGTTTCACAGCAGAAGCCCTTCTTGCAACTCCTCCACATTTACCTGAAGGTGGGATTTGTCCACAGAATTACTGGATTGTGTCTCCTCATAATTGCATTTACACTTTCACTTAAAAGCCACTTGCATTTTTTACTGCTGCTTTAAAATAAAATAAAAATAAAATACATCAACAACTTTGGACTTGGTTTGCCCCAACCCCCGTTGACCTTTTCTTTAAATTTTAGCTTTCAAATATTCTAAAATGGAACTTTTCTGCATGTCAGCTCATCTATCTCTTCATAGTAATCGTCAAATCCAGTCTCCCACATCAAATCCCTTTTATACTATCTATGATTTATGCTTTACTCACCACTGGTTTTGTTCCCATCTTCTTCGGAACAACAGCTGTTTCTCCAGTACTGAAATGCCTGGTTCAGATCCAATTCCAATAAGTTATGTCTATCTAAACTACCTCTTCGCAAAACATTTGAAAAATGTTGGTGTCTCAATACTTATATACAATTTCAGTCTGGCTGCCATCCTGAACACACTGTCTCAAGGCAATCGATTTTGGCTTGCTTTATTGCCTGAACCATCTGGACTTCATTGCTGCATTGGAAACCATTTCACACACTTTCCTTAAATTTGTATCACCCCAGACCTCTACAGCAGTTTCCAGTCAGGCCTCTCCTTTTGTTCACAGTTTATCCTTCCTGAAACTGTAAGAGTCCAGCCATTCTCACTTACTCTACAGGCACCTCAATGCTCTAACCCGAGGCTCCTCCTATTCTTTATCTATCTTTTTTCATAAAATTAGCATTCACTATTCCTTCCTCTCCACTTGTTTAGTTGAGATTCAATCCTGGTTCATCTCAAATTTCCTCAAGTTAAACTACAATAAAACAGAAATCCTTCTTAAACTCACAAAGTCGACACTCTCTAAGGTTAAAAGTTTCTCTGTCATGATCATGTCATGATTGATTCTTCCTCTGTCTCCCCCTCCCTTGGTTGCGAGGTCTTTGTATGATCTTTGACAGTAGTCTTTCATTCCAATCCCATACCAATAACATCTCTTGGTCAGCATGTTTCATCCTTCAAGATATCAATCGGCTCTGACCTTCATTCAACCCCAATTCTGCTTTGTACTTGTCCACATCCTTGTCACCTTGAGCGCAGATTACTGCAACTCTCTCCTTAATGGTCTTCCCAAAAAAATCCTCCTTAAACTCTATCTGGTCCAGAACTCTGCCGGCCGCACTAATGAAAAGACTCCATCTTCTCACTGCATTGCCCCCATTCTGAAGGACTTTTACTGGCTAACTGTTCCTTTGAGAATTCAATTCAAAATCCTTCTCTACACTTTGAAGGTCATCCATCACCACTCTCCTCCATATTTGACTGACCTCCTCCATATCCCCATTTTCACATGCTCTCAGATCCTCATCCTCCATTCACCTGTCAGTGCCCCCTGTTCGCCTCAGTACATGGAGAGGAGAGCTTTCCATCCCTTTAAAGTTGAAGTCCCATCAGTTATCACGCACCTAGGTGTGTGAAATTTGTTCCCCGTATTTGACCCATCCCCTGGGGGAGCGGGGGAGCTGCAGACACAGCTGCGGTCTGGAACTATTTGGTGGTTTCCCCTATTCTTTCTGTGAAGTTAGGAATTACCTATTTTTTGTGCTGGCTGCAAGTGACGTGTGTGAGAACAATATTTACAGGGGATCATTGTAACACTTGCTGTTAAAACATCAAAGTAAAGTCTTTTTAGTTCTCCAACCTTATTGCAATTCATGCACACTTGTTTGCTGCAAATACATGCTATCCTTTGCAATCCTACCCCTATGGCAAAAATGATTATGACTTAATTTGTGAATTTTGATTTCCAGCATATTTTCTTTTGAAGTCTTTTTGTGTCCATAATGAAGCATATGGACAGCTAAACATCAACTTGAATTTTTATGATGAATACATTTATGCTGACATTCATAATTGGCACATATGGCATATAAAACACTTAAAACTTTTTTGCAATCATAGAGAAGCCTCAACGTCATATTTTTTTTTTAGAATAAATGTAGAAGGGTCAAGAAGCAAAAATGCTGAAAGGTATGACAGTGCCCTGAAAACCACAGAAATACTGTGGCGTTGTTTGATTCTGTTTTTTTTTCTTGCAGCTACAACAGTGTACCCCTCGTCCACTTTTCTTATTCCCGTGCTGCACTTTATCTCTGTTTTCTCTGTCGCTATGATCCAGTTTCACCACAGAGATCAATAAAGCCTCATCTCTCCTATCAGAGAGTGCAGTCATCACAGCATCTTTTCAAGTGAAGGACAAGAATTGTCAAACAGCAACTGTCACTTCTCTTTAATCACATCAGGTGAGCTGAACAATGAAATGCACCTGTGTGTGTTTACTGTTTCTTTGCACTAAAATGTAGCATACATTTTGATTAATGAACTGAGGCTCGATTGTTTTGTACAGCAATACTTCCATGAAAGTAAAAAGAAAAACAGAGATCAAGGGCTTTTCCCCTTACATTTCTCCAACATTTCAACCACTTGTGTGTGAATTTACAGACAGCACTGATCACAAACATGTACTTTCACACTGGCAAAGCTTTAGGTGATCATTTATTAACCAAATAAAATAACCAAAAAAAGGGATCTGGTAAATTTCAGGAACAACACTGCTGATCCTGTAACGACAACAGAGGAATCAGAAGCTACAACAGAGTTTTTTAGTGTCTAACACCTTAGACCTTGCCCAAATCACAGGAGTTGACCCATACAGGTGCTGCAAGTTTTTGGTTTGCCCGGGCCCGAAGAGGATCATAGACAGAAGCGGTCATATCTTAATGGAAGAGCAGGTGTGTTTTGCATTTTCCTTGAGTCTTGTGTGGCCTCTTTAAGGAACATCATGAAAGTGGAACATGCCATTGGTAAATGTATCGAGAAGTACGTACGGGTGATGTTGTACTACGGTGCCCTTACATCACAAAATAGTGGTTACTAATGTGCTTGACAACTGTATAAAATGTTTTTTCCATACTACGGGCTACCCACGTCCAGCCTCTGTAAAGATGACTACATTAATGACCAGACGGTGGAGTGAAAGATGGCAGGGTCTCAACCTGGGTCATGTCACTTTATTTGTTTAAGTGTTGCAGTAATTTGATGAACAGCTAAGGGGTAATGGGTAAAACTGGAATCAACCTTCAGTAGGGACCAGTATTTTGCCCCTATTTGCTGTGCAGAAATGGTGCATTCATGGAGTGTGAACTTGATATGTCAGGGCTCATAGGATGCCGACACAATCTACACTGAATGTTTAATTCCTTAATTTCTTAAAGTTATGCTGCACCGCAACAAGCCTGCAAGGAGTGCACATTTGTCACTTAAACATCACTAATAGGCCCCTTGTGCAATGTGCAGGACTTGGAGAAGTCAAAGCAATTAAAAATCTGTCTGACATGCCTGCGTCTCACCTGCCTCACCCTTTCGTTTTATATAAGCATTCAATACGACCTTTCACCCGCAACATACCTGTAGAAAAAATGTGGATTACACTTTTCACTTTACGGGCTCACTGAATGGTCTACAGCCTTAATATTTTGGGTGCCCCCTTCACAAGGTCGGCCCTGGGCATAGTCGACCTAGGCGGCTGCTGACTAGGGCACCTACTGAAGGCATGGCAAATCTCAGTTATTCTTAATGCCTTTTTAAAAATTATTATTTTGTTTTTCAAACCGTTTTATGCACCAATCATTTCAAAAAGTAATAATTAAACAACAAATAAGATCTTTTTATTGCCTAGGGCGCCGTGCAGCTTTGGGTCGGCCCTGCCCCTTCAGGTTTGCTCTTTTTTCCTCTGAGTTGTCTTAGAAAGGGAACTAACTCATTTTTTATCTGGATCGACACATTGATTTGATGTAGGTAAATTCACTAAAACTGTCTATTGCGACTGTCTAAAAATTTTGTATTTACTCTTTAAGGTGAGGCATCTATTTATAAAGTTGTGTTAATGTCAACATGTTATTTTTAAGGAAAGTGATTTTTTTTAGAAGCTAGACACCAGTGTGCCCAGCCTCTTCTGAGTCGTCTCCACTCCGGGATCAGTATGTGTGTTTATGCAGCTCACGAGCACCATGCTTGTCCAGTTTAATCCAGACAACCCAGCATTCCTCTGCTGCTACTGCACTTCATCAGATCTGATCACAGGTGGATAATCACGAGTAAAGGGGCATTGCAAATTTTACCAAAAAAAAAAAAAATACTGGCTTTAGCACAAAGTGCCCATGTCTTGCAGTGTCACCATGGAACACAATGATTGTTGGCGAGTCAGTCAAGCTTGGGTTATTGCTGTTGGCATTTGCAGATTTCAGCAAATATCAAAGGGGACTTTTGGGGGTTGTTTTCGGCAGTGGAGGTAACATGCATTTTCACCCTGGAGGCAAAGATGCAGAAACTGAGCATGGATGAATAGACAAGGGTGGACAACCGGAGGGGGGACAGTGATAAATGAGCTGACAAATGTTGTTTGTGTAAGATCATGATAGCCGTGAGAGAGCTATAATCCACATTGGTGAGCTGAGCCAGAGGGCCACATACGCTGCAAAGAAAGCAGGCAGAGATAGAAGTGCGTGTGTTTGTGAAAGGACGAGACGGCTGAGAGAGACAGTTAATCCATACCATCATCAGTGCAGAAGTGGCTGTGGATTAGTGGGTGGAGAGGTTGTCTTCCACCCAAAAAGGTCACCAGTTTTATCCCCTGCTTCTTCTTGTGTCAACTTGTCCCTAAAGTTGAATTTGAAGCCTTCCCTGTTTGTGTCATACTCATCACTGTGTGACTGTTGGGAACTAAAGCACCTGTGTGAATAAAAAAAGGCTTTAAACTTTGATAAAAAATGTTAAAATGTTAACATAATGTACATTTATGCTAAAAATTGAAGACTTGCATATGTGTAAAACCCCCCACGTTTATAGGCATTTATTCAAGAAAGTAGTATTACTAATGTTTTACAGGAATCATTTTAGGCAAATGTAATCACTAGAAGAGAATCACCCTCTATTCTGCGTTCACACCACCCTTGGCAACGAGAGTTCATGCAACCACTTCCAATGAAAAGTCTTTATAAAAGCATATATTTGCACTTTTAGGGCTTACCGGTTTAAAACTTTTGCGTTCATGCAGAACTTTTTAAGTCAATTTTTGGACTCTACGTACAAAACGCTTGGCTATTGAACGCGGGGTGAAAGTTAAATCACTTAGAACCAGTTCGAATCAATTGAACTGTGAAAGGAAAAACCTGGAGCAAGATTCACAAGATTTCACTGCTCCGACATTTTGTACCAAGCCTCTTCCTACCGTCGGTGCATGTGCTGTATCAGGTAGCAACAGTCCACTGTGAACACCATGTGCTAAAAGCACATTCATGAACTCATGAAAAAAGTATACAAACTAAATCGATATAAATAAAGCTCGTTTAGCTTGTTTTGAAATAAACAAACAATGCTCGGTGTGAACGTAGCACCATACTCCACACTGTGTGATTGTTGGGTGAAGAGAAAGAAAACTCCTGTGCAGGAAAAAAGCTCCAAACTATGAATCTTTTTTTAAACCCACTGTAACTTTTGTCACAAAAAGTGCCATTTTTGTCAGTTTTTTACTGACCAAAACTTTGCAAGAGCCGTAAAGTCCTATGTCACCCTTTAGGAAAATGCACTTATGTTTTTGTGAACATAAAATCACTCATTTATAAAATGTAGCTTTCAAAGTCTTTTAATAGTTAAATCCTAAAGGTGACACATTTTTCTATACTTAATAAAACAAACTTTTTTTTTCATTTTAACAGAAGCACTCACAAATTCCTTTCAAAATAAAATACACTGTTTTAAAAAGAGCTTCCTGCTGCAGTAGATTTACTTAAAAAACTACAAGATACTCAAACATGATGAATCCTATCAATATAACTTCGACCCAACTTCCTTTTTTTTTATTCTCTTACTATTGAATATTAACACAACAGCATTAGTGTAAATTAAATTTTATTTGAAATCAATACCTGTAAATGTAATTATGCATTTTAATAACTTTAATTCTGAACAGTAACTAGACGTTATTGTGCAGCAGAAGCTTTAAGTTTCTGCTGCACCTCTCTGACACATTCTGTGCACCGTTGACAACATTCTGACAACCTCTCTGACAACATTAGATGTTTTAGTATCATGATATTTACTTATCCGACAAGTTAGACATTTAAAAATAAACAACAACTTAAGTTGGCTAACTAAAAAAAATAAATAACCAAAACTACAAACCCATTTAAAATGTAAATTGTTTGCCCAGCCAGAGAGCCACAATTGAGGGATAAAGAAGCGTCAGGTTGCAGAACCCTGTTTTAGACAAAACAGACAAAAAAAAACCCTGAAGATATCCAAAGAATCAGAACCTTGTGGAGACTTCTTTATCTTGTCAGAGACATAGCAAAGGTGGTTTGTCCTTTTGAATTTATAATCAGAAACAACAAGTCTCCTTTGGAACAACCTCATCACATACACTCACAAATAAAGCTGAGTTTGCTGAAAGCACTGATGTGGAATTACATCAATGCACAGATTTAGCAGAAACAGCAGGAGACAGAAGTGTTATTTGCCAAAAGCTTCCGAGTTTTATTTTTCATTACCATGCCTCACTGAGGAGCGAGAGAAGGAATGGAGCTTCTCGCATTACTGTGATAAGATTCTTTGGAAGCCGAGGCTGAGGACAAAAACTACCTCCTCCAATCCACACAGCCTTCTCCTATTATTGAAATCCTTTTTCTGTCTTGGGTAAAATTATGATGGCAGCATTGCACTCAGGGGAGGCTCTGCCTCTGCGCATGCTGGTCCTCTGCCACAGCTTGCAGGGAAAAGTAATAGATCTCATTCACTCCTGCATGTGCTCTACCTGCTGTGACAAGTTAGAGGTTCTTTCTGTAGGTCCTCCTACTATATAACAGCATCCATTTCAGAAGAAAACTAGTTTGGAAAACTATTTTATTTACTACAGAAAGTAAAGGTGTTCAAAATACTGAATATTTTACACAGAGTGATGGAGAACAACATAGAAAGATCCTTAAACCTTTTTTTGATAGTTACCATATTTTCCACACTATAAGTCGCTCCAGTGTACAAGTTGCAGCAGCCAAAAAAATGCTTTAGTAAAGAAGAAAAAAAAATCATATATAGGGCACCAGTCATATATATGTTCACACCAGTCTCTGCAACTCACATTAAACGCCTTCTTTCAACAAAAAGTCTATTTAAATGCACGTTTCATGCATCTCCATTCAAAACGCTGATGTTCATGTGTAGCTACGCACATTTGTAAGACAATTTTTGGGCTCTACGTACAAAATGCGAGTTGAAAAGTGCAATGCTTTTGAACATTTCTGCCAAGCCTGGCATAATGCTGTGTTAAAATCAAATGCTATTTGTGTGTCAAATCCACGCCATCTGCCTGTTTCTTGATGCACATCAAATTTGCTTTTCGATTTTGGTCCAAAAATGTGTTCCTACCCTTGACGCTCCAGATGCGTGCGGGAGAAGCTACTGTCAAAAGTTTTTAGCTTGATTGTTACATGGAAGCATTCACTGTATAATTCATTTACAATGAATGGAAGACACGAATGAAGTAAAGAGACCTAGAGGTTTATTTATTTTGAAGAAATTAACAAATGCATTGGTAATCATATCTCCATGTCTCGGTTCATGAGATCATTCAGAGATTCTACCAGTATGGTGAGGTTCACCATCTTCTGCGGGAGCTGCACTAGATGCATCTGAATGATGGCGTTACCAGCGGTACTTCCGTCTCTATGTGACCCTGCTTGAAAGCTTGCTGTCCTACATTGGTCTGGGGAGAGAAAAAATTAAATTAAATAAGATTACCTTTTTGTTATTGTCTTGATACAAATAATAAAAACATCCTAAAATTCAGGAGGGAGGATCAGATTCTCCCCCATGTTGGTTTCGGACTCCACGCTCCATCAGACTGAGTGGCGCTTGTTCTTCTGTGTTGCTGTCTGAAGTAATTACTGATACACACACCTACAGTGCCCTCTAGCAGTTGTAAGTGGGAAAATAACAAACACATAAGCCAATTTATAAAAAAAAATCCCATATAAGTTGCATCTGAGTACAAGTTGCACCCATGCAGTATAAGTACTCCTACTTATACTCCAAAAAAGTGCATTTCTGGTGAAGCATCGACTGATTTTGCAAACAATGCAACTATCGGTTGTTTTGATATGGGTTAGTCCATCTGTCAAGCAGCAGCTGCAGTACTTATAATTAAATAATAATGAACTAAGGTAGATATGAACCATTTGTTGGAAAATGTAACTATATATAACTAAACAACCCACACATAAGCTCTTAATTTTTGAAGCAAGAAAACTCACTATTTTGGTTGGAGTTTCATAAGATTAGTCCATGTCAAATGTTTGGTGATGAGGGTAACGATAAACTCATCTGGCTTTATGCGCCAGTTCCAGAGCAGTGTGGGTCTTCTCTCTGTGTGGTTCTTTAGCTGATGTCGATTTTTGGTTCACACTGATGCTCTCTTTCAATTGAGTTGCTAATCAGGAGCTTCAGGAGTATTCCCAGAGTCACTCTGTACCTGTAGCATTGCATAATAAGAAAGTGGATTGACTTTTTTGCTTGCAACACACCATCTTTGCGCTGCGCCACTGGACAGTATGGATTGACTTACCAGGGGGATTTTCTTCTCTTCCCAGTCTTAGCACAGGATGCAACCAAGACTTCACTTTTAATATTTGAAGTAAAGAACAAGCCCCCATTGAGGAAACATATGGTGAGAAAGCATGAAAGGGCTGAAAGAGCAAAATAAAAGTTGGACCTATGGTTTATTTTTAGGAAAATAGACAAACAAGCACAGTAGGTTTGAAAAAAAAAAAAAAAAACGAGTGAAGAAATGCACTACGGTCCAAATATATGCCTAACATTTTACAGAGAGATTTTTTTCTTAAACCGAAGCATTAAAAACTAATAGAAAATTAATAGATCTTAAAATTCCAAAATTCTGCAAAATAAGGTACTGTTTAATGGTCATGAAGTTGCAAATAGATAGTTACATGAAAAGGATGACAAATTAAAAAATACTAATGTATGTACATGTATATAAATATATGTATATATAAATATATATATATATATATATATTTATATATATATATATATATATATA
>BSAI01000108.1:44767588-44831387 GCA_036245035.1 Adrianichthys oophorus | reverse complement strand
GTAGTCTGGCCAAGCACTCTGAGCAGGGACCGCAGGACCGCCCCATGGACCCCCAACACCCGAGAGAAGTCGGGCACGCGAACACAGAGTGCAAGCCCTACCCCAGCCAGAAGAGCAGCAAACCCACTGCGCCAGGGAGCCCGGCGCGGGGCCCCACCCCTTGAGAGCCCCCCACCCCACTCCAGAAAAGCTGGCAACCACCACCCAGGAGTGCAGAGCATCCCCACACACCAGTCCCAGGTTCGAGCCAGGGCTCCCCGAGGGAGACCTGCCCCCAAGCTCCAGGCTACCACCCATCCACACCAGGAGAGAGCATGGCAGGGGCCAGCCACCCCCACCTAGAAGAGGGGACAACAAAGAGCTCCCCGAAGAGTGTTGTAAACACAGCCCGACCAGGCTCACCCAATGTTGGAATTTTGGATGTATGATCCATTTTCAACAAGCCTCGAGGGAACTGCCAGATTAACCAGCACTTTATATGTGCCTTGAACAGCCCACTCCTCTCTATGACCATTTACAGGCCTGGTCAACCCAAAAACCTAATGGTGTATTTTTCCTTTTCTTCAAAATAGCAGGAAAATATCTGGGTATGGAGGTTAGTAGGTTTCTGATACACCTTTTTTCCCATTCTACAGATTTACCAATGGTTTGTAGATTTTCTGATTCATATTTCATTGGTGCAGAAAATGTTCTCCAGGCAGTTCAAAAGGTAAGCAAATCTTGCAAGTCCAATTTAGGATCCAGTCTTCCAAAACAAGCCATGCTGCTGTAATAGCTACTGTGTATGGTTTTGGATTGTCCAGCTGAAATACACACATGGAAACAAAGCCACAAATCACAGTTCTTTCCAAACATTCAAGTTGCCCATTGGGAATATAACAGCTATCCTAAAGTTTAATTCAGCTTCCTTTTTGTATTATAAGCTCTGCAGATAAAACATAGGAATATGTGCCAACAGTAATAGTTTTAAAAACTTAAACACTGATGATTTTCCGTTATTCATTGTATCACATAAGGTCCTCATTGAGTATTTAAAGGTCATCATGGCCTACGGCATCAGTACCTAACTGCAAGGACCATATTGTTTTTGCAGTTGTAAACATTTCTGCACACCTATGGAAAATTGAAAATGAATTTTTGGAAGAGTAAAGGACCCCCCCCCCATGATGACATCACGGCGAGCGAAATCATAGACAAAAATGAATGGGCTGAGGCGGGCGCCGATGGAAGCAGTGGTGCGTAGAAGCGAAAGCAATGAGGCATAGGGGCGGGCGACAAGGATGAGGGCTTGTCTTGTCTGCGGATTATACAACACCGCTCACGGCTTTAAATATTATTGACTTTTATTAAGTTTAATTTTCAAATTATTAATAAACCCAGCTTTAAGCAGTTGTGTTGCTTCTCTTCTGAACAAATCTTGTAGACCTGTGTGAATAAAGTAAAAAAACAAAGGCCTAGATTTACTGTAGTATGTAAAAAAAGAGCACAGCATTGTGTGTGCACAAAAGGAAACTGAACTTACGTTTTTAATTTGGATTTGCAGGTCATTTACTAAGACTAATTGCACAAGGGACAACAGGGGCAAACCCTGGGATGGATTGTGCATGTTAGATCAATGCAGTTGAGGGAAAAGAATGAAGTGCTCCTGGATCAACTGAACAGTCTTTGAATAGGGTCTGACATTGAGGTGCCTGCTGTTTTTTTATTGCAAAATACTCAACCCATTGCAGGGGTTACTTGTCAGCTAATCATGCCCTGTCAGTTTAATGATGGACAGAAACGCCCTCACAGACAGGATTAAAGCTGAAGTACTATGCCAGCAGCGCCAGAGTGCAGCACAGTGGAAGAAGAGTGTGAAGAGATGGAGGAAAGAACACACTGTGAACAAAAGATGCAACCAAATTAAAAATGTGCCAATGAATAAAAGAGCATTGTGAAAATATATATTTGATGTCAACATTATTTAGTTTGACGACTATCACAGACTCTAACTCACCCAAAAGGATATTGTTCCATGTGCAATAACCAATAAGCTTTTCCAAAGCCTTTAAATGAGCAGAAATGATTGGTGTTTGGTCTCAACATCCCCTAGTTCAATGATCTCTAACCTTTTTCAGGCCTGTCAGACAATATTTTTATGGATTGGCTTGTGCGAGGCTGAAGTGGGTTTCGGATTTTTATTCTTTTTGCTTCCAGGTTCCCTTAGCTTTTGAAGATAAAATGTATCTTCATCATCTGTAAAAATCTGCAGTGGGTTTAAACTTTATTTGTACTCTAAATATCCTATAGGCATCATTAAAATTTGATATAGATCTTACCTTAACCCATAACTGTCAAAGAGGAAGCTAAAAAAAATCAGACGCCAACTTCAGCCTTGTCTGACTTTTAAGGTGCGATGGATACTACTGGCATTTTCTAAATATATCGACCATTTGAACAACTTCATTAGCAACAGCCTTGGTACATTAGACAGCCAGTTGCTGAATGTTCTGCGTCGGAACAACTGTCACAATAAATCCATATTTGGATTAAAAACTCCAGATTTTTGTCTGCTAATTGCAGCATTTTTTTTTATTGAGTTGAAGGCTCTTCTTCTGTTTCCTCGTTGGCTCTTTTCTCCAAAAAGAAACTTTCCAAATGCATTTGCTTTTCGTTAACTTGTTAACTTAGTGGATTCAATTTCGCAGTTGGTGCATCAACTTTAAGAAAGTAGTGGATGGATTTTCAACACTTGACAGAGCAACTTGGGTCAAGAATGAGTCAGATGGGGTGGTGCATCCAGTCATTTTTCAAAATAAAACTTCCTTTGAGTCAGATTATAAATGAAATGCAATAAATGCAGGTCGTATTTTTTTTCTTAGCGGTCCGGAACCAACTGTACATGAACTGCTATCAGTCCGGGTCACCAGGGGTTGGTGACCACTTCCCCTCATTGAATCAATGACTGATGTCAATTGTGAGCATAGTTGTGCTGGTTGCCATTCAGAGGTGCAAAACCTAAATGTAAAACAGTGATTTTAATCCTGCTTAGGACATAGAGGTCTTAAATCATCAATTGTAGTTAATCAAAATGTAAAGAGCTCCAAAGGAAATCAAGAAAAATCAAAAACCAAGGTTGGTCAGAAGCCCCAACCTCAGCTGCATCAAACTATTCCTGCCATTCAAAACTGTCTCTTACCTGCAAATTCGCCTCTGTTTAAAGTTCCTTCCTAACTTTCAATATTCCTCATCCGCTCAAAAAAGTGGGATGGACGTCTATCTAGGTATTTGTGTAGTGGCTGTGAAAGACCTCGTTGCTATGGACAACTGCAGGTTTAACAAACACAAAATGGAAACGATAAAAACAAAGAATATTTCCCTTCCGCCCTTATTTTGTAAATTCACAGTTAAGTTTTACAATCATTTTTTTAAACACATTTTTTAAATAAAGAAGTATAAATTGTGCTCTCAGTCTTCTACCTTCCTGCAGCATCATCTGACCAGTCAATAACCAAATTATCACTGGGGAGATGTGGCTGCATGGGATGGTCAGATTGAAAGGGTGGTCGCACAGTCTGAGCTCTTCTTTCCCCCCCTCTTCATCTCCACCTCAAGCATTTCAATTATTGGATCAGCCTCAGTAAAGATGGAACACCATTTAGAATCAAAGTGACCAGAAAGACCAGAGGGACCAGGACAGAAAGGCATTTAATCAACAGACCTGAAAGTTGTACAACACAGTCAAAAGGCACATTGAAGGTTAAAAAAAGACATTAATGGAAGTATAAAATATGCATCTCAAAGAAATGTTGTTATGAAATGAAAATGTTTTAAAAGTGAACATTAAAAACTCAACGATTTTCAAGTCTGAGCTGTTAAAATGTAAACGTTTTTGCATGTCTTTGTGATCTACCTCTTTTTCTTCCTTCATTTAGTTTCATTTAACCGTCATCAAGATGAATGAGTGCATCTTGGTGGTCTTTGGGCTCACACATTACACTCTTAGGGTGATGACCTTTGATGCATGACTGCAGAAACGTTTTGGGTAAGTTGCAAATATAACAATAAGCCTAAAAAAATGGTCTTACAGATTCATGAAGAAAATGATAAATAACCTCAAGAAAAGATCCATTTAGAGATGTTTTTCCTGGGTTGGCAAACAGATGCACTAGATGTCAAAAATGTAAGAAAATCTATATTTCTACGAGGGAAAGGAAATGTGCAATGAATGTCATGTGATGGACACATTTAGTTTTAGAGCAGAATAAATAAAGCTCCTGGGAGATGGGGCTAATCTTACCCTTCTTTTAATCTTCAACATTCCTTTATCTTTAAGAGGTTTATTTGTTTCCTTGGGACCAAAAAAAATCCAGCTTACTTTCAAATGGATTGTTGATGAATTGAGCAAGGTTTTCTATAGTTACAGTTTCCACAACATGCTGCATTTGTTTCCTTGGGACCAAAAAAAACCCAGCTTACTTTCAAATGGATTGTTGATGAATTGAGCAAGGTTTTCTATATTTACAGTTTCCACAACATGCTGCAAAGCCTCGCTTTCTCGCTGTGAAAATGTTCAGTCTAAGCTATGATTAGATGCACCTAAAACCCAAACTAAAAATACTATTGCACTGCTAAGTAATCTGAAGAAGTGTCAGGTAGTAGAAGATTGCATGGCATTGATTTCAGGCGGCAATGGTGAACTGAAACTAAGGAGGAACATTCTTAGTGAAAAAAAGCACTTCTGTGGAATTGTTTGGACAAAAAATGTGCTTTCTTTACTAACTGGATGCACCAAAGATTATGTCCAGCAAACATTTTAGTGCAACTGACATTGATGAGAATATAATAAAAGTGTGATATTTAAAAAAGATACACTAAAATTGGTGAAAATCTATTAACAAAAAGCACAGAATGTGATTATTCAAACAAAATGTAGCTGGTGTTTTTGAAAAGAAGTTATTCACTGGTAGAACTACGCACAAGTAGTTGCAGTTTTCATTTTAAGACATAGACACCATGAAAGGCAGCTGAGAGAATGCGTCTTTTCTGCTTGTCTAAATATTTTTGGCATGCCAGAGGCAAAGATTATCCAGCATATCCAGGGTTGTAATCTTGGAGCTTCTAGATGAGTTAGGGGTTGTTATGGAAGCAGTCATGGTAATTACAGCTGACATTAATTTTGTCTTTCTATTTTCCTGTTTTTGCCAATAACACATTTTTACTTCATTGTTATTCTTGCACAGCTTATTTCACTCTTTTCCCTCTTCAACTGTTAGCTTTTGTCCTTTAGGGGAAGCTGGCAGAGAACCCACAGATTCTCCATGTAAAGACTCAACGTTTAATCACAGCTATTGTTCACACAAAAGTTGAAGTTCCATCCATTCATCTTCTAAATCCACCTGATCCCTTTTGGGGTCTTGCAGTTGCTGGAGCCTTTCCCAGGAACAGTTGGGTGAACAGGTCGTCAGTCTATTGCAGGGCCACACTACCACAGAAACTCGGAGAGACTATTTAGATACACTAATTATTCTATGGCGGATGTTTTTTTGGACTGTGGGCGGAAGCTGGAGTGTCTGGAGAAAACCAACAAATGCATTCGGTGAACATGCTAACTCCACACAGAAAGCTGGGATTGGAATCAGAGTTTTCTTGCTGTGAGGAGAGAGTGATAACCACTACTCCAGCATGCATCCCCCTGGTCCTGCAATAAGTTCTAATGTCATGCTCCAACATTACAGTCACTGTTCTTCACATTAAGTTAGCTTCACCTGTCTCTCAATGTAGTTTAGGTGAATCACTTTTGCCGGCTCCCCACCCATCCTAACTTTTTTTTTTTCTAAATCTAGTATCCTAAATCTTGGAATCTTCTCTTAATGCCATCAGGTTGTCTTTTTTGCCAACTGCATTTTACTTTTTTGCAGAAAATTGTAAGATTTTATTTTCTCTTCCACTGATGTCTCTATTTTCATGGGGTCAAATTTCATTTTGCATTGCGACCTTCCCATTCTCCTTCTGAACTCTCAAGGTGCATCTACAAATCGAACATGTTTGAAAATCTGGTGGTGCAGCAGCAAGCAGACAAAGCAGTTGCATTTTAAACTCCACAGTCCCACTAAAACAGCTAACCTGGTGCAGAAGCATTCGTCTCGCCTCAAGTGACCCATTTTAGTTCAACTTTCCTTTACACCCCTGCTCCGAAGTGTCATTTACCTATGATAACACAGAAAAGCAGGAGTCTGTTCATACCTCCCTTTATTTGCACATGTGGTAAAAACAACCAAATCCAATTTAAAAAGACTGGAAAAAGATACATTATTTAATTCGATTTTATAAATGAATAGGGTTGTAAAAATCATTATGTAACTGTGTATGTAATCATTATGTAATCATTATGTAACTTTCTTTACCATAAATAAACTACACTTTCAGAATATTGTCCCATATGATTGGCAGTTAATGGACTTATAATTAATTACAATTAATTTTATCAAACTACTGTGAAAACCGGTACCCTCCTACATAAAGAGAGTAATATCTGCACATCTAGGAAGTTTTGACCAATGTTTCATTTGAATCTGCTGTGTCTTCAATGGCTGTTTTGTTGGTCTCTTCTCATCAAGCTGTTACTTATTGCAGATGAGTTCATCCCACTCTTGTTCCAGGTGTCCAGCTCTGTGGTCTTGGTGGAGAGGTGGCAGTTTGATTCTTTAAGGGTGTGGCTAGGTGTCTTTTATACAGGTAACCAGTTCAACAAAACTTGATTTCCTAAACAGGCTGATTCTGTCCCTTACAGTTGAAGTTAATCAAACACTACAGACCACTATCATCTCTTCAAAGTGGGGTAACTGGAAGAAATATTGGATAACAAAAGTTTATATTTTTCTTTACCCCATTCTGTGCATTTATCAGCAAAAAAGAAAGGTAATTTTAAAATATTCTCTTTTTTTTCCCAGAAAAACAATTTAGAGGACTAAATAGGGCATTAGGACAGTTTTAATATGATTAGAGTTAATAAGACCACCTCTTACCACTCCTGTTTAGTTATTAAACAATTTTCTTAACAGGGTTATCCTTACTCCTGTAAATGGTAGAAGCTGTTATTTTTTTGTATTTGTTAATATTAAAACACAGTTTGGAAAGAGATAAAAAGTAGACATTTCAGAGATAGGACGTAGAAAAATGGGGAAAGCAGAATAGACAGAAAGCCTAATAAAGAAGGGTGTGGAACAGCCTGCTGGAGTGCCTCAGGGCTGCAGACTGTAGGAGTTCTTTTTAAGAGTCTCTAATCCCAAAATGTTAATTTGGTTTTTAGATGATCTCATCTGCTTATTTATTCTATTAGTTTTAATAAAAATTATTTATGTATAAATAGATAAAATAAAAATAATGACATGTAATAATTTTATACATTTATTCTTATTTTCCGTTTTATGTTTTTACATTTGTCATACTATTTGCATTTTAACATCTTATTATGATTTTAGCCCCAGTGTTTCCTCTAGGGATCATTTGTGCCAGGGCTTGCCGGCTTGTTCAATGGTTCTTGCCGCAGTTATTGCCTGTCCGGGGCAGCTGGAGTTCAACATTGCGGTTAGGGCTGGGACTGTGGCAATGTTTCTGTGGCTGAGTTGCTCCTGGTATGAAGAGATTCCCCAAATACTGTGTCCTCACAGCAGAGTCAGACAGGTTTCCTTTAAAAGTATTTATTATGTGTGTGGTGATGAGATGTGTTAACAGAGGGGAGGGAGGCTAAAGTGTGGGTTAGGCTTGTATTGTGACACCTGCATATGTTTTATACATTTACAGCACTTCGAGCTGCGCAATGTATGAGAAGGACTTTTAATAAGAAAATATTTAAATAAATAATAATTCATTGTTTGAATCCTATCTTGAAAACATGATTCACTTAACTGAAATTAGTTACTGCATCTCAGACTAAATGGTTTTGACCTGTGGAGTCCCTTAGAGATTCATCCTAGAACCTTTATTCCATGTTTCCTCCAGGGAGGCTTATACAGAGAAATAATGTGTCTCACCACAATTATGCAGATGATATTTACATTTACATTTCACTCACAGCAGGTATGGTAATTTGGGCCAGCTCTGTCATTGCATCCAAAAGATCACTGAGCCCATGCAAAGCAACTTTCTGTAGTTAAACACAGACAAGACTGCAGTAATCATATTTAGCCCTGAAAAACACAGTTCCCAATCATTCTTTTACACTAAAACCCATGATGTTGTATTGAATCTTAGGAATAATTATGGACTCATACATGATCTTTAACTGTCCCTTTATAACTCATCTATTCATTTTATGAAACCCTTTTGGGGTCACAGGGCTGATGGAGCCTATCCCAGTCACTGTTGGGTAAGGACGGGGTACATCCTGAACAGATCACCAGTCCCTCCCTTACAGGGCCACACAACTACCTGCACTCATATTCACATCTAGGGAGAATTTAGAATCACCAATGAACCTATGAAGCATGTTTTTATTATGTGGGAAGAGCTCAGAGCTCCCAGAGAAAACCCATGCAGTCACAAGCACAACATGCGAACTCCAAACAGAAAGGACCCAGACCAGATTTGAACCAGGGCCTTCTTGCTGTGAGGTGAAAGTGCTTTGGTGTACCAATAGATCTGTTGGGCTGGTCCCAGTCATGACTCACAATGGATGATGACCTGATTCAGCAGGCATGTACTAACCTTCAAAATAGGACAGGGGTTACTAGTGAAAGCAATCCAAAAGAAATACAAAGACACATAACTTGCTCCATCTGTCAAAAAGAAATAAAATCCTCAAAGCCTTCGGGGGGGGGGGGGGGGGGGGGTTTCAAATGACAGTATCCTTGCTTTTGGTTTAGAGAAAAAAAAGTTTGTATTTATAAACAAAATATCTCAACTACTTTCAAAAAAAATACTGGTGTTGGAATTAAATGCTTATTTGTTTTCCTATCTTCTTGCAGGATTATATAATTTGAAATATTGACCATCTGTACCTCCATCCTATAAACTGGACATTTTTCAGAATGGGAGCAACCACTATATCCCTATACATCTCAGAATCCATCATGATGGTCATGTCACATCATCGATAAACGTTATTGATCTAATGTCATTGTATGCCACCCAGATTCATTCTATCTCACTGCCTGTGTGTGCTTTTACGCATGACATTCCATGCTTCAAGTTATGAACTATTACAAGCCCCTCGGTTCATTTTTCTTCCTGTGATTTGCACTCCATCTATCATTTTAAAGTTTTTTTTTTTGTTTGTTTTTTTTAAAAGTGCTTTAACAGTTTTTTTGCACATTACATTCTGACTCTGACGCAAGTACCTTCTACGCACCATGGTGGGATTTGTTGCTGTGTAAGCAAAATACTGTGAAAATAGGTAAATAAATCATGTTGGTAGGCAAAAGACATTCTGATTTTGGCAGGTCTCTTATAGGTAACACTTCTAATTAAAATTCTTTTTAATTACTGAATTGCTGGTTGCATTTTTGCCCTGCTGTCAACCACAAACCAACATCAGACTCAAAAACTTATATCTGATTATTTTCCTATTCCCAGTAAAGTGCAACCAGAAAGTGAAAGTTAGCAGTGCTGCTCTTATCTTGGTTTCTAGATTATTTTCCATTTTTTTAAATAATCTGATCCATTGACTTTACAGATTGCGGTTGATGGATCCTGTACACGAACTTAAACATAGAAGTGAACCAGAATCTATCATCTGTTCATTTCTTTTTAGACTCTCCAGCTCTGCCTGTTACAATTCTGTTGCCATGCTTATTTGTATGCTTTGTCTACAAATATTTTTTAAAAATACTTTTTTTTAATGTTTTAAAATTCTCCATGCTGCACAGTGCTGTGGCAGTTCACTCTCTTGCCTCACAGAAAAAAAGACTATTTTCAGCTGAGACTTTTCTGCATGGAATTAGCATGCTCCTCCCCAGTTCAAAACCATGCTTCAGAGGTTGATTGGTGACCATAAGTATGTTAGGTTGGGGGTGTGAGGGGCTGTAAGCTAGCGGGAAAGAATGTAAACAAATGGATAACGGGAAGTAAGGGCGGACTTACTCTCCGCCAATAATACTGCCTGCTACTCAGAGAAAAAAAAATCTAGAGAACTCCTGCTGCTCTACAGAAACCATGGCCTAGAAAATTACACTTTTTTGTCTTAAAATGGCATCATCAAAACTGAAAGGCCACTGCAAACGCTTTGAAAATAGAACAAAAGATGATTGGATTGGGTCTTTAAACATGAAAGATTTAGATAGAATACCTTAAGTTACAGAATATTAAGCACGTCTCAACTTTAAAAAAAACAAATGAACTGACAGTCACATTACCCTAGCATTTCAGAACTGCAGAAATCCATAACTTTAGAAACATCAAAAACTTTTTTTCATTTTTATAGACCTTCTGTTTAGTGACTCTTTCAAGAAGATGCATTAGTTGATGCATACAGGTACACGCTAAGCTCAAATTACAATTGTAAAGCTGTTTAAAAGATGGTTTAGTGGGCTGGTGAGTGGAGTGGTCTATGGTGGATTTCCAGGTGGTCCGTGTAGAAATCAAGAAAAAAGGACAATGGAGAGACGATAAACTTGAACATATTAGAAGAAAAGGCTGGACCATAAAAGCAAAAACAAGCTGGCAGCAAAGCAGAGCAGATCAGAGGAACAGAAGCCCCTCAGACCACGAGGGAGACATAAAGCTGACCAGAAGTGGAGTGAGTTTGGAAAGTCTAAAAAACATAAGTCTACAAGAGGTCTGCTTGCACAGTAGAGTCGTAACAGGTTCATATGAACTGAGATCCCACTCTAGAAACTCTTGAATGACACTGACACTAATTTCAAATTATTACATTTGGTTTAGCTTTATACTGTATTTCTATTTGAACACTGAATTTAACCTGTGTTCTATATTCTGTTTTATTTTGTTGTGTACAGTTTCTTCTTAAAACCTGCTTTATTTCTTCAATAACATCAACCTGCCAGGAGACTGCAGATTTTAATTAGCTTGTGACTAAACTCTGGCACATTTACATTTGACTTTTAATGTTCATCAATATGCAATGTCCCTTACTTAATAAAATAAATATCAAAAATGACTTAATATTTATGGGTTGTGTATAGACATTTTGCACTGGGAATTTTGATAACTCATCAGATAGCTAGCTAGCTAGCAGACAAATAGCTAGTCAGTGGAAAGAAAGACAAAATTTTCCACATGGGTGGACTTTTGCGTCAACCTTAACCTAACTAAACATAGACAACATAATCTTGCTATCAACCAACACTGATTACTTAGGAAAAATATAATATTTTAAGCATATGAATGTTTGAGTAAATTTCAGGAGGTTTGATGATTACATGAACCATGAGAACTCATGAACCTCAGTGACTCAGGTACTCTAAGCTTCATGGGTTTTCTAAGAGAATGAATAATTTAAGATGTTTTATTTCAATCAGCTTGAAGAAGATGAGTCTTCTTTCTATTTTTGGATTCAAAACTACATGAAAGGGATCCTTCAGTGAGTTCCAGTACAATGCTTTACAAGGTCTGTGGGGCCAAAGGTACATGTATTTTATTTTATTTTTAAATCTGGTTCAGTTAAAAGTCATGACTCTTTGCAGCCTACCTCTGCAGAATAGTTTAGATCAATGTCAGTCATGGCAGTTTGTCATCTGAGCAGAACAGCTGCGCAGCTATCATCGTCAGTGTTTTATGTGAACCTGGATGCTGATGAAGTCAAATCCCCAATACTAGATGGGACTTGGTGGAAACAATAACAGGAACGTTGGTGTGTCTGTGTGTGCTTTTGTGTGTGTGAGTCCATGCTGTGTGGCAGTTGGTATTATCTAGCTGTGGAGAGAGGCATGAGAGCTCACTGTGTAATTGAAATGTCATGCGTACAGGAGAGGAGTTTGACTGAACGGGAGCCTTTAGCCATGCCCCAATGAGCTGCGGACAGATGAGCAAGAGTTTCCCCAATGAGAAGTGGCATTCCCTGAACCCATTCCTCCTCTTCCTCCGGCATCCATCACCCCGTCTCGGATCCTCCACTCCCCGGCTTTGTGATTCCTCCCTGCCTATCTGCAGTCTAACAGTGATTAACGACAGTGCCCGGCAGTTGCTGAAATATTAAAATAAATGATCGGCTGAATCAGGGTCTGAAGGAAAGCTAGTGCATTTATCATTTTTATCTGAGGCTAAACTATTGTGTTATTGATGGCAGCAGTGGGCTTGCCATTCAAGTGGAGTAAAAGCAGGTGACAAGGAAGCTCCCATGGCTTGATTGTTGCCAAATATGTTGACAACACAGTTATTTTTTTTTAGATAATCCATATTGATTAATAGCTTTGCTCTGCCTAGCATATTTCCATGATCAGCCACCCCCTTTCCTGTTGTATCTTCTTTTATTGTAGCGCTCTAAATAAAATAGGAGTTTTTATGTAAAAATGAACAGCCAAACAATAATTCAAATGTCAGACATTGCACAGAATCTTCATCATTTTGTCTTTCATTGTATATCACTGAATATAGAATTTATATTAAAGACCCACTTAGTGAAAATTGTGTTTTTGGTCTTTTTAACATGTTCTTGTGGTTTTTATTATGATGATGGAGGACAACTATAAAGGAACATTTGGATTCAAACTGCTTTTCTGAGTATTCAGACATCATTGTGAATCAGAAGTTTGTATTAGCGACATAAAAATACACTACACTACATGGGCCACATGCTTCCTGCTCGTGGCAAATGTTGTATTGTAAATATAAATGTGGTAAATTGTAAAGGTTTTCCTTGTCTGAGCTGGCATCTGACTCAAAACTGGCTGGATAGCTCCAATATTATTCCCCATTTTTGTTACCCCCCTAATGTTAGGACGGGGGGTGTGAGGGGCTGCAAGCTAGCAAGAAATGTAAGCAACAGGGAGGGGATGTGGTCTTGTCTCTGATTCATATGAATAGTCCAGCCCACAACTCAGAGGGAAATTTCTAATAAACTCCTGCTGCTCTACAATAACTATGTCCTAGGAAACAGCAGTTTTTTAAAAAATATTTTAGTTAAAAATGGCAAAATCATACTTAAAAGACCACTTTTACAATCGATCAAAATATGATCTGAGTTGGACTTTAATGAGCCTACTTTTTAAAATTTTAAAAGTAATAATTAATAATAGTAATTACTATTTCCACCAAGTTAGACCTGTAGCACACAGTCTGTTGGTGCTGTCAAAAGAGACTGTCCTCCTTGCTCATGTTCTGAAGCATCAACGTTGCATGCTCCTCCCCTGAAACAAACCTTTCCTTGTTAGTTTTTTAAAAAATGTTCAAAGTTTTTTGACCCAAGAAGACACAGTTGTTCAATTAAAAACTTAAGCTCAAATGCAGACAAAAAAAAATGGACCCCTACATATGCTAACTAGACCGTTAAAGCATGATGTGAGAGTGGTAAATGCAGTGGTCTGGTTCATCCAAGAAGCTTACAACCCTGATTCGTTTCTACCACGTCTTTCTATGTTTTGTGCCCTTTCAACTGCAACAGGTCAAGAAAGATGCTCCTGCTTTTGAGTCTGGTAATCATGGAGTATCCTCCCTGTTTCCAGTGATTGGTTTGTCTTCGATCTGTCTAGAGTTAATCCTGCCTTGACCCTGTGATAGGCCTAGTACTGCGCCTACAGCTGATGTGGATAAAGTGTTTGTCACAACTGCCCTTTGCCGCGTATGGGGAACGCAATTGGCCCACAGGAAAAAGCCAGGTTGTAGACCGCTTAGTGAGCCTGTAGAGCGAATGCACATTTTTTTTTCAATGGACATGCTGTGGGTGACAGGTCGTAGCAAACACTTATACAGCATGCAAGGGTAATTAAGGGTGAAGTAGGTCAGACACAGACATGTCAGACAGACTTTTCATTTTTCAACCGCCCCAAATCGTGCGCACTGTGCAAGTGATTGTTGTGTTCCTCCAGGGTGCTCCTTGCATGCAGTCTGACTGTTAGAAATTAGTATATTGGGAAATCAGAGCATAGTTTGTGTGAGTATCTTACGGATGCCCAAAATGTGTATAAACATGTGTTTACAAAGACTTTTCATTGAAAGTGGTCACTTAAACGTGTGTTGAAGAGGCTGATCTGAATCTAGCATCACAGACACTTTACAATACACTTACCACATGCACGACAATAGTTTTTTTTTCCGTTTTCACAATGTTCCTTGTGATGTGAGCCTCAAAGGAACTGCAAGACACACCTGCGCTCTGCTTAACCTGCGGCCGCTCATCTGAACATTTCTCCACGAGCCTGGACAACCCAAAAATCCACCCCATGTGAGGAATGAAAGGTTTTTTTTTTTTTCCAATAAATATTCAGTAGTGACAAGGTATCAAAATAAGTGCAATTTGGTGGAAAAACGTGTTTTTCTACAGGCTATTATAGCTTTTTATGTTTATCAAGACTTTGGCTAAATTAACCTCTAAGAACAATAAAGGTGTAATTTGCTCCACACTGCATGTGAGCAACCTAATGAGAGCGTAAGAGATGTGTCTGTCAAAGTGCGAGAAAGCCCTTCTGAGCTTAATCAAGCAACATGAGAGCAGTCACTAGAGCAGACAGAACAAATTAGTCGAGTGCTTTTAACAACACATGTCACAAAAGAAAATGTAAAAAATAATGAATTCATTTGAGTATTTTGACACTTATCAATCACTAAGCATCAAAAAAGGTGGCAAATAATCCATTAATCTTGTGTGCTCAGCTTGAACAAATTATGACCCCGTGCTGCTGCACCTGAATGGAAAAAGAAATGCCTTTAAATCTCTATTTTTCACTTGTTTTAGTTTTCAAAGAAACTCACAGGCAATCATTTGCCTAAAAGGTGCTATTAATAAAATTCAGTTATAGTCTATTTTTACTTGTACAACTTGTACAAGTAAAAACAACTTTACTTGTACATAAAGCCTCCATTGGAACTTTTGTGCAGCAACAATTTCCTTTTTCTTTTTTTCTATGCAGCACTGGGAGCTTTTCTCTTCTACTTAAGAATTTGCTGATATTTTAAGGGCCTTTTCGCGCCAGAAAAGCCCATCAACCTGCTGCTTTTGTCTGGATTGAGTCAATCTTTTTTTTTTTGGTTGGCTTGGCTCATAAAATTGTTGCAACTTTTTTGTCTGTGACCCAACTTTTCTTATCAGGAACATATGTATGATCATATAGGTGTGGATCAGAGTTATTTTTTTGCAAAACCATCCACATTGTGCTTATAGTATAGCAAGATAATTGAATCAAATGAAATCATACTGTATATCAGTGTTCCCCAACCTTTTTGCAGCTGTGGACTGGTCAACCCAGTTTGTGTGTGCAATGACAAAGAAACAGTATCCTTGAATAAGAAGATGTGCTTTAAACTCAGCTCAGTGGCATTGTGGAAGAGTGTCCGCCCTGAGACTGGGAGGTTGAGAATTCAAATCTCGGCCAAATCATACCAAAGGCTCTAAAAATGGGACCCAATGACTCCCTGCTTGAGACTCAGCATTAAGGGTTGGATTGGGGGGGTTAAACCACCAAATGGTGGAGAACAAATTTCACACACCTAGGTGCGTGACAACTGATGGGACTTTAATAATAAACAGTTCTGACAATAGATTTGGTCATCTCACATGTCCATTTTGGAGGATTGAAAAAAAAAAAACCATGAACATACAAACAAAAAAACATAAACATAATAAGGCCTCTTAATTTAGTGTTGTGACATGAGTGGGTAAAAACAAATTTATTTTTGTATTATAAGATCATCTCATTAAAAAAAACCTAAATATAGTAATAAAATGTAACCAGAGATGTGATGTTCATGATCTAATCTTTTGAATGGCTCATGGACCATTGGAATCAACTGTAAACTGTTCTGTATTTCCTCCCTCTCCTGAATTTTATACGCTCACACAGAAGCCCATCTCCTTAAATTTCAGATGCAAACTCACATGAGAACACCTGATTCACACGAGTACCTCCATGAAAAAAAGAAAAGAGGACAGAGCCTTTGAGTGTTGGCGTGTGCAGTGTGCGGGGGGGGGGGGGGGGGGGGGGGGGGGGGGGGATCAGTCGTCTTCGTAGTTATGAGTTTGTGTTGTTCTGTTCTGTTAAAAATGTTCTTGTGTTAAAATGTTTTATCAGCAGCTTTTCCCTTTTGCATGGAGCTTCAAAGAAGCCTGATTTGTTTCTTATGGTGTATAAATAATGGGTCTGTTACATACATTTTTTTTTTAATGAGATGATCTAATAATACTAAAATAACCTTGTTTTTAATCACTCCTGACATGACACAAAATTCTCCAAAATGCACGCTTATCAGATGACTCAGAATTTTGTTAGAACTGCTTATTTTTAGAATAAATGTAAAGGACGTTCTTTTTTTCTGCTGCACAGCTGTACCTATAGTTTCTGTTCAGAAGCAAAGTTCAAATATGAAAAATAATGAATGCTAATAAATGTTACTGCTTTAGGAGGATCTTTTTTGACATTGAATTTTATTTTGAAAAGAACTTGAATGTACTGGTGTCAGATTGAAACACATCAAAACTGTTATATAGCCGATTAAAAAATATAACAGTTATAGTTTAGTCTTTGTAAAAAAAGCTACATATTATTGATAAATGGCCTAATGACTGCAGAAATGTATTGTTTATAACTATTTTTATAAATGCTGTAGTGAGATTTTGCGGCTCTAGCTCGGTTTTATCAGCAAGAAACTGGACCAAATGGGTCTTTTAGAGGTTGCAGAGCAGGTTGCATTAATAATATAATAATAACATAATTTAAAGTCCACATATCGTATATCTTCCAATAATGGCCGGTCTTTAATAGACGCTGAACTCCAATAACAGCCGGGTCTAACAGGTGTTAGATGTAATCGACGCCGGTCTCTAATAGACGCCAATCCCCAATAGTGGGCGGGCTCCTTTAAGACCCTCCCTCCCAATCCCGCCCCCTGCCCCGCTTCCTACTCAGTCAGGCGGAGGGTTGGGGCTGGGTGTCTGTGGCATTCAGCCAGTGTAGCATGGCTCACAACATTTTGGCTCATTCCATTTTGTTTAAACTTTTGGAATATACCAAAAAACATTCTGGTGACGAATCGGAACCACATTTTGGGATGAATCCTAAACAGATGAGTGAAGGAGCAAGACGGCTGCAGAAAGAAAAGGAGCAAACCCATTTCCTGGTGTTTATAGTGGATCAGTCCCTGGATTCTCCTGGACTTAATTCTTTTTCTTACCCTACTGGATCCCTTTCGGGGCAGCAAGATTTCTGGAACCGTCCAATCTGCTGCTTTTGGTCGAAGGCGGTACATTTTAGAGCTGGAGCTCACTATGCGGCTACCGGGGAGGAGCTGGCAGCCAGACAGAGATTCTGCGCGGGATGGGAAAGCAGTCTGCTCGGGCCTCCAGAACTTTCGTTTTATCCACACCTCTAAAAAGGTACCCTCATTTTATTCTTCGGGTTAATGTGGGACAGAAAGCTGTCAAACTCTGTAAGAGAGAGAGGAAACACCGGGAAGCAGCCGTTCAGACACAGTGGAGAGAAGCTTTTGGTAGCTTGTAGGAGATTCTAAATGTTTTCATGAATAATAATGAAATGTTCATCTGTTATTTTCTGCATTTCGTTATCAAATTTTATGCAAAATGAACCAATTAACAATCACCATTCTGTCTGTGATGGAATAAACACTGGTTTCCAATAGACGCTGGTCTCTAATAAACGCTGGGTCGGCCGACCTTTTTTTTTTTAAATAAACGCTCCGGCTACTCATTCATTCATTTTCCAATCCGCTTTATCCCTTTCGGGGTCACGGGGTTGCCGGAGCCTAACCCGGCTACTCATGGGCGAAGGCAGGGTACACCCCTGGACTGGTCGCCAGTCTGTCGCAGGGGCCACAAACACACACCCATGCACACTCACATGCACACCTAGGGACAATTTACAGTGACCAATTAACCTATGAAGCATGTTTTTGGACGGTGGGAGGAAGCCGGAGTCCCCGGAGAAAACCCACGCATGCACGGGGAGAACATGAAAACTCCACACAGAAAGGTCCCCCAGCCAGGACTTGAACCGGGAACCTTCTTGCTGTGAGGCAGGAGCGCTAACCACTGCGCCACCATGCAGCCCATCAATAATTAATATTTAAAAAAAATAATTCAAACTCAATTATTGGTGGGAAAACTTAATTTGAATTATTCTGGTCAAGATCTCAGCCTCAGTCCTCCCTGTGATTATTTCCAGGATCAAATTGATTCCTTCAGGCCAACATCTTAAAGTGAAATAATATAAAAAGAGCTAAAGGAGCCAGTCCATTAAACTGCTCCTTGAAATGAACTCATCCAAAAGATCCGGCTCCCTAAAAAGAGCCATAATTCCTATCTCTAATCAAAACCTAATTTAAAAGTAAGGACTTTTTTTTGTTTGTTTTTCTTTTTGTTTTTAGGAATTTATGCTTTTTCCATAACAATCCCTTACTGTTTCATCTCAGTAAGGATCTTCTCATTCCAATAGCTTTTTTGTTTTTTTACATTTCAGTTTCCATCAAAATGCTGCAGCTATCTGTTATTGTTCATGGAAGGCTGCTGCTTTTATCAGGCATTTCTGAAGAAAACAAACTAAATTCCAATTAATCATGCTGTTATTTCACAGTGCCTTGAGGATCAAAACAAAAGCAGCAAATGAGCATGGCATTAAAATTAGCCCTGTGGTGTTGGACATTGGGCTTAAACAGCATCAACAGCATGCTGGTCTACAGCAGTGTTTTTGATTTGATGTAAAACTTCTGTTTGTGTAAGAAATATTATTTCCAATATAAGAATGCTTAGGGCAAGGTTTAAATCAAAAGTTTGAATTTGACTACTGGGAAAGATTGTGCGACAGATAACATAAGCTTAGTTGACAGAATTGGTTGAAATGGTGTCATGTCTGCCCTGCTCCTCCCCTCCCTCATGGAAATCTTGTGCTGACACCTGTCACCTGTGACTGTGCCTATTTCAACCTGCTCCTGCAACACATCCTTGCCGGAACGTCTCAGCTCAACAGCTTTGACTACCTGCTCTTGAGAGAACCTACAAATTGTAAGGCCTGCTTGTTTTACCCAACCTGACCTTCTGCTCTCTACTTATCGTTTAGCCTGTTCCCCTTGTGCCTCTGTGAGAGCCTCACCCCACTACTGGTGGATTGGATTTCTGTTTTCCTGACTTTTTTTCAGCCTTGGACCTCCCCTCTGGAGAACGGACAGTCACTGTTCCTCGACCTGTTCATGAACCTCACATTCCACCAGCAGAGGGATTTGGTGGGGGTCCCTCTCATTGTCGAACCTTTCTGACACAATGTGAAATAC
The DNA here is from genome assembly GCA_036245035.1 of Adrianichthys oophorus. Lineage (NCBI taxonomy): Eukaryota > Metazoa > Chordata > Actinopteri > Beloniformes > Adrianichthyidae > Adrianichthys > Adrianichthys oophorus. Next base: position 44,812,016 of record BSAI01000108.1, on the reverse strand, counting down.
ACTTTGCACAGCAACCTTCATCATTCCCCTTCGAAGGAGCCAAAGTGGCTTTTGTCATCTCTCTGCTGACGGGTTGTGCTGCACAGTGGGCCACTGCTGAATGGTCTAGGGACTTGGACATTTGCTTCTCCTATCGTGAGTTAGCATGAAAACTCTGAAGAGTATTTGACCCTATGTCTCCCCACCAGGAGTCATCCCATCAGCTGACTCGCATACATCAGGAGCTGAGTCAGTGGACGCTTATGCTATAAGGTTTTGTAGCTTGGCAACTGACAGTCGATGGAATGACTATGCCCCGTTTGACACATTCTACCGAGGACTTTCAGAACGGGTTAAAGACAAACTTGTGGCCTGTGAACTGCCCCACAGCATTAATGACCTGATCTCTCTCTCTCGCTTCACGCATTGATCATCGAATGAGGGAGAGGTTGCTGAGACCAGATGGCCATAATAGCTTCTCCACCTCTCACTTGCCTTCTTCCTCCAGTTCATCACCACCAGTCTATACAGCTACTGAGGAGTTGCACTTGCCTAACAAAGGAGAAGGAGAGGTGCACTAACCAAAGACTCTGCTTCTATTGTGCTTGTCGAGGTCATCGCATTGACTCATGCCCAGTAAAATGCGGTGCTCAGCACTGAAAGGGGAGGCGTGTGTGAGCCGGTCCCTATCTTGCTCTCCCACTGTCAACCAACTTACCAAAGCTGCCTTCCATGTAAACGGACAGGTAATCACAGAGACTGGTTATGACAGTTCAAATCCGTGTGCCTTTTTCTCGTGGTGGCTAACCCGTTAGGAACGCAACTATGACGTGGGGGATTGGGAGCTGTTGGCACTCAGGGAGGCACTAGGAGAATGGTGGCACTGGTTGGAGGGCACAGAGGTTTCGTTTGTGGTGTACACTGACCATAAAAACATTGAGTATCTGAAATTTACCAAATGAATGAATGCACGCCAAGCCTAGTGGCTTCTTCGGTCGCTTTAACTTTTCCCTGTCCTACAGACCTGGTGCCAGAAATACAAAGGCTGATGCTCTGTCCCGGAGAGATGAAGAACTCACTGCTGTGTCCCCCCCTGAGTTCATCCTGCACCCAGTCTGCTCGGCTAGCAGTTCTCAAAACCGACATCCAGGAGCTGGTAACAGCAGCCAAGGTCTCTTCTGAATCTCCCTCTGCTTGTCCTCCAGACTGTATGTTCCCGAGAACTTTAGAGCCAAGGTCTTAAACTGGTTCCATACATCTTGACTTTTCTGCCATCCAGGCAAAAATGGAGGTACTCCCTCATTAAACACAGTTTTGGTGGCCTACCATTAAGGAAGATGTTCGTGAGTGTGCCTGCCCAGACTGTGCACAGGTCAAGACATCTACTCTGCCTCCCGCAGGCCATCCACATCCTCTCCCAGTTCCTCAGAGACCATGGTCTCACATACCATTGGACTTTGTCACTGGTCTGCTCCCTTCCAAAGGTAACTCTGTTATACTAACAATTGTGGATCGCTTCTCAAAGATGGGTCATTCTTGTTGCCCTTCCTAAATTCCCTTCAGCCAAATTGACAGCAGAGGTCCTTGTAAAGGATATTTTTCACCTGGATCACATCCCCAGAGAAATTGTTTCTCACAGAGGATTGCAATTCACGGCTAGGTTCTATTCAGAGTTTTGCCGCCTTCTTGGGGTGTCTGTCAGTCTGCCCTCCGCGTTTCATGCACAGTCAGAATGGGTCACCCAGCAGTTGGAGAAACCATATAATTACTGAAATCTTTATTTCTACTAAATGAACATAATCAAACAATAATTGTACCAGTTAATTTGTAATTGCTTTATAGATTTTGTAATCAAATTAGGCCAAAGAGAAAAAAAAAATACAAAGAAAGCACTGGTTATTCTGTGGAGAGTCACTTTAACAATCAAAGCTGGACTCCACTGTCTTTGGAGTGTTCAAATCTACGGTTGTATGGTTAAAATAAGGGTTTGAATTCAAGTGCAGCACATGTGAGCTTTGTGCTTGTTGACACTGCATCAAGAAAATGTCTGGAAATATATATATATATATTTGGTATGAACCACAACAGTAGAATATTTAGCAAGAAATAAGTCATTTTTTTAGATGAATACCTTCAAAATAATATTAGCACAATAGGAAATAAACTGTTTAAATTATTCCTTCTGGCTTAATATTTACACAAAATGTATAATGCATCTGTCTTAATTACCAAATATTTGTGACACTGTTTTTGGAACTAATGATTTAAAAACTGAATGGCGTTGGTGAGGATTTCAAAGAAAAATGCATGGTGCCTACAGTGAAACATGGTGGTGGTAGTGTCTTTATGTGGGGCTACATGAGTACTGCTGGTGTTGGGGAGCTGCATTTCATTGATGGTATCATGAACTCAACAATGTACTGCTCTATGCTGAAGGAGAAGATGCTGCCATCACGTGGCCGTCGTGCACTTTTCCAACACGACAATGATCCAAAACACGCATGGAAAGCTACTGTTGCATTTCTGAAGAAGAACAGGGTGAAGGGGATTGAATGGCCAAGTATGTCTCCTGATCTGAATCTGTGGGGAATTCTAAAGCAACAAGTTGAGCATCACTTTCCATCCAGCATCCAGGCCCTAAAAGAGGTTCTTCTTCAAGAATGGAAAAAGATAGATGTTGCAATATGTCTCCTACCTGTCCATTCCATGCTTAGAAGACTTGCAGCCAAAGGGTTAGAATGGGAAAACACACATCCTCGACCCTTCACCTCAGCACTGGCTCCCCACAAGGCTGCGTGCTGAGCCCCTGCTCGACACTCTCTACACTCATGACTGTGCCCCTCCTATCACAGTAACACCATTGTGAAATATGCAGATGACACCACAGTGGTGGGACTCATCACGGAAGAGGATGAGAGGGCCTAAGAACGGAAGTAGAGCAGCTGTCGAGATGCTGTGAAGAGAACAACCTGCTCTTTAACATGTCAAAGACAAAGAAGCTGATCATTGACTACAGGAAGATAAAAACGACCATATCTTCACTTTCCAACAATGGGAAAAAGGTGGGGAGGGTTGCAGAATTCAGTTTGCTAGGAGTCCAGGTTGAGGAGAGGCTGACTTGGAGCACAGCCATTTCTGTGCTGCTGAAAAAGGCCCAGCAGAGACTACACTTCCTCAAGAAGAACATCATCTGTGACTTATCAACTTCTAGATAAACTTACCTCAGGCACGACAATGGTACACTTTATTTTGATGACATTCCAACGTGGCCGCATGAGCCTCAAAGAACCTGCAAGTCACACCTCTGGTCCTCTTACAATGCTGCAAACAACCCAAAAACCTGCAGCACATGTATGAGTTTACTGCTATACAGCTGCTTGTGACTAAGGAATAAATTGTAAAAAAAAAGACAATTTAAACAATAAAGAATATTGTGATTGTACATTGACGATTTTGTCTGTATGTTTTATTTGTGTGACTTACTCTACATTAAATATTTACATTTTTACAATATTTACAATTGTCAGTGAATGCTGGGTTGCCTTATCTTCTCAAGGAGTTCAACCTGTTTACCACACATCAACAAACTTCCACTTTCTGAATTTTCTTTCTAGGACAGAGCTCTAAACAAAATAGTCCTGATCTGTTTTCTCCATGAATGCAAAGGCACAAAAACTGGCCTTTCCAACAACTAACTGCCACTCAACTGAAAAAAGTTAACAACTTTAGCTCTTTAGTCTCCAGTGTACGTTCTATTTAAACTGTGCATGTAAAATCTATCAGTAATGACATCTAGATAGAGAATCAAATGGATTTTAAGATACCAAATGCTGTCAGTTTTAGGTAAAATAACAACATATATGTCATTTTCTAGGAAAGGGTTTCTGGAGAGCGACAATAATTTGTTAGAAATTCGCCTCTTAACCATCTTTATAGGTGCTCCCCCTCTAGATTACAGCCCATCACAACCCCCAGCTAACATTAGCAGTGCAATCAAAGTGGCAAGCAATATCAGAGCTATCCAGCCGGACAGTTTTGAACCAAATGCCAGCTCAGACGACGAAGACAAAGACGTACATGGATCTAGTAGTCTACAAGTGGATGCATCAGAATGGAGCGGAGCAGGGAGATTGCTGTAGTAATCTGTATGTCACACATACAAGCTCTTTAAAGCAGCATTTTTGTGTCAACTCCTGATTGACTCAAGAATGTCTCAAGAACACGTTAAAAACACCAACACTATGATTTTCATCAGAGTGGGTCTTTAACTTGACTTTTAATCACTGACCAAGCAAGTACAAAAGAGAAAAAAGGGAGGAATAAAAAGACTTTTATCTCTTAAAATAGAAATGCAACAAAAAAAAATTGAAAAAGAGAAAGGACTTCTCTCTGATGTGAAAAGTAACTTTTCTTTGTCTAAAGACTTAAGATGCTCTAGAATGGGCATAAACACAAAAAAACAATGCAATGTTTTTTCTCGATAAATGTATTCACTTCCCAATGCTGAAGCACTTCTCCTGCTGTTTCCATTTCAGACAACATACAGCTTGTTTGAATTGTTTTTTTCTCAACAAGAAAAGATTAAATCACATTTTCGAATGTGTCTAAAAGTAAATTAAAGTGAAGGTAACCATGGGAACAATGCCGAAGCTGATGGCTTTGTTGGAGTGTGAAAAGACAAATGAAAACGTGCAAGTGTGAAATAATGCTGGTGAATGTTACATAAATATTCAAACACAAAACGTCTTTGTTGCTGGACATCTGGAACTCTTTGACATTATGCAACTTCTGTCCCTGAAAAGATCAGTGTTTCACTATTGATGTAAAAATGAAAGGCAGCAGCTAATCAAGTGGATTTCAAGAAGACAGATGCTGTAAAACCTGACAGCAGCATATCAGCTTTCAGAGCAGAGATGCCCTCAAACATCCACACAGACAGCTGGTGATGGCATTTTTATATTTTTCTCATCGTTTGATTGATGATAAAAGTTTTTTTATGTTTGTGCCTACTTTTCAGTGTGGCTTTGTCAATATTGTAATGGCTTTGGAGAGATTCCAACTCTGAAGAGAAAATTTGGTCCATCAGGTTGAATGGTTACATGCTAACATGTTTCTTTTTGAAAAGTTTTCCAGCAATTTTGACATTTGCAACTTGTTGACACATTTTGGGGAAATGGTATTCATACCAAGTTCCTCTCGCTGTCTTTAAGTGAACTTAAAAGAAAAAAAAAATTTAAAGACAACTTGAATTTCACACAAAACCCTAGAAAAAAAAGCCCACTTCTGTCAATGTGCTCTATTGTACCAGCTTCATGTGCTCTCCAGTTTAAAATGCTGCTTCATTTTATTCCTGTGATCCTTTCCCCAAGCATGTAATAAACATGATTGTTGGGTTGGTTTCATGTGTTGACAACAAAATTGTTTGCAGCAGCTGCTGCTCCAAACTTAAAAGTATCACCATGGCAACCAGTGCGCCCAGTTTACATCCGTGACACAGCTGTCGCTGTAAGAAAACCATAGATAAGGTTGCATTCAAGAGTAGGTGAATGGAAAAGCAAGATGCGCCTCGGTGGCTTCCTCTCAGTGGTTCCAGCAGAGATACAGAAAAACAAAGCCTTAAGTCACTGCTGGATTTGACACATCTCTGTCTGTGCAGCTCTGCAGCCTGAGCCTTCATCTACATAATTTCTGAAAGGTTTAGATGAGGTGCACAAGCTGTAATGTGAAACAGTAATAAATGTCCTACTCATCCCACCTATCTACTGTAAAAGCTTTCACAGTGATCGTTTTATTATCATTATGCAGTTTTTAGCCAAAATCCAAAGGCCTGTGTCGTTTCTGCACCGCGGCAAAAGTTCAACAGAAATTTGTCTCTGAGTTGTGGGTGGAACTGTTGACAAGGAAGTAACACGATTTGAACAAAGAAATACTCAAAAAGACAGTTTTAATGGTAAATTACTTCCTTCATCATGAGAACAATTCAGCAATAACATGTTAAAAAAAAAAAAAAACACAATTTTCATTGGAGTGGGTCTTTAAAGTAAATGTTTTCACATCTTCTTAAACAACAGCTACAAAGAAAAAGCATCATCCACACAACAACTTTCTGAAAATGTACTAAACATCCCTCTGAAGCTACGTTTACACCGGCCAAGACAACATGTGTTGAAGCGGCCACTTCCAATGAAAAGTCTAGGTAAACACGTGTGTTCTAAACTCTTGCATTCACGGTACACATGTTCTTACGACCATTTTCGGACTCCGCGTACAAAATGCGTGGCCAATAAACCCGTGTTGCAAACCAATTCAAACTTTGACCAATCGGAGACTCAGATTTGGTAGTGATGCATGGATGGCGTCTCTTTTCATTCACGGAAGTGCCAACCGTTTGAAAATTGATCATGGAGGAGAAATAACTAATTACGATTTGTGCCAGGCTGGAATCATGACACCAAGTCTTTCATTTATCGAAATGAAGCTGTAACAGAAAAAGCACCAGATATAAACCACTTCGCCAATTTGCAAGAAGCCTCTTCCAGCTGTAGGTGGCAGACGTGCTTGTAAACAGTAGCAAAAGAAGAAGAAGAAGAAGCCCCTCCCTGCTTGTTCACCTTTCTTGAAAGTGCATCAGAAGCCTGGCGTGTACGTAGCTTTACAGATTATGCAAACCCATCTTTTAACTTTGCAATAACCTATCGATCCACCATGTTTAGAATCACACAAAAGAAGTGGGGTCTCCTTTCAGGCTCCACAGAATGACTTTAATTTCTTTTATTTTACAACTCGAAACCATTTCAGAAGATATTTCCATCTTAGGTTTGCTTTGGATTCCCTTGATGTTTTTCATCAAAGCATTGTCAGTGTGGCGCCATGATCTTAGGACACAGTCACCTCTGATGCGATCCAATCAGTCTGAAGACACACTCAGCCTTGTCAGAAGGACCAGTTAATAATCAAATCCCTGGAGGATTAATGTGACAATCAGCATTAGGATTGCTCTTCAACCTAAGGCACGTGCTGCTTCTAATGCTTCTGGAGCTGCATGCATGTCTTTGTGCTCGTGTTATCTTTATGATGTAAACAGACTTGAAGGGGCAAAACATTTGTCGTCTGAGGATCTGCCAGGAGGAAGAAATGTGTCTTAAATTTAACACGGAGGCTGCTTTGCCTTCATGAGTCATCAGAGGCAGCTTAAGATACAGTCTGTTTGTGCTGAACAAGAGCAGACGGAGCAAAAAGCAATGTTTTTTTTTTAACTTTTTTATTTTCAAAATAATATTTTTGTTTTTCTTTTTAAAATGTTTTAACCAGTATTGATAATTTCATGTCTTTGTTGAAGCAAACAGCAACACACACACACAAACACAACTCTGAGGCAAGTTTGAAATAAGTCTTGTGATGAGCAGTGTGAGTAAAAAACAAATAAATCTATGTCTGTTTGTCTTTTGCTTTTCTAAAAGACCGTTCACTCTTTCAAACTGATTGATGCAGTTGACATTTTCAACTGGACAGCATCATCAGAAATTGTTTTTGCAAGTACTGCACTATGATGTTTACCAAAAATCTGAGGCTAAGAAATTTGACAGCGTGTCAGCTCCTTAGCTGCCTCTGCCTAAAATCTGAAAAAAAAAAAAAAGATCAACTAAAAAAATCAGTATCTTCAAATTCCTATGTTGTAATATCATCATTGTATGATTTAAATAATTCCTGACAATTTCTTGTTTGATTACGCTTTAATTCAAACACAGAAGGAGCAGATTGATTAAAAATAATGAGTGTATTGTTAAATAGTTGAATAAACTCACTGTTTTGCTTCTGTTACCTTTTTTATTTGCATATTTTAAAACGGTGCACGTTGTGTTTGGCTAAGTACAAAAATAGACCCCCTAATTAAGACTGCGCTTAATAATATGGCGCACCTTATGGTGCATAAAATATGTATCCCTTTCCTTTCCCTTTCGTTGGTCAAGGTCAGTGAGTGCTCAGCAATGCGTTCCCATATTATCGTGGCAAGGGGCAGAACCATATATGAAATAGTCTACTTTTTGTGAAAAAATGATCTAAACCAAAAAAAAAAAAAAAAAAAAAAACAAGAAAAAAGTACTGAAAATGAATTGAATATTTTTTTTTTGTGAGTGACCATGTTGTAAGTGGGATAGTGCCCAACAAAGTGGGCTTTTTTAGAAATTGTCAAAAAGAAGATGGAACATTTAGAATAATAGATGTGAATGCTATGATATCATTTGGTATTTTTTTGGCCAAGGAAAATATCTGCCAAACAACTAATCAAGATATAGTCAAACCTCAGCTAAAACTTTATTTTAGACAATTTCAGAACATTTCCCAAAGTTGTCATTTAAAGTCTGTGAAAATATGTGTTAAGGTTTTACATGTAGTGATGAACCCTGATGTGTTGATAAGACAGGTTCAAAGGGTCTGTGAGTAATTTAAACAAAGATAGAACTTCAACTTAAACCACCAGTACTTCTTTAATTCAAGAATCAAGACATTTATTATTATTGTGAGACAATGACTTTTTATTCTGAAGATCTGTTAAAAAAAACCAATTCAGTAAATAGAGCAATAACAAGGTTCCTAATCAAAACTCTTGTTCCTACTATGCATTATTCAGGACTGTTTTGTCAAAGGTGTCATTAAAATGAAAATGCTTTACAATTTATGATGAAAACTAATCTGAAGGGCTCAGAGTGACAGATCCAAAAGGCCAAGAGGTTTCCTGAGGGCCTGCTCATCATTTTGAGCTGGTGTCCCAACTAAAAGACTATATATGCCCAGGTGTAGTCAGATCTACATCATATCAATAAAGGGTTTACATAGATTATATTAGACAGTCACTTTACACAGGCTCCTGCGACCCTTGAACCCAAGTGACAAGATTTTGTTGTCAAATTCTTAGCTATGTTTTGTAAAATTACTGCTTGGTTTTTATGCAATGACAGTAAAATAAGTGCACGTCTAAATTTAGAGAAGAAAAGGAAACAGTGCCACAAAATACCCTAACAGCAAAACACTCATGATTATAAAAAAGAAATGTAAACTTTTAGTGGTATAGAACTGCCAGTGGGATGATATTCAATACATCAGAGACAATGGAATATTTAAAGTGTAGCACATGGACATAAAATAATAAAATCAGTCACAATACACATCTGTTAAAGAACAGGAAGACTTTGTTTTTAAATCATCCTAAATGACCCCAGAATGAATAGCAGGTAGTCCTATATGGAGCTTTCAGAAAACTGCATTATGAAATCTACAGTATGTGAAAACAATCAGTTCACTCTGCAAAAGAAAGTAGCTTTTAGCAACATAACACATTTTTTACTGACTTCTTTCATAAAATACAGAAAACCAAACGAACTGACAAAGAGGTGAAGCTTATTTACATGCAACAACCGACCTGTGTTCACCCCTTACTGAGGCCTGCATGAAAGTTTTTGTCACAGTTTTGGTTGTTTACATAAGCTGGTATGGAAAGAAAATGACATTTCAGAAAAAAAAAAATGTCAGAACAACTCAGAGGAGAGAGCAAAGTCAACTATTGTCATGGCAGCCTTCAGTCAGAGGGCTTAAAAAACTGTTGAAACACTTTCATTTGTGTTTTTTACAGTCCAGAAAACTAAAACATATGATGCAGAATAATGCTGATAAGTTCAATATTAAGACTTTTGGATCCAAATGTTGAATTACATTGACCATTTTAAGCAACGTTATTTAAATCACCCATTATTTCCACAAAAAAAAAAGACAAGAAACACTTGTTTTGTTGACGCATTAACAAATTACTTTTTGTGTAACGGTGCCTTATGTAACATATGGCATGTGTGACCATATGGCCATGTGGAACAGTGAGCAATACTTCAAAAACCTTCATGAGATCATCTATTTTAAAAAAAAATTTCTATGCTCATAACTTTTTATTGTTGCTGCTGTTGTGCACGTATTTGCATGCAGACTCGAATAGGCTTGGCAAATTTCTGCAATGTTTAAATTCATTTCCTCCCCAATGAGGAGTGGAGGTGCACCTGTAATTTGCTGTTAATAAGTCAGTGGCAGTTACCATTGAGCTTTGTTTAAGACAATCAGATTCAAACAAAAACTCTTTTAGCCACAGGAGATCTCTCTTAATTAAACCACTTCTTTTGAAACAGTTTCAATTGTAGTATCCTATTAAAGAGCCTTAAACAACAGACAGATTGTAGTGCACACATATGATTAAATGTTACAAAAACCAGAGGAAAAAGGTATAATGGTGGTTTTAAGGATTTTAAGAGCAGGTGAGATGATAAATCATGATCAAGCCGTAGGAGGAAAATATAAGGACCATGCAGCTCAGTGGAACCATGGGTGTTTTTGAGTGTGAGCTGAGCCACAGATAGAGTTAATGGGGAGGAACCATCTGCATAGCTGGATTTTACAAGCTGCTAGCTGTGGAAATGTATGCTACAACTCCTGAAACTTCAACTTGAGTCTTATGTGTGTTTCCCAGTCCTGTGTGAAGTAAAGGAGAATACCACAAAGCTAACTACAGTGTAGGCTCTCCCCTGTGGCTCTGTGTGCAGGCTGAAACTGTTCAGACACTAGCTAACTGCAGGCCCGCAGTTTACAAGCTGACAGGCAGATAAACAGTTAGTGGAGGGAAAACGCTAAGACTCTATTTAATTGAATCTATTTTACTCTAAACTTTATTTATCAAAATAGTTGTGGTTGCAGACTGTGAAAAATTATCCTCTCTTAACCCTTGTGTGGTGTTCGTATTTTTGCTGTAAGTAATATATATGTGTAGGGTGGGTGTACAGTATGCGGTCAATGAAAATGTGTTTTGATTTATGTTCTTCACAGAAAATGAGCCAAAGCTAATGAATTTCAGGTTGTAAAAAACATTAATTGTTTAATTTTTCTACGGATAAAAAAACTGAAAACGGGTCCCACAGACCAGAACACCATACAAGGGTTAATGCCATTCTCCATGTAACAGAAGAAAAGCCCCTTGTTTAGGAACATACCATATTCTCTGCACTATAAGGTGCACCTCAAAGTCCATTTATCCGGACTAAGTTTGAATTAATGGATCCAGACTGCATCCAGTCCTAAATCTTGCATTTTGTTTTTCATTGAGACTTCTGTCTACTGGACATTTCTGCTCCAAACCAAAGCTTGTAAACAAAAGCAAGTGACTGAAAAGTCTCTTCAGGCATTGGCTAGAAATGACAAAGATGGGGCAAAGCAACGAGAGAAAGAATAATGGAAGTCCTAAGCTTTTAAATCCTTGTCCATGTAGTTCACTTATGCAAACTTTCTATTTCAGATCAGAATCGGAGAACATTTCTTGTGGTTCCCCCCGCCATGCCCTTCTATGGGTATATTAGTGGTATGCTGCAGAAAAAAAAACGTGTTTGTCTACAGACCCCCAAAAATGGCACCAGTGCAGAGACATGCTTACAAGGAACAATTCAAACTACAGGCTATCAGTTGCACAACTAAAATGGGGATAGAGCAGCTGCAAAATAATTCAACATCACTAAATGTATGGTTTGGAAGTGGAAGAAAAGAGACGGGTGTATGGGTAAGGACAAAGCTGAGGCGTGTGAATCTATATGCAAACAGAGTTTAACGAACAGCACAGGAGGACAAGGCAAGGGGTGGTTGAGAAAGGCAAGGTTCAAAAACCCACACAGGCAACTACAGGGACCACTTAGACTGAACAGTCACTAGGATGTTCAAGACTACGCATGGGACAGAGAGGTGAGCTGGCATATATGCAGTGGTGGTGATGAGCTGATGAGAAGCAGCTGGTGCAGACAAGATGGCTGAGGTCCAATGCATGCTGGGAGTTGGAGTGTTCAGAGAACAGAGGCTGCTAGTATTCTGGCTATGGCTCCCTCTGGTGGTCAGAGAGGGAACCGGCCGACCGGATGCTGACAGCATTTCTTAATGAAATACGAGTTATTTTCGTGAGCTCTTTTCTTACCCAGAAGGAAGACGCCTTGATCTCTGAGGCACTGCCTTTCGCTCCTTGTACTACTTTGTAATACTAATTTGTTTTTTTGGGGTTTTTTTTGCCTTTTTTTTGTACGGTAATAACATTATAATACACTTGAAAGCTCCAAAACATTGATTTTGGATGATACAGTGTCTTTAAAGAAAAGAACTTCAACCCCTGGACATTGGTGTAAACAGGGTGTTCAACATTAAGTTGCGAATGGCGTGGAGCGATGGATGACAGATGGCAAACACACTTTTATTAAGACTGGGAGGCAGCGCTGGGCAAGTTATATGTAAATGGATTGTGAACGCCTGGGCTAAGGTCTCTGCTTTAACTGTTGTGCTGAACAGCCAGCAGCTTGACTGACTCTGACAATGATGAGAGGGAACCCGGCATGTTTGATGGTGAAATTACCCAAAACTGTTCAATTCAGACACTGATGATGAAGACTTGGATGGATTTGAGGGAGAAAATTGACACAAAAAAAATGAGTGTATTGTTAAATAGTAAAATGAAGTTAAACTAAACTCAAGATTTTGCTTCTGTTACCTTTTTTTATTAGACCATGTGTTTGAGCACATGCCTTAAAATACGGTGTGAATGGGTTAAGTACAAAAATAGACCTCGAAGTTGAGACTGCAAATCTTATAATAGGGTGCGCCTTATGTTGCGGAAAGTTTGGTGATCTGTTGTTTGTAGATGAGCATGTAACATCCACAGTCTGAAAAGTTTGCAGCAACTCAGAAGCGCCAAATGTCCTGAAGAAATCTTGTCAGTAAAAGTTTAGAACTACTTAAACGGAAAAAAATTCAAAACAGAGATGTCCCAATGCTCTGTTTGAAGACTCCTTTTCTACTCTTCACAGTCAAGAGCTTGCCTTTCTAAAAGACCACTAGCATAATTAAATATGCAGATGACAATGTGCAAATTTCACAAAGTTGCAGTGTCATGATTGAGCTGTTTACTGACAGCATTGGGACCATATGTGCAGATCTGATAGCCTTGAGCACAGACAACCTTTTTTTTTTTAAGGAGTTGATCATTGATCAAAGCAGAGGAGAACAGATACACAAGCTGCTGCACACTGGGGAGACTAAGCTAGAAAGAACAAAGTCTTAGTCGCAAATACGGTTTATTAGAAGGCTTAAAAGTTTTGATTTGTCACCTACAATACAGTTTAGCTTTTACAAGACTTCACGGAAAGTGTTCCTGCTAATTCATTCCCAATGTCACATTAAAGCTCCACTATTCAAAACAGTTGGCTCTAAGACACAAACACACCAGCAGACAGCGTTTCATGAGTATATCTCCATTGATCCAAGACATTTATCACACCAGGGTCATCAGCAGGGCATCACCATCATTAGGGACAGCATTCACACTCATCGTGGTTCCTTTATACTCACGCCATCAGGCAAACTCCACTGAAGCATGAACCCTCCACTGACAAGACTGACAAACAACTTCATTCCACAAGCCATCAGGCCTGCAAACACACTCAGGACTTTGCCACAAAAACTGCTGAGAACTGACGAGTCAAATGGTTTCTTCAATTAAACATTGTGTGCTTGACCTATATCAGCTTCAGATGATACTTTATATCTCAGTTTTCATGCAGAGCATCGTGGCTGCCACAGCATTTTAGCATTTAGCAAATTACCTTTTTGCTGCACATTTTCAAAGTTGAGAGCACACTTTTAATCTAAGCACAACTAGCTTTTAGGTCAGGTAAAACTCTGCTCCTCTTTAGATATTAAAACAATGAGGTCCTCTCACCTACAAGTTTTTCTATGACATCAAGTCCTGTGAATCACAGGCAACAAAAGCACAAATGTAATTCTTGTTGTTTAACTACTTCACTAAACGTGTTTATTGAAAACCAAGAAGTTTGCCCAGAAGAATGCATGCATTATTACTGTGTTTTTCGACAGCTGGATGGACTACAAAAACATATAGACTTTTCTTTAAACTTTGGATTTGGCCCCAAATTTATATAGTTCACTCAAATCCGAAAACTAAAGCACTTAAAATGTACAATTAAACACTGAAGTGTTCCTCTAAATCCCCTGCAATGATGAGGGCATTACATTAGCTTTTTTTTTTTTTTTTTTTTTTGCACATAACATTTCTTTTAAAAATGACAAAAAGGACATAACCACATTGTTTAATCTACATGTTGTACATTAAAAATATTTCCACAACAATCCATTCTAATCTGCATGATATGTTGCTGTTTAGGGTTGACAAAAGCATGGCTTTTCATACTTGAAAAGCAAAGCTGTAAACTGCAAATGTTTTTCCAAAAAGATAGAAAAAAATGATTCAGACCCTGACCCAGCTCTGGCTTTTAAGCATGGTCTTACAGTCTTGAAGCAGCACTGCAGCTTAGGAGCTGACCTCAATGTACGACAGCTGATGCTTTGTTCTGGCTAGTTTTTTTTTCTGATAGTTGTTCTTGTTGTAACAAACATGCACAATAAAATTCTTTGGGACAGCTGAGTTGTTCTGCACTAGAAACTTGTTGCAAATTGTCATTTCTCAGATGATAAAGCTCCTTCTTATAACTCAGGGTGGCTTGGATGATCTCCTGAAGCTAAATTACAAGCATTAATGCCATGTTGGAGTCTTGGTTTTAATTAATTTAACTTAATTTAATTTATATAAAATAATTAGAAATGGCCCAGTTAACAATATATTTACAAAATGACTTTTTAAAATGTATTTATTTATTTTTTTAAATGTGTTCCACTGACAGGGAAGTTAGGCCATTTTTAGAAAAGGTGCAGAAAGGGCTCAATGATAGCACATCTGGCCAAGATATAAACAACCGTAGAGAAGAAGTTGTTTCAAATGAGCCAAATGCAAACCAAAGAGGGAAGTAACTGACATTAACTGAGTAAAGTGAAGCTTGTACTTGTACTTTTAAACGTGTAAACCTTAGAAACAAGTCTAGTATTCTTTATTTTTAAAGACGTTTGTGGGTTTTTTCTTGTGTTTTTTTTTAAAGTTTGTTTTCTGTCTGCTTCATTTGGTGAAAAAGTGTAATTAAAGTGATTTTACAATTTAACAGGTCTAGTGTTAATCCTGCTCTAGTGCACGGTTTCTCAAGTGGTGGGGCGCGGCACAATCCCAGGTGGGGTGCGGGACAATCTGGGGATCATGCACTTATGAGTTGATGTCACTTAAACAGTTGGCCAGAGGCCACCGACAGCTATTTAAGCCTAAACAATAAATCACTGAAAATGACAAACGCAGGGCCCCTGAGCACAAACACTATATATTATATTACATTACAGTATATTAGTGTTTTTACAGTCAATGGCCGAGCTTCTCTCTGCCTGGTGCATTCACTGAGCTCTGGACATCTGCAGTAAAACAAAGCAGTTTATCAGTAATCTCAGTGAACCCACCAGGGCCCGGTGTTCTGTCACTTAACCAGTTGTTTGAGATTTTACAGAAATAAAGGGAGGGGCCGGTGCATGAGACGGAATGAAAGCGTTTGAGGAGCAAAGCGCCACTAATAAATAACAAATTGAAGAGCTTTTCTTTTGCTGTTGTTGTGAGTTGTCGGTGTTTGTTGTGGCCTAAAATAAAGAGACTTCAATCAGATCAAGTCTTGGCGTCTCAGTGTGGGAAAGGAAGAGAGGAACAAAACTTCCTCATTATTGTCTTGATATCACGAGAAAACAGTCAAAAAAAGGTGTACCGTTTCTGGCTTCCGTAGTCAGCGACCATGACACCGACATACATTGAGCAGAAAATATTTCATGAAGCCTCAAGAATCACAGCGGAAAAATATTTTTGTTCATTAGTTAATCTTAATGTTGCCAAATTTGCAGCATTTAACGCAGTTTTAAAGCATTTATTACATTAAGTTTTCATGTTAGCAACAAATGATTCAATTAGTCAGCCAACAATGCTCTTTTATAGATATGACAATTTACTTTTAAATTAATAATAAATTGTATAAGTTCATCCATATTTTTTATTTCCTTTTCGTATTCTTTAATGATAATAAGGATACAGAGTTCTGCATATATATATATATACTTTTAATTGAGCAACTTTACAAATGATAGTTGCAGCAGAAAGTTGTGTGTGTGTGTGTGTGTGTGTGTGTGTGTGTGTGTGTGTGTGTGGCTGCACAGTGGCGCAGTGGTTAGCGCTCTTGCCTCACAGCAAGAAGGTTCCCGGTTCAAGTCCTGGCTGGCTTGAAACAGTGTCATCAATGGGGACCTTTCTTCGTGGAGTGTGCATGTTCTCCCCGTGCATGCGTGGGTTTTCTCCAGGTACTCCAGCTTCCTCCCACCATCCAAAAACATGTTAATTGGTCACTCTAAATTGTCCCTAGGTGTAAATGTGTGTGTGCGACAGACTGGCGACCAGTATCTGGCAGGTATCCCCTGCCTTTGCCCATGATGTACTGGATACTCATGTAGCTCCGGCAACCCGTGACCCCGAAAGGGAAAAAGCGGTTTGGAAAATGAATGGTGTGTGTGCAAGGGATACATTCTTCAAAGGGGGAGGGGGTGGGGGCAGGAAAAATGAATGGAAGCACTGCTCTAGTGTGACGTGGACTTAGTATGGTCAATCTCTGTATTCATGATTATATCCATGGAGGACATATAGTTTAGATACAGTTCATAAAAAAGTAACCAAAGCTCAGCATGGTTCCGTCTTTATGGTACATGAATGACCTGTTTTTTTGTGTGTATTTTCAGGAGAGGAAAAACAGGCCTAGAAAACTCTTGGATTTAATTTTGCCCATCATCAGTTCACTTAAATGCTTCATTAACACTACGATGCTGGTACTTTGTGTTTAAGAGACTGAATAGAGAAGATTGGAAAAAATATATATATTTAAATAATGTTTTTTATATATATAAGGAAAAGAACTGTGTTTGATACATACAAAAAATATGTGGAATATTGACAACTCCCTGTCACATTTACCTTAAATATGCTTACAAAAAAAAACAAATCCTCCAATATAGAAACAGTGTTTTTTCATTAAAGTTTGACCACAAAAAGTGTTAATGAGTGCAACTCAGATTATATAAAAGAAAAGCACACATTCAGCAAGTGACTTTTTTTCATTGCATAACACAAACCTATTCAAACTGCGCAATGCCGCCACATACCCTGAGACATGCTGCACAGGACATAAAAGCAGATTTAATGTATACAAAAAGGTCAGCAATGCATCGCAAATAAAACTGCATTTATCTTTTACATGTGTTTTCTTTTGAAAAGCTGGTGGGTGAGGGATTTTTGTTGCACAACAGGCAACAAATTAAATGAAAAAGAGACAGATCAAGGATAAAGTTGTTGATTCATCATGTTTAAATAATCTTAGAAAGACAAGGGATGTGCAGTTACCCCAAACTATACTTGAAGCTCCGTGACTAATTCCTACAGAGGTATTAGCTTGAAGTGTTTGCTGTCAATAAATAACAAAGTAATTATAGAAAGTACAAATTGGACTGTTATCAAAGACAGTCCAGAGTCTTAGAAGAGATTAAAGTAAATCTGAAATTACTTTTCTGAAACAAATAATTTATTCCAGAAAAAAAAAACAAAAAAACACAGCAGTCGTACGAAAACAAAAGGAAATGCATTCCAACCTGTGGCTAATGACTCTGTCTGGCCCAAAACGTTGACATTTTGTTGATAAACTGAGACAAAAGGTTGTCTGTCACGCGTCATTTTCTTCATATCAACAGTTCAGCCACCCTGATGCCCTCCGACCTCTCTGTAATGATTTAGATCTTTGTTACTAATCAGAGGAAAGCTGAGAAATGATCAGCAACCATTTAGTTTTGAGTGTCTGAGCCTCTATTTCTATTTTGTGCTTTAGATATATATGTCTCCACCCTCTCCAGACCTCTTTAAACATTTCACAAATTAGGTATTTTGTTTAAGTATTAAAAGAGCCGACAAAAGGACAAATGGGGCTTAATAACTCAAGTACTGCCAGGTTTAGCTTGGATGAACATTTATAAGAAAAAATAATTATTATTCATTCATGGAGGCCAAATAAAAAAAAAAGCTTCCCAGTGAAGATCCCCAGTGTCCCTGCCTTTAGATGAAGAATATTGCTGAATAAATTGCTCTAATTTTACAGAAATGGCACATTTCCATCCTCTCACTACCAAGTCAGTAAACCTAATTCTTATTCTCAGCAAAAAAACTTTTCCTTTTTGAGTTTCTCATTTGTCTCTTAGGTTTGACTGAATGACAGCAATAGCAGCAAATGAGTGGAGTGAAATGATTGAAAACTGAAAAGCAAATGCTTGTTTTTCTGCAATCCAAAGGAAACCAATTGGACAGCAACAGCATAGAGGCCTGTCATCCTTTCCCCACAAAGCAGTTATGGTTTCAAGTTTAAAACAAATACATGCTTGCACTCATAAAAAGGGAGAAAAGATTGAACAAACTTCTTTATAAATTACTAATTTAATGGCAATGCTGTTAGGTACAGGTGTGGTCACGTTTTGAATGTTGCATTTTAGAAAATAAAATTCTCTTGTCATTTAGATTGTTGTTTTTTCCCCTTGAACTTATTTTTCTTTGACAGCCAGGGGAGCTGGCATCAAAATATGAATGTTACCATTATTGTTGACTCAAGTCTTCAATGCAACATAAATATATTAGAGGGAGAGGCTCCGTATGCAGTGTCTTCTCTGTCAACAGATACCAGAATGACTCAGAATAAAATGCATCTTCAGTAGGATCTACCTTTCTGATGTGTTCCAGGTGAAGATCTAAAATATCAACTCACGGGTTTAGCTTTAGTGCTTATGTGATGTGAAGACTTGAACATTGATGTGTGAAAACCAGATAAACACAAAGCAACACAAAACTACCAACTCAGTTTTCAGTTTGAGCCTCAAGTTCAGTATAAGTTTAGTTTTCAAGGGACACACTGATTACAAACGAAAGTGAGTTTATATATATATATATATATATCTTTTAAAATCTGTTGTAGGAGTTTGTATCCATTCACAGCAAAGCCTCTGCCTATTTTATTAGTGCTTCTGAGTCACTGGCTAAGACAATGCTGCGACAACAGATGATTAAAAGTAAAACATTGTAACAGGCGGACTAACAGATGGTGTGTACCATGGTAACCCAAACATTGAAGAACCAGAGCTCTTCCAAAGAAATTTGGCCAGCTTCTTTCTGTAAACAGTCTCAACATTGCTGTATAGTTTGTTAGCGTTCTGCCTCTGTCTATTTAGTACAGGTTATCGTCCATCATCTCCACCTAGCCTGCTAAGATGAACTACTGCTCAGATTCTTCTTGGTCTTCCATATATTCTGTCCACTCTGATTCCATTTTTTCTGGACGCCTGGCCTCTATTTCTATCTCTGGTGTTCTGTGTTGAACCTCTATGGATAGTTTTGCCTGTATAAAACTCTGCAAACATTTATTTTCTTATAAAAGAAAAAACATTTTGTTTAAAAAAAAACAAAAAACTTTTAGACTTCTAAAGAGATTTTAGAGAGTAAACTATATTAAAATTGATAAATTGGATGTTTATCTTCGGTGATCCATGTTTGGAACTGTTCTTAAGTAAGACAATTAACCCAATTTTGGTGTTTGTTGCCTTGCTAGTACCGGTTCAAGTTGATTATGTCCCTATACGTATATCAGTGTGAGTGTGAACATGTATATTTGACTGCCAAGAGCTTTGAACTTGAAGAAAGTAACAAAGCACAATGTAAGTAGTTGAACGAGAACCTTCACCACCAATGTAAGTAAATGCCATCTACTAAAACTAGACAAGCACCATAAGCAGTCTATTTGTGGATGCACACAAACTATAAAGTTTCTCAACAAACCAAAAGTCAGACATTTACCCGCTTTTCCAAAGCTGCACTTCTCTTACGTTCTATTTTTGTTCTGTAACGTGGTGCTTTTATTTTAATCTTATCTTAATAATTTTAATAAACATATATACATATGTATAGTTAAATAAGAAAATGTGCTTAAAAAAACAGGAAAAAAGATGTAGTTGCCCAGTAATTCAATTTATTTCTCAACAAAAAGGACAGAATGTGATGTCCTTTTTTTTTTTATTTTAAAGAATGATTCTCCACTAAACGTGCTAAGCACTATTAGAATAAATGTCTATTATTTTCATTTATTTTCTCTGCTTCCTCTTTAGAAAAGAAACACCATTTCTATTTCTTTTTTCACATTGTTAGGCCAGGTGGCAGTGGGACTCTTAAATTGAGTTTTCCCTAAACATGAATTTCTTTTTAAATGCTATTGCTCTGATATTGACTACAATGATATCACATCTGAAAAAGCCAGTGTGAATTAGAAATGACAAAGTAGTTATTTTTTTTCCTTGGCTTTTTACTTGCTTTGTTGTTCTAGCAAATTTGTAACTGTTATTCTACTATGCATTTCAATTGTTTATCTCACAACAATGTACAATCTTCTTTGAGCAGATATGTAAACCTCTACTCTGGTGTTCTGCTCGTCCTTCTTACTGCCAGCTCCATTTTCAAAATCCTTTGTTGAGTGTATCAGGCCATTTCAGCTTGGACTGGAGTACTATGTCTTCAAGTGACTATCTGATCCAACCACATGATAAAACACCTAGAGGTTGCAGTCTGGGTGTTTCAGGGTTTGGAGAGGTGTCTTTTATACAGATAACCAGTTCAAACAAGAACCATTAATGCAGGTAACCAGTGGAGGATAGAAGAACTTTTTAAAATGAACAGAATTCATATTTGTTATTGTTATTTGAGCTAAATGCTTATTTTGTGCACTATTTTACAAATCAGTTCCCTAAAATGAAACCATTTGACTTCCTTGATAGTTTTTTTTTGCATTCTGTCTCTCACAGTTGAAGTTTATATATGAATAACATTACAGACCTCTCATACTTTTAAGTGGGGCAATTTGCAGAATTGATTGACATACTTTTTGCCCCACTGAACTTGGGAAACCAGGGTACAACACACTGTAGAGCATTGTGGGAAATATGCAAGAAAAATAGTTTCTCGTCCATTTTTGATCCAAAAAAAGTTTCAAACATTAACACTGAAGGTGTTACTAGCAACACCAAAATAACACACGATCTTCCACATACCGTAACTCTTCAATCATATGCGCTATCAACATGAATCAGCCATACTGATGCGGAGAAAATCAGCTTTTCATATTGGCTTTGCATTGTTATTCAACACATCACTAACATAAGGTTTTGCATAACGGCACAAAGCCTCTTTTCTTCATGACAGAATCGGCTGATTTACATTACTAAAAAAAAATTTTGATATACGTTATAGGAATTAATGTCACTTTTTTTCAGTTGTCTCATTCCAATCGGTTACATTTGTGAATCCATGTTTTTTTTTTTTTTTTTTTTTTATTGTTGTTATTTATTTATTTAAGACATGGTCAGGATATATTCATTCAACAATTAAAAAGGTGAAAGCCTCTTGGGCTGATTTCCATCTTTAGTCCCTAGACAGATTTATGGCCCAAAGTAAAAAGACAAGTTAATTCAACATTAAAAGGATAACAGAGAGCAGACAACAGCAGATACAGTTGTAGTTTATATTTATAGATATGGTACTTCAGACTTCATGACATCACAACTAATTCTTCCCTTTGTCATTGCTAATGTTTTGTTTTTTACTTTAGTGGTGTCAGGAGGCTGCCCTCTGTTTTACCCTTCTGGTCGCCTGCGCGCACAGTCTCCTGAGTATTGACACTTCCCGGTTCACCTTTCACTACATGTCCCATCCACCCTTGCAGTCACTCCCAGATGTCCCACAGCTGCTCCTCACCCCTTCCATCATCCTCAGTATTTAGGCAGAGCTTTCTGCGCAGTTCAGTGTGAAGTATTGTATTACCTACCAGCCTATGACCTTGACCCCCTTCTGCTCCTGCCTCTGACATTCCTATGCCGTCTCTGACCTTCGCCTGCCCGACCACCGTCTGCCTGACCCCCCCCACACACACACACCTTACCTCTTAATAAATAACACTGCTAATGGATCCGGCCGCTGCTGACTCCTCCTTACAAGTGGAACTAAAGCAACGAAGTAGGAGTATATCGATCATTTTTTTTCTCTTTTGATTGAGGTTTTGGTCTTTTTGCTCTACCATAGAGACTTTGAAGCTGAAGGGTATTTAGTAAAATGAGATGAGAGTTTGGTCCGACACACAATAGGTTTAACTGCACAGTCCCTGTATGTTCCATGTAAAAAAGTTGTTTTTTTTTTGCAATGCATTGTTAAATAGTTTCCACTTTGGTAAGCAATCAATGATAGCATGATTTCTACCACATTTTTTTTATTCCTTTTATGTTCTTTTACAACAAAATGTATACATTTGTCCCATTTGCTGCATCCACTGACTTGCATTGGGGCCAATTGCTCAGGATTCAGAGGGCTTGCACAGGCTGACTATCAACAAGCGAGAGAGAGAGAGAGATAAACTAGGCATTATGTTGTCTTAGGTGAGCTGTGTGACACTATTTTCTGATACTGAGAGAGTTAGGAGAAACTGATGCTTTTTTTTTCTAAATGACATAACTGTCAGAAATGTACCCTGATGCCACAGCTGTCCTACTGCAGCTAGCTCGCCCACTCTTCACCACAGCAACGAGCCCCAATTTCATCCTTGATATGAAAACTGCAGAGGGCATTACCGTGTGGCAGAGAGCAGCCTGACTCAGCTCCATCCCCACGTGAATTAGCTTGTTTGGACACTAGATGCAGAGGAAGGCTAAAGTGCTGTCATGAATATTTCTCAGCCTCTCCTATACTTTATTATCTCATCAATATTTAATGATATAAATGCCCTCAAAAGACAAGACTGTCATCCTCTAAAGGCTAAGCTGAATGTGTTGACATGTCTACTCCAAAATAAACCTTTAAAGAAAACCAGCTCTTTTCAGACAAAAATAGCAAGATTTACTTTCTTGTAATGATAATCGTGCAAGTGTTTTACATGAAACATTCACATTAAAACCCATAAATAAGGACTTTTGATATGTCTTTTAGTCAGGTGTTATTAGACGTATATTTTTTCATTTGTTATTCAGTAGTATAGTTGACTATGTTACTGTTTGTTAACTAAATTGGATACGCTTTTCTTCGTTTTCTTTATGAACTTTGTAGGATAGTTTTAATAAATGTCAGTTGTAAGGCATACCCTAAAAGAAAAGGAAAAGCACATCAAAGATTGGAGGAGAGGAGGAATGTCTGAAACAGATTAAAAAAAAAAAAAAAAAAAAGCTCAACAATTGAGCAACTCAACTGTTGGGATGGGTCTGCCATCGGCGACACCTGAAGCCTTAGTCACGTGGACCCGTACAGGGGTTGGGCTGTACAGGTGCGGCAGGTTTTTGAGTTGTGTGGGCCGGTGGCAGGTTGTAGCCAGGTGTGGCCGCTTCTTAAAGAGCGCAAGTGTGTCTTGCAGTTCCCTTGAGACTTGTGCAGCCACCTTCAGGGAGGTCATAAAAATGGAATGTGCCATTGTCATGAAGGTGGTAATTGTACCATGAAGTATTTGTGAGAAAAATGTAAGCTAGACACATAGCTTATAACATGGTCACTAAATAAATAAACATTCACTAGATTTTTACAATTTTATTCTTATTATTTTTTTCGGTTTAGACTACTTTCCCACAAAAAAGTGGACAATTTGATTGGTGGTGCAGCCCGTTATCATGGCAACACAACAAAGCGTAGCTGCAGCGGCAAAGAAAAATGACAAATGTGCTGATAGGTTCAATAAAGCATCAGTTCAGAGAGAAAGTTTGCCTCTTACCGCTTGTTTTTGTCCGGAAAATGAGGCAAAAAGTTTGTCCTGCGTAGTGATATAGAACATTTGGGCTATGTGACCGGAACTTCTTTTTGTGTGCGTGACAGCACACAACCACAGGGACAGACTGATACAGCAGCCAATCAGATTTGAGTGTTCACCCAGACCATTTAAAATAGGGAAACACAAAGTTTGTTTCTTATAGCTGTATATCAGCATATTTGTTTTCTTGGAGGAATACGGCAAACATTAAAGTCTTTCCAGTTCTTTAGAGTTCTGCTTATCTTACTGTGGATGTATATTGTGCACACTAATTACATTTCTGGGATATCTGAGTTAACACATTACAAATGACAGCATTCAAGTTAATAAAATTGAATGAAAAATGCTCTCTCTAGCTTTTATTTTGGTTCACAATTTTGTTTAAAATTTACCTAGTAAAACATTGTCATTGATCGTGATGAATCACAATCCAAAAGTGGGATTAATCTGATTTTTTTTTAATCTATTGACAGCACTACTTATTTCCTAACTTTTAACTTTCAGGCTGCCAAACTGATTACGCAAGAGGTGCACAAGTGCACACTTATTAAGTGAACAGCACTAACGGGCCCCTATCGCAGCACACAGGATTTGGGTGGTTAAAAAAAAAGAAAAATCTGTGTGATATGGCTACTTCACCCTTACTTAACCTTTCTTGTAGTTCAAGTGTTCTTCCTCTATGATTTGCTGCCTGCAGTATAAATGTGGAAAAAATGTACATGAATAATTTTGCTTTGTTGGCCCCTCGAGTGATCTACAACCTTCCTATTTTGTGTGGGCCCCTGTGAGCCCTGTACAGGTTTGACCATGCTTTGCCTACAGACAGCCCACGTCCATCGGTAAAGATAGTTGTAACTAAGACATAAACAACAATTAATATTGACCTACCAGGAGTCTTTGACTCTTTACACAATTAATGTGAATCAGCTGATTATGAAATGGACAGAAGAGGTTCTGAATATTGGCTGTCATTTTTCTCCACGACAGAATCAGTTGATAAATGATGACTACGTGAGCACTTCCCTACTGTAAAGTGTTTTATATCAGTGCAAGGCTGCTTTTATCTGCTTTAGAACCCTCTGGAATTATGTAAATTGTTGAAGAGTTACAGTCAAAAGAATGTAAACTCTTAATCTCCAGTGTTAAAGGGTTAACACAATGGGAAATCTCACGTCTGAAATGTTCTGAGGATCACTGAATTGTAGCTTTAGTAAAAACACCAACATGTTGCAGTCTAAAAATGTAACTCACACCACAGTTTGCAAGGGGGTACAATTTTTAAAATGTCTCTAATTTTTGCCTTTTGAAGTATTTCCTGCCAGCTCTGCCCAATTAATGTCAATTGATGTGAATCATTTAGAGCGTGCAAAACAGATTTAACCTTTCTCAAGCTGCAGCACACTTCACTTTGCTGCTTCTGGTCGGTCCCTAATAATACTGGGCATGACCACCTCTATTGTGTTGAATGAGTCTCAATATTGGATGCATTACATCACTACATCACAACTCCTTTGCTCAAGCTTAAATGCCACCTATTTTAGCTTTGTCTCGTTGCCATTTTCTTGTATTATGAGTCACGTGCTGGCATTTTGAAAACGTTTTATTTTTTTATTCCCTTCACTGTAACCAAAATATTTCTAGAAAGTATATTTGGCATTCATAGCTGTCATTGTTATGATCATGTTTTGTTAAAAAAGCTAGACAATTGCTTTGTCATCTTTTTCCTAATGCCCTTTTCTGTCTTCTGTTTATGTCTGTCCAGCTTTGGGACTTAACAGTAAGAGGGCAACTGACAAGTTCATTTTCTCCACCTTATAGGTCACTTACCAAGTTTGGGTGATGTGTTTTGTGAGTCTTGGGCTAAAAACTTTCTTCTCAAAGTCCTTATGACAGGACAATAGAACTTCTCCCAGACAGCCAATCACCCAACAGTCAAATGTATCACCTCTTCACTATTTAGCACAAAGCCAATGAACAACATGTGAAGGCAGGAAGTACTCAACCCTCTTCATCTCCTGCTGGGATCTTTTTTTGGTGGGTAAACATGACACTACCCTGTATCCTTTTTCATATGGATTCTCAAAGTCTCAGAATTTTGCAAATATCAAAATAAATTACCTCGAATCTTGAATCCCAAAGGGTTCATTTTAAATACTAAAATGAAAATCTCCTGCAGAGATCATTTTTCCAATATTTGTCACAGGCAGGATGTCTCATTTGCAAAATAAAAAAAGACTACAGAAAGAACAGAGTATCAAATTTTAGAGAATTTCCAAAACTGGGTATTAGGGCATGTGCATGAGTGTCAGTTGTTTGATGTGTGGTTGTGATGATTGGATCAGCTCCATAAAGAGTTCTGTGACTTATATATATATATATATATTTATATTCACTGATGGTAATATCTAACAGGTTAGATACACAGTGAGAAACTGAACAAAATCATGTCTTGGTGGTGAAGTTAGCTGCAGCTCTTGACCAGAACTCTGTGACCTGAAATACTTTGCTGCATTCAGACTCTCACAGTCCTTGTAATGACAATATTAAAAGTAGTAATACATCTAATTCAAAGCATCTTTCAGGTCACTCAAGGCCACTGTACAAAATAATCCAATAAATAAAAATAAATAAAAGCCAGTGTGTACTAAGCATCACAGGTGTCAAACGCTCAATGGAATAACAAAAAATCAAAAAGTTAAACTGAACCAGTTTACAATTTTGATAAGGCAGGAGTTTTTGGAAGGAGGGTCACATTTTGCAAGGGAACATTTTATTTTGAAATTTAAGCAATCAATGCATCAATTTTCTTACCTCTTCCTTCCAAATTACGTCCTGTGTGTTTGACTCCCTTTTTGTAAAACGACATGATGCAGCTGCTGCATTGCAGCTAAATGTACTCGCTTATCTGTAGCTGCTTCAGGACTATCTCACAAATTATAATCTCTACTTGCTTTGCCACTTTGAAAGGCTACAACCCCTCTCTGGCTAGTTGGACATATCAACTTAGATTTTGTTTAAGTTGTTTTTACGTAAAACAAGGCATTCTACACCATCTATAATTTATTTTCCCTTGACAATGTTAAGTCTGACACTCTCTAAATTATTAGCATGAATTATCTATAAGAAGAGGTTACAAGGATTAGTGGAGGATGCAGCACACAGCAGGATCACAGCCTTATGGTCACTTAAAATGCTGCACAGCATGCCCATTGAAAAAAATGGCACCTAATTTCTCTATATCTTCCTCTCCCACTCTCTTTATCTTCTTCTCAGAGGCTTATGTGGAGTCGTTTGGAATATTCATGCAAACTGTTTGCTAAGTTGCAGGTCTGCCTGAGGGTATTTTGTGTTGTCCATTATACTCCTTATGACATTGCATTTCAGCCATCCACACAAATATTCTAAAAGAGCATTATTGTGCCGGGATAACAGGTCAGCTATTATCATCCCAGGGAGCAGGAAACAGAGAAACGTCATTTTATTAGAAAATAACTGGTGTCTGTGTGTAGAGCGAGTGCAAAAAAAAAAAAAAAAAAACATTGAATTTGAGAAACAATGAAAGAAAGCAGCATTAAACCCTCAGATATGCAGAAATTAAATTGAAGCAATACATTCCAATATTATTTTACTTATCACACAGTACATATAGTTCCAGTTTAGAATATATATGGGATTCCTGCTCAGCATCTCAGCTTTGTCACTTTGCACACCCTGCTTACTATGCTGAGCTCACTGCTCTGTTAAGGGAGGTGTCTATATTAACTTGTCTTCCAGCGAGGGCAGCGTTTTGTGTGTGTGTGTGTGTGTGTGTGTAGGAAATGAGTTTAATCAAACTCACTGTGGTGCTCAGATGATTGTTGGAGGGTGTGAATAGCATAGCATGATGCCTGCCTTGGCTCTTCATCTCCACTCCTGTTCCATTTCTTCATTGTGTTTTGTTGCTGTAACCCAAATGTTTTCCTCACCTGCCTGATGAATTCTTGAACTAAGTGGACTTTTTGTTCAATTGTTCTGTTTTCTAGGTGCTTTGTTCTGGCTAATACGAAAGGCTGCCTTTCTCTGCGACAGAGAGATTTAAATACAGATATTTACATATTTAATCATTCATTTGTTCAATAAAAACTTTTCCACCAGAGCCACAGGGATTATGGTTGTTCTATTATCACTCTGCCTGTTATACTTTTTTTGTCCACTTAAAGGCTCAGTGGACAAAATGAAGCAAGAGTCAATGAGGCTCAAGAGTCGAGCAGTTGAATGGAACACTTTAGTGCTTCATGAAGCATCATCTCACCATCACTACTTTTTATCTGCTCGCCTCAAATAAAACATAACACTAGCTGCAGACTTGTGAAGTGCAATCTGTAAAAGCTAAGACGACAACTGGCAACACAGCTAAAGTACACCACAGTGACGTGCAGTCAGGGGAGGCAGGTCAGCAAAATATAGCTTACAAATACATGAATAAAATAAAATGAATGTACTTTTTTGGATAAAAAAAATTAAAATCAAATACCACTTTTTGCACTATTATTACTTTTCTCTTTGTGGGTTTTTTATATTTCTTTGGTAAAAGCAGCAAATTTACGAATTTCCTGTTCAAGTACATGCGAGAGTGGCAGGGGAGGCACTGCGCCCAGCCTGCGCTGCACACACTAACTGGAGCTGCAGCTGATGTGTGCACGTTGCTAATTATGTCTTTCTATCATCATAAAAGATGCTTTATTTTTTTAATAACCTCATTTTCTTATTTCTCACCAACTGTCTGACTGGATTGGTGCCAGTTTGTAACTCATTTAGTCTTTTTATCTGCTAAAAATGCGCTTTAGAAATGTCTTAGGTGATGCGCACAGTATGCCTGCTTCAAGGCAGAGGGCGCTGGTGATCCAGAGAATGTGACACCGCAGTTAAAAAATAATAGAAGTAGTGGTGGTTCCCAAGTGCAGCTGTCCAGCTATTCTTTAATATTCCTTAGCATCATTTTTTAAATGACATTATGTGTCTAAACACTGGACTTTGTTCAAACACATCACTCAGAAGCGTACGGACTTCATGTATAAGTAAAAGTAAGTAAATAATAATAACCGTGGTATTTTTTCTTGTCTGTGATACAATTTGTAAACTGAAGAAATTTTGAACGTCGCACTTTATCTGTTGCCAATCAAATAGTGAAGAAGTTGCTCTGCACGATTCATACACGTATGTTTGAAAATCTGACTGATGACGTCAGTGCCTCACCAGCCGTGAACCTCACCACACGTCTCTGGTACACCATGCTGCATATGTCAAATATACTCCTACATAATTCATATTTCTTTATTCTTTTCAACTACAAGGAAGCAAAACAGGCTTTAGGCAGACACTCTTGCTCAATTTGGGCATCAATTCAAATAATTTTTATCGTGCTGAAAATTGCTCATTTTTGGCAGCTGGAACTGCTTGAACTGAAAACTTAAATACTCTAAAGATGATTACCTTAAATTAAAACAGCTGTGGATAATTACAAACTTAAAAACAGAAACAGAACATTTCATAAACCAGAAAAACAACTAAAAACACACCAAAAGTGCATAATCTCCCCAATACCCGCAGTATCACCAGTACTTGAACTAATCATTTTTACTTAAAAAAAGTATATGCTCATACCTGGTATCTGTTTATATGTGCAGTCAGTTCTGTTTGTGTTGATTTTATAGCTTCTATTTTTATTGTGATGAAATGTTTGCCCCATGGACAGTGCTGGGGGTAACGGATTACAAAGTAACAAATTACTGTTTTAAATTACTTTTGTCAGTAACGGAGTAACGTAACAAATTACAGTTCAAATCTCAATAATTCATTGCAATTACTGGACTATAGAAACCCTTATTACTTTGTTACTTTGGTTTTGTAGGCTCTGGCATTTTCTCTTGGTTAAATGAAACGAAACGGAGATTAATAAAAAAGGAGCAAGTGGCGCATATGCGCAAGCGTGTGCGCACAGAGTTGGGGATCCATCAAAGTACAGACATGCCGTCATTGCTATAATCACAATGCTTTCCAAACTGGCTCAAAGATGAGACGAAAAGAGATGCTGCAAGGAGTCCTCCTAGGATTGCAGCAGAGCAGAGACCCGCCATGTGTGGTCGATTACAAATGAAACGGCTCTAAAGCCGCTCTTTAGTTGTGAGCGACAAGAGCCGGCTCCTTCCTGAGAGCTGGTTTTTTCTTGAATTATTCACTCTGTCTTACTTTATTTTTCTTTTAGAGCTGCACGTGACTAGTGGTTAATTGTGGTGAGTTTGCGCTCCGCGGGGGGTGGGGGTGCATAGTTTGGTAGACTCGCAGCCGTGCAGAACTGTGCACAACAGACAGACATAGAGAGAGAGAGGGAAAGGGACTGGTGTAACTCTGGAATACATCGAGTCAGCCAAAATGAACAGAGAGGCATTTATTAGTTCTTTGTATTTTCAAAAGACAAGGTTTGATAAGTATAAAGAAGAAGATAGAGATGAACATAGAAGTAACTGTATTTTCCTAAATTTTAAATCTATTTTTTTTTAGGTTTTTACAAATGAATGTTGCAGATAAAACTGGCTGCTGATCTAGGCCATAGTCAAAATTAAGACTATCTCTTTAAAACGTTTCATATCAGCATGTTTTAGTTCTGACCACCATCCCTGGCCACGACACTTTAGCATCTTGGGATTGTGCCACCCCTGAACTCCTCCCTAACTTAGCTGAAAGAGAGCCTGAGGTTGTTAATGCCCCCATGCAGCTTGATGCTGCATATGTTATGTTCACACCAAACTCAGTTTGCAAGTCACATTTGCATCAGCCGCCTCTATTTGAACAAAGGCAAATTCGCTGCTCGACGCTTCTCCAAAAATGTGTTTATGAACTTGACGCCCCGGATGTGTGTGGGAGAAGCTACTGCCAATTGTTTTTTTTAGCCTGATCACTACATGGAGCAGTGGCTGTATTTTCTTTATAATGCACGGAAGACAGACATTACATTGAGAGATCAGCTTTATTTATTTTAAAGAGTTCTACAAAAGCATCCAGGGAAATAGCTTCTGGCTTTTCCTGGAACCCAACAGACACAGTCAACAGAACCTTGTCGATGAGCAGAAGGAATGGGATTCATGGGAGGATTTCACAGCATTCATTATATAAGGTCTTAAGAGAGCCTAGATCTATCTTCTGTTCTCAGTCAACCCTTAAGATCACTTCTGCTTATTTTGATTGAGTCTCTGCCATTTAGATTTCAGCTAAAAACCTTTTCAAGCCCCTAACAGGGTTCTCAGTGACTGACAGAATCAGCTCTTCTCCAGGGTTGAAGTGGAATCTGTCTCTGACCTTCCTCCTCTTTGGAACCTAAAATCTAAAACTTTTTAGGTTTGAAGCTCATGCGTTGTCCATGCTTTGCCCCAGTTTAACTCCTGGAGTATTCTCATGGCACTGTGTATTGAGGCAATTGTAAAATTAACTTCAGAATTTGTCTTTTCACATTTAGGATTAACATTTAGGGTTAATTAGAAGAAAAAGAAAAGATCATCAATCCATTCGTTTTCCTACTCTTTCTATGAATGGCAAAAGAAAAAGTCTATGCTCAGAAACCATAGAAACCGGCATTTGCAATGCCAGTCGTCGCATATCCTTGATTACTGTTAAGAGAAGGCAAACTTTTAATCAAGTGCATAAAATCTCTTTTTTTCTTTATGAGCATCTGGGTTTGGATTAATAATACAGTTTCCTATTTATACAGCATTTTTAATTTTACTTTTATCACCTTTGTCTCATATTAGATATGAAATATTTAAAAGTAACAAGGACGCGATAGCAAACTGGGACAGGAAAAAAATGTTCATATTACCTCAACTGGTAAATAACCCTGTTAATTAAAAGGCGATTTATTATTTTTGCGGAGATATGTGATAAATTTCCCACAGTAATTGAAAATCAAACAATGTCATTACTTATGAACTCAACATGACAAAAAATCATACAGTACAAAGAGGTGCTAATTGTATTGACACTAATTATAGAGTTAAAAAAACAATTAGTTTATCTTATTTGAGCTACATGTTAAGTACATATTAATCTGTCATTTTTGACTGACAAAACTCACAATTAATTAGAACATGTAATTAACAGACTGTCTGTTATGAAGATGAACTTCATATAATATGCTGGTATTTATCTGGTCAAAGCTTCTTACTTAATACCAGAACATTTTTCATTTATGTAAATAATTGGAATTTGTGTGCCACATTCGCATTCCTTCATTCCTCTCGCCATGGTACCATCAGCTTAGTTACTCTGGTAATGCATGTTTGGAATGGCTGAAAGTCACCTGAACTCTTTAGTGTGGGCTCCATTGCTTCCAACGATTACATGGTTGCATTTCTCAATTGTAAACCTCGATTACTGTAACTCTTCAATCGTTTATGAAATTAACTTATTTCTAGTGGATTCTGAAGTCAAGAAAAGCAGACCTCCACTGATATCCAATACTTTACATTAGCACTGGAGGATGCTAAAGGGTTAACTCTTTAACACAGGAGATGTCGGCGGTGATACCTAAAAATTACACGCTCTTTGACATACCGTAGATCAGGGATAGGCAACTCCAGGCCTCAAGGGCTGCATTCCTGCATGTTTTCCAATAAGCTCTGCTTGGGCATGTTTGTATTGGCTGCACACAGCTGAATCAGGTAATCAGCCATGAGTAGGTCTTGGATATCTGAAAAGCATGCAGACAAAGCGCCCTCGAGGTCTGGAGTTGCCCATCCCTGCCGTAGATCTTTGGCCGCTTTACTACTGTAACGTAAAAGGTTGCATAGCAACGCAAAGCTGCTTTTCTCCGCAACCGAATCAGCTGATTTGTC
Organism: Adrianichthys oophorus; assembly: GCA_036245035.1. Classification (NCBI taxonomy): domain Eukaryota; kingdom Metazoa; phylum Chordata; class Actinopteri; order Beloniformes; family Adrianichthyidae; genus Adrianichthys; species Adrianichthys oophorus. Next base: position 44,779,327 of record BSAI01000108.1, on the reverse strand, counting down.
TTGATTGTGTTAGCACTTCACTTGTGTAAAGTGTTGCATATCAGTGTACGGCTGCTTTTCTCAACTTCAGAATCAGATTGGAGTTATGTTTTTTGCATTAATAGTTGAAGTGTTACGATCATTCAAAGAACGCCGTGAGTTAAAGCTATGGTGTTAAATGGTTAAAACGTTTAGCAACATTTGTCTTCAACTACAAAAAGGGTTTGTACACACACACACAGAGACTGTAAAACTGAGCCTCCAATTGTAAAAAGAACATTTGTTCAAAACTAGATTATCAGCTACCATTTGGTGGCTTAGCTGCTGAACACTTATGAAAAAAAAAGATGAGTCACTGTTTCAAACTCCAACTCCTCAAACCCTTGAAGTCTGGCAGGTGTCTGTGTGAGGAGTAATGTGGTAGGAACAGATAGACAGTTCTCAGAACCGTCTGGGTCTCTCTTTGAACACTGTCAATGCTTATAAATAAAGCAATAGACATAAACACACTTTGTATACTTTCTCAGGGTCAGTACTGCTTAAAGCAAATTTTCCTTGGATGTGACAGATATCATCCATCTATCTAGATATTCATTAGATTTGTTTTCTGTCTAAAAGGGCCTTTTATAAGCAGTCATTTGTAACAACTAATTTAAATTTTGGTGGTTAATTTTGAACATTTCAATCAAGGTATGTCAATCACTGTTTTGTGTGTGTTTTATTGATTGGTTTTAGAAAAAGTATGAACTTTTCCTGCGTGAAACCAGATTTTTTAATTATAAGGAGACCACCTTCAATTCCTAAAAAAATATTCAAACTACAGATATAATGTAGAACATAAAAAGACAGAACTTTATTTGATCCCACAACAGGAAATGTGTTTACATATGCCCCCATATATCATATATATCCTTTTTTTAAAAGTGTTAAAAAGTTTTTGTTAAGTTCTAAAATCTGACAAAGTATTCTCACTGAGGACCGTTTGGTGGTTTTAATGGCCTACATTTGTAATTACATGAGCATTCAGCCATCTAATTTCATGGTACTTTCATTTTTGCTGCTTTAATGGCACAAACTTCAGATGTTTTTACTGCCGATGGAGCTGGCAGATAATTTGATGACTGATGAAAGAAGCGTTGGGTGCACTCCGCATATTTGCTCACATCCTGGAGGTCGGCTGTAAATTTCAAGCTGCCATGGTTCCTATTAAAATATATCTGATAGCATTCAAAGCATCAGTATTACTTTCACAGCTAATCTGCAGAACTGATAAGGTGAGGGAAGTGAGTGTCTTACAGACATAGAGCAAGTGGGATGACACTAACAGACTCTCTGTTTAATCAATGATTTGCTCTATCTCAACCTCCTCATTCAAACAGCTGCTGCTTTGCCACCAACAAAAAAAATCAAATATATTTGCATTAGCACCTTATCATTTAATTACAGGGAGAGTTCTTCAGTCAGGCTGTGCTTCTGTCGAGGCCTGAGTGACTTAAATTTTAAAATGCTTTGTGTGGGCTTATTTTTATGCCAACACTGCAATTTAAAACAGAGTAAAAACAGCAGGATTTGCAGGGCTAATGTTAAGATCACTTTAGGAGCTCTGTTTTCCTCCCCGAGTTCTATGCATACATGGTGAATAGTTTTCATGCTTCTCATCATCCACAACAGCCCCAGAAGCGATTTGCACCACTACAACAACAGACAGTATGAAGAAGGAAACGATTAGAACAATCAAGATAGATTCCACTGAGAATTGACATAGACAAGGCGATAACTGATCACGGCTTTGTTGTGATCACTTATTTTCCTAAACACAAGCTCCAGTCCAGGTTCAACTAATTCATTAATAAGCTGTAAGAGATGTTTTAAGTCCAGAATATGTCAAACTGACAGTACTTCGGGTTCTTTGTTGCTTTAACAATCAAATTTGGAACTATAAAGTGTTTCTTCTTGTTATGCTGTATTTATGTATTTGCATGTCCTTTAACAATATGCCAAACTCTTTCTTTCACATGGAAGAAAAATAGAATACTCCTATTAGATGAATATTGCGTAGTTGCATTCATATTTCCTTACAAATGGTTGCTCTAACTCTAACCTTTAACTCTTAACATTTTTCAGCCTTTTTTGAGCCAAGTTACCATTTTCATTGACAATAATCACAAAGCACACAAGCAACTGAAGATGTGAAACAAGAGAAACTTTGTTGTCTCTATTATTTGTGAACTTATCCCTGCAGGATAGGATAGCGCAAAGATGCTGGAACATTAAGATCGTGTTTAGCGGTGTAGCTTCCTGTGGAATACGGTGTCAGAGGATAAAAAAAGTGCACAAAATAATGACGCTTAAAGACACGGCTCTGTCCGTCATCAGTGCAATTATCAGTGCACTACATCTCCCAAGATTCAATGTGTTAAGCTGTTATTTTTGTTGGAACTGAAAGACTTTATAAGCTATGTCGGCACAAGGAAGGGAGGACGTTTCCCATGCCAATTGGTTAACTTGATGATAAAGTCTCCAAATATGATTAAGTCCCCAAGAAATGATTGGCAGAGGCAGATACAGGGGTCAAACTTTATCCAAAGTGAAAGCAGTTGGTAAAACTTGCGACAAATAGACAACCAAATAAACACTGAAAAAATCTTGTCCGATGTTCTTGATTGCTCCATGTGAAACAATAGTTTATGAAAACAGTCGGCATGCCGCAGTGCTTGATTTTATACAGCTGTGGCCAGACCAGGTGATTTCTCTCTTTCTCTCTCTCTCTTTTTATGAGAGTTTTCCCTTTGTATTGAGAAAACCAATGGAGGGGGTTTTGAAGTCTAATCACAATGTCCTTCAAACTGCTTCTTATGAATATTTTGAACCTGGATGAGGTCGTTTGACAAACCCTGAACACACTGGACAAGCTAAAAGTCTGGAAAAACCTTGCTATACCCCAAGTAGAAATAAAAACAAGTGGCTGGAAAGATGGAGGTCTGCAGCCCCCAAAAATTCATGGCATAAAAATGAATAGCGCACTACCATTAACAGAGTTTTAGCTTAAACTGTTTATTTTATGCAGTCAAAAAAAAAAAATCTTGTAAATTCTTTAAGCTATACCAAGAAATGCATCATTTATTTATTTTTTCCAATGGATGTATGGCCATGTCATTCTGCTATTTCCTTCTAATCCAGCATCTTGGATAAGAGTAGTTACACTGTATTTGTTGATCACATAAGATTATGTTTGAAGAACAGTCTGTCATACATACATTGACCCTTGCATAATTATAGAATGCGTAATGATCTCACAATGACGACTAATGTGTTAAGTGCCATTAAAGTGCAGTTAGCCATTTTTCCCTTTTTTTAATTTTTTTTTTATTCTCTAATTCTAAAAAAAACACTAGATGCCAGTGTTATTGGTGTCCTGTTGACTAAATATCCTACGATTAAATTAACTGTTTTAATTTGTGATGCCTTTTCACATCAAATTGTACATAACAATGATTGTATCCAATAGCATGCATACCTATGGCTCCTTCACTCCGAGTACGTTTTCAGAGAATAAAAAGTAATTGAGAGGGAATACAGAACTAAGGAATATCACGGTGCAGCAGAGGAGACAGAAAAAAGTAAGAAAATAAAACCACAAATGATTCAAGATTTAAAAGGAGAAGATGAAGGAAAAAAGACTGTTTTAGAAGCAACCATGTGGGAGCTGGTGGGTAGACTACAAACTCTGAGGCAGAAAAGCTGCTGTGGTATAACTGGATTTCTAAAACATGTTCAGCACGCAGTCAGGATCAAACAGAGAGCCAGCTCCTGCTCTAAATTACATGACACATATTTTCACACAGAAGGAGTATTAATAAAAAATACATTTGACAATATTTGTCAGTTCACTCATGGTTTATAGACACATAGATGAAACATAAAAGAAGCCAACTTTTGTTATTCACATTCTTCTTTGGTGTCATTTTACGAAAATTAGATAAGATAAACTTTATTGAACCATGGTGGGTAAATTAAATTGTTACAGCAACTCTATGGTCCAGGCATCAGGTTCAAAGAAACGGACAATATACAGTAATGATAGAATGTCCAACATTTTTTGTGATTAAAGTGAATGTATTTAGTTTAGATCCTGGTAGGTGGACAGACAGACAAACAGAAGAATGGACGAATGGACAGAGTCTATTCCATCAATCTTTTTGGAAAGACTTGGTAAACTAAGAACCAGAGACAGACAACCCTACATGCCCACATTCACTCTTAAGTAAGAAGTGACACTAACTAACCCCCGAAATTTAGTGCCACCAAAATACGAACACATGTACTGCACAATTATTAAATAAAAATCAATCTCTTTATTTACAGTTGCAGCATTTATAAACCTGGTTTCTTTCTTTTATTTCTTTCCATACAATATATATATATATATATATTTATATATATACACATGTTTTTCTTTTGTTTTTTTTTTGCTTTCAGGCAGATGCCAATTGGAAGCATTTTTTTAATTTAAGCTTTTTGATGCATGTTTGCATCTCTGCATTCTGCCTCTATGTCATCTTTGTACTCTCAACTGACATCAGTTTACAATTATTCCAGAAAACTAGCCAAGATCATTCAGTCAATGCCAACTAGTTGTGATTCCCTCCAATAAGATCACTAGTTAACTTTATTTTTCTTCCAATTTTGCTGTTAAGTAAATTATATTTTAGAGAGATTTCTAATTCCAAAACACATTTTTGGGTTGAATTGTTAAAGTTTACGTTTCACTGTAAAGATTCACCAGCCAAAATCAAGTAGGTCATTTTTGGAGAGTCAAAATATGTCTCTGAGTTCTGGGTGTGACTGCTGGCACGGAAGTAACCCTACACTGATATCTCATGAGTCCTTTCTTTACACTCTCTCCTGCTAGCTTATAGCTTCTCAAAACCCTAAGCTAACATTAGCAGTGCAACAAAATCAGAGCAATCCAGCCAAACAGTTTTGAACCAGATGCCAGCTCAGATGAGGAAAATGAAAATGTAAATGGATCTATTTTTCTGCAAGTGCATCCTTTAGTGAGACTTTGGCCCACCCATGTCAGTTGCTGCTGGATCCATCACAATTTGAAAAGGTGAATAAATCATGTTCCTTACCTAGGTTCAATTTCTATTCTGCATTTTCCTAAACAATTTATTTCTTTTCTATTTACAAACATGACATTTCTTTTATTGGACACTTATGCAAAGTTGCAACTAATGTTGCTAACATGACTGCAAATGTAGGCACAGTTAACGGATGTGCTTCCTTAAATAGTTTTCAATTCAGAATACAGACATTTAATAAGAAAAAACTGCAAAGATTCATGCAACTCCATGACGGGATGACCGCCAGTCAAACTGGTCTTCCCGGTACTGGCAAGGTTACCTTTAGAAAGTTTTCCCTCAATGACATAATGTAATCCAGTATCTTTCACTTAGCGCATATACCCCACACCTCATTAAACTTAATCCGTGGCTAGAACAGCTGTCAAAAGCATCCATTTTGGATTATTTCTCACATAATCAAATAGCAAATTCCGCCTGCAGGAAGAAGCAAATACAAATACAAGCTTAGCATAAGTTTAGAATGAAAATGTGCAGCTGAACTGATTCTCTGTATCCATGAACCAATAAGGACATTGTTGCTGACAGTTTTACAGCAGAAAGTCAATCCAAGGAGCTTCATTCTAAACTGTTGACCAATTTTGTAGCTTGGAGAATTATCCCAGCTGGCATTCCTGAGTAGAAAACAGCAGTTATCTTCCTCCTGATCAATACCTGCGGTGCATTCAATCATAAGCATGCATCCATTCCACTGAAGACACAAAGCAATTACAAACGACTATATGATTTGAAATAATGACGAGCTGTGGTGGCACCTGCGGCAAATAAACTCACACCAGAGATCAAAATAATGGACCCCATGGCTCAATAGAAATCACATTTTAAGATTTTTTTTTTAATAAGCTCTCATGAGCCAAATTTAAAGAGTTCTTTTTAGAGAAACTTTACTGCCTGTCGCAGGAATGGTGCTCTAGAGTCAAATCTCTATGCTTTCATTTGAAGGCTCTGTGGAGACTGTGGAGACAAAAGGGATTGCTGAAAAAAACTTAAAAAACAACAACTTTTTTCCAGAAGTATTTCACAGACAAAACCAAAAGAAGCCAATCCAAAATGAATTTCAGACACAATAACCTTTTATTTTTGTTCAAATCAGTAACTTTGCTCTATTTGTTGTGATGGTAACTCTGCTTGCCTCAGACATATCTGTTTATAAAATCCTTGAATTGACTAAAGTTTGGGGCAGAAATCTTTTTGTCAGCTATAATTCATTAGAAATGAGGATTCTAAATTTCAGTCTCATTTATGTTACAGCTTTTGTAGGTAGTTTTTTTTTAAATTATTTTTAAATGGATGCTGTTTTATATTTTCACAGTTTTTTTGCCGATTTTTATCAACTCAATATAAAAATAACAATAATATTGTGAAACATTTTACTTCTGCAGTTTGAGTTTATTTTTTCCCTTTTGTTTCACTTGAAAAAACATAATGTCACAAACTTCAACCATTTTATAGCATGACATTAAGATCTGTGTACAAAAGTCAAACACAAATTTCACATTAATAATTAGATGTAAACTGTGAAACAGACATTCTATATTGCAAAGGCATTTATACTTGTTTTATTACTTTAACAAGTTTGGTTTACTAATGTATTTTAGTCCATGTTTGTTGCTATTTTTGAAACCATTTTTTTAATTTAAAGTTTTAAAATCCCCTAAAACTTAATGTTTCGCATAAGTACCACCTATCTTTGTTTACCTTAATTTATGCTCATGCTAGGCAGAATTTGGGATACATATATTCATATATTAACTTATTTCATTCAATAGTTCACGTTTAACAAACTGTGGCTTGTTTTTGAAAACCTTAAGCATTAGGAGTTCTCACATTATGGTTCATAAAACTAGGGCCTCTCAGCATCATCTTGTGATTCTAGAAGAAATTGTGCATATTGGTTTCAGTCAATATAATCAATATTAGAGGTAGAAAACAGGGGCTGGTTTAAGGCTGTCCTTGAGGTAAATTTAAGAAATGCTATCTTTTTTGCTAACTTATGTGTTGTTTTTTGGACTCCATTTTAAATAACTTTTCAGTTATTTATTAAGGTTCTGTGTGGATGTTTCTACTGGTAAATCAGTTCTGTACATGTTCAACCTCTTTAGGCATTGCGTTTCAGTTGGACAACATGCAATATCCTAAATATCCTGTATCCAAAATAAATATTTGTGATTGACGGAAGTAACCAAAAATAAGGTCAAAAGATTAATTGATGAATCCATTTATCTGGATCGATCTGTCTGAGACAAGATGTTAATCGAATCACCCTATACCATTAAAAATTTGTTCCAAAATGAAATGAATGAATGTGTAATGGATCTCAAAAATACCTTTTGTATTGAGGCATGGTAGGTTTATTTTACCAAAAAATGACCACGTGGCAATTTGAGGTGGCGCTGCAAGGTTGGTGTGGTGTGTCAACCAATCAGAGACTCAGCTTTGGCCATGTGACTTTTTCAGTGACTAGATCAAACAGTAGAAAAATAAATAAATATGGCAGCATGATGCAAGGATTTTCATCTTTGACTTTCATCCATTTTCTTAACTTGCTGGGGCCGCAGGTTTGCTGGAGCCTGTACGGTTACTGTTGGGCAAAGGCAGAACACATCCTGGGCAGGTCGCCAGCCTGTCACAGAGCCCATGGAACTGAAGCAAAAGAGTCCACTATGCTCGTCAGCTGCCCGGCGGCAGCAAGATCCACCGCAAGATCCACCACACAGACCGCGCAGAAAAAGGAATTGCCAGAGATGCCCCTGTGCGGTTGCCGTTGTTGCGGGGTGATCTTTCCCAACTCCATGGGCTTATAATTTTTTTCTCCTTATTTTCATCAAGAAAACAGCAAAAAAAAGATTCCCCAGTTTTATTTTTATTTCTATCAGGTTAATGCTCAAACTAGGCCACAGGCAGATGGAAGTACCGTTTAAAATGGCTGATTCTTCAGAGAGACTGAAGAATCTGGTGAACCCAGACACGGCGACATGCTTGCCGGCACCTCTGTAGAGTTCTTCAAAACATATAAAGACAAGTTACTCGTTCAACATCCTCCATGTTTTCCACGATGTGGTCAACGAATGAAGTTCAAGGCGTTGAGCAGTAATTTTGATGGGCGTCAAAAGAGAGGCGTCGGGCACAAATTTGACGCCTTGGCCGCGTTTGGTGTGAAAGCACCATAAGAGTTACCATGACACGTGAAGCTCTAATGCCTCTTCTTCTTTGAAGACTGGGGTTGGATGTTGCACATTTAGAAGGCTGTGGTACAAACAAGCATCATTTTGAAGTTCCGTAAGAATTAATTTGTGAGCTAATCTTTGATCACTGTTAGGCCATAAAAGCACAATGAAGTGCAATACTGCAAAATGAATAACACATCAAAATAAAACCTTTAAACTAAAAGACAAAAGTAAACAGTAAGAATCACCGTTTTCAGCATATTTTACCTCATTTTGTTATTCTTTTTGTCACACGCTGTTGAGAAACAGAAACAAACGGAACATTTTACAATCATAGGTTTTGAAGCAACACTATAAATTATTGAAATACAGTGGCTTGCAAAAGTATTCATACCCCTTGAACTTCACATTTTTTCACATTATGACAACAAACATAAATATATTTTATTGGGATTTTGGTATTTCACATACAATTCCAATAAAATATATTTATGTTTGTGGTCATAATGTAAGAAAATGTGGAGAAGTTCAAGGGGTATGAATACTTTTGCAAGCCACTGTATATGCTTTTGAATTTTACAGTTGCTGTGTACAAACACTTGAGCTTGCGCTGGAAAATTTAATTTCAGAAGGGACAGCAATCAGGAAAAGCAGTCAAAAATGATATATCCAAACATTACCAGCTGCAGGAGTCTTGAGCTGGACTGACTCCACAGAATCTGACAGTGAATAAACTTCGCTAAAAGGGGTCAAGACCACGGTGGATGAAATGCTGAATTTATACAGTCAAACAACTGAAAAGACTGCAGCACTGCTGTACGTGGATTTAGACCAGCCATCTTGCAAAAGTTTAAACTAATGTGAACACAAACAAAAGTTTGGAAACAACAGTAAAAGTTAGGCTCAAAGAAATTAAAATTATTAGGTAGTCATTAGACTCTAGAAGAAAATAAAGAACCTCCGTCTTACAGAATAAATGTCTCATCTTCTGGAGAATTGGAACATGCTCACAGCTGCAGTCATTGGAGACTCACTCCAATGAAAAATTTAGTTTTTAGTATTTTTAAACATGTTCTTGTTGTATTGTCTAATGATGGAGGACATATATAAAGAAAATTGAGCTCAAAATTGCATTTCTGAGTACTTCTCTTTTCAAATCCTTGTGAATATGGAATAGATGAAAAAAAATACCATTGATAAAAGCTTGTAGTTGTAATGTAGGTCCTACAACAGCAAGGCACAAGCTCAGCTCAATTGACGATCTTAGACTCCATGTATGTCTTCATTTTTCTCCATTGAGTTGGCATCTGGCTCATAACTTTATGTCTGAATGGCTCCAAAATTGTAGATGCTACAATATTTATTTTGCATCGGTAATGTCACCTTGGTGTAAGAGGCTGTAAGCTAGTGGGAGAGAATGTAAACAAAAGGATGGCAGGAAATAGTTGCAGACTTACTCTGCGCTAAAGGTCCCACCCACAGCTCACAACTACAGAAACTATGTCCTAGAAAACAACAAGTTTTTTTTTTTCAATAATGTCAAAAAAAAAAAAAAAAAGAAACAGTATAATCAAATTTAAAAGGCCCACTGGGAACACTTTCATGGAAAAAGGGGATGAGGGGATGCTCGTAACTTCTGGGTGGTGGTTGGCGGCTTTTCTGGGACAGGGGGCTCTTAGGGGGTGGTGCCCCGCGCTGGTCCCTGCTCTTCTGGCGAGGCTAGGGCTTGTACTCTCTGTGCTCCTGTGCATCACTGCTCTAAGGAGTTGGGGGCCCATGTGGCTGTCCTGCGGGCACTGGTCTGGGTGTTTGGCCGGATTGCCTGGCAGGCAGATTTTCTAAATAGGCCCTGCAGTACGGGTGTGGGGGGATCTTGGCCACTGCTGCTGCTTCAATTGGGGTCTTGGTGTGTGGATGGCTGGGAACTCTCCCTTTTTTTTCATTCCATCATCCACCTCAGCTCATTTCTGTTTGCTCAGCTGTTGGATAGGACAAGTTAAAAAAAAAAAATCTGCACCATAACCACATGCTTTCATTTAACATAAATAGCTTACATAAACTCCCTTTCATGTACTCGAGTAAATGTAGAGAGTAAAATGTGCTTATATTTTTGATACTCAGTACAAGTACAAAGTAGCCAAGAAAGAAAAGCTTAAGTAAAGGAACGAAGTCCATTTACTCAAGTACTTTACAACACTGGAACTTAACTTTGAAAAAAGTCTTCATGTCAGTAATCAAGTTTGAGCTCTAAACTAAAAAAAAAAATACTGTTTAAAAAAATTAGTACTACCACAGTTATTTTGAGAATAATGACAAAATAAAATAAAAAACATCTAAAAGGTTTTTGACACCGATGTAACATTGGAGTCTTATTCCTAACACCAGCCTACTGTGGTCATTTAAGAAACTACAGCACTTGTCTCTTTCTGATTGGCTTTGAATCTGGCAACAGACGGTGGGGGATTTAAAAAACATGAACGAAAAGACCTTTCCTACATAATCTTGAGACCAAAAGGGTTCTTGCCTTAAATTAGCAAATTCAGTTTTCACCAGCCTCCTCTCCTCCCTGCAGGACTTCTTTTTTGTGTTTATTAATGCATGTTTGTGATGTTGCCATAAAAAAAAATGCTTTGTCAGGGTAAAAACACTTGTGTTTGTGCAAAGAATGACATCAATAGTGTTAACAATCTGGGTGAAACCAAACCTTGATCTATCCAGAGCTTACTCTCAGTCTTGTCATGGGAGACTAAAAACCTCCAGAAAGACAGTTTTTTTCGTAATCTTTCAACAAGATCCACCCCACCCCCCATCCCATTGATTAGCATGATTGAGTCTCATCAGCCCAAATCAACAGCACCCCATGAGTGGCAAGAAGCTCATCAGACATCACTAATCAAGTACAGCTTGATGCTAGTTTTCAACCAATCATGTGCCGCCTCTGGCACTGTGAATAAATAAGGCTGATTTGATCAGTGGAAATTTCTCATCACTTGACGCTTGGGCCGCTGCAGTCATTTCAGCAGTTGTGCTAGTCCTTGTTTTTGTGCTGAGGTCAAGAGCAGGTAAGGGTGACTTTGTGTTGTCTCTGAACTCTGCTCCACCAGCTATTAGTCTGTAAAGCAATCTTTATTATCAAGGATTTTTGAAACAGCACAAAGGTGTCATCAGGGGCAAAAAGCCAACAAAAAAAAACATCCCATCATTTGTCCTTCCGTCATGACAGCACTGCTGTTGCAGGAAATGATCCCCGTGAGTCACTAAAAACAATAGACTTGGAGAAAGTGATGGTTTTTTCACTAGAAGTGAATGATTCTGATGACAATCAATAACCTACTGATTTTTTATAATTTGATGGGAAATGTAAAGCGATTATCACTGGACTAATGAAATAATGTGTGCAGACTAATGATTACTGGAATAATGAAATAATATGTGCTAACTAATGATTA
>BSAI01000108.1:44742900-44767578 GCA_036245035.1 Adrianichthys oophorus | reverse complement strand
AATGAAATAACATGTGCTGAATAATGATTACTGGATTAATGAAATAATATGTGCTGACTAATGATTACTGGATTAATGAAATAATATGTGCTGACTAATGATTACTGGATTAATGAAATAATATGTGCTGACTAATGATTACTGGATTAATGAAATAACATGTGCTGACTAATGATTATTGGATCGATGAAATAATGTGTGTTGACTGGCGTTGTAAGTATTAATCGACTTAATCGATGGAAATATTGAAACTCCTACAGTCTAGTCAGATTGATCTGTTTGAGGCAAGTTGTGAATTGAATTGACCTACATCATAATGAAATTGGTTTAAAATGAAATAAATCGATTGTTCAATCACAGTGGACAACACACCAGTGATGGCAACAGTCCAATGTGTGGAAACACTTTTTTTGCAAAGAGATGACGATACAGTATAGTAGAATGGTCTAATATTGTTCTGTTTGAATGTATTTGATGTGGAAAAACAACAGTGGGTTAAACTTTATAAAACTGAAATGTGAATGAATTTGTCACTCATTCTTGTTTACTAAATTTAATTTACACTTGATTATCCTGTAAGAAATACAAGGAATCTGGAAAACTTAACCTGCACTGTTCAGTACCTGGTATTTATCTCTAAGTCACACTGGTTGAAGTTTTGGATAAAGATGTCCTGGATCCATCTTAGGTCAGTGGATTCACTGACCTAAGATGGATCCAGGACATCACTGGACATTTAAAGTGTCTTTACCCAGACAAAGTTTTTTTTTTTTTTTTTTTTTGTTTTGTTTATGGCAGCACCACAAACATGCATTAATAAACACAGGGTTTTAATACCTAAAGTGATCTGCAATTCTCATTTGACAATTCAGTCAATGCATTATTTTTTTGAAACTCATTTTAAGTAACTTAAAATCTGTAGCAATGTAATTAGCCATGGTGCTTTTGTGTCCAATTTCAAAAATTTAGGGAAGAGTCGGGGTGGGATGTTATTTTCTTCTTGTCTCCTTTTAAAGCAACAAATTAAACTCAACTTGACTTTATTTGGCAATTGTATCTAATGATTCAATTGTGAAGTGTGTGTGTTTTGTTTGTATAACTTCAAATACATTTATTCCTGATTATCAAGAAGATGACATAATATTCTATTAACGTCATTTATTTCCTTTTTTTTTAAATCATTGAATGACTTAACATCAGAAGTAGCTTTGATACTTTGAATTTTTGTTTGTCTTATTCTATTATTTTTGATTCTTGAAAGAACCAAAGGAAAGTATTTAAAATAAATTTTGCTCCACAGAAATCTGACAGTGGCACAGTTAACCATAATTCTAAATCATTGTATTAAAAATCAAGTCAAGGGTAAAATGTCTCAGGAAACAGCTGGATGCACACAAGAACTATTCCAGTGCACAATAAAGGGATGAGATAGATGTACTTCTCAAAGAAGTTGACTGATAATACAACAGCTATAAGCATGCAGACATTGTTGACACCTTTAAAAAGAAGACTGCAGCCTAACCGAACCATCTAGAAGACAGCCACAATGGTTAGTTCTGAGCTTGACTCTCAAGACAGAAATAATAACTGACAAAGTTCATCTCTATCGCAGGCAACGGCAGTCGACTTTTCCATTCATTTTACTACCAGCAGAGCAGTACCTTCCCTGGGAGGCTGTTGTCAGACTCAGGAAATTATTTACCATCAGACTGCCGTCTTTAAAAGAAGTAAAAGTAAAAAGATTGAGTGGGCGACAGGCTGTGCAGTAGCATGTCTGAGTGTTGCTGAATGTTTTGCACAACCCTACCATTTTGTTTTTCCTTAGGAAGTGATTGTCCATATATGAATTTATTATTATTATGTTGTTTATCCTTACACTATGTATTTATATTTTGTATCATGTTGTGTTTTTTTTTTTTCACATAACCTTCCTCCTCATTCTTCTTTTAGTGTTGCTGGACCTTGCTGCTAAAAAAAACCCTGTGACCGTATGCAAGCTGAAGTGGCCATAGATGATGCATGGATGGATGGATGGATGGATGGATGGATGGATGGGTTTTCCAATAAAATATAAAAGAGCAACTGATAAACTTTAAATTTCCCCTAGGAAAAAAAAAGAAAAAGACATCCATCTCTACTATAAGATGCCGCTGTCAGGAGTCAGAGTTCTGTCTCCCTCTCTGGTCTTTGGCGGGAGCCATCTCCTGAGAAGTAGATACACTTCATCTCCCAGCAACCCCACCGCACACTCCCCAGATGCCACTCAGCTGACACTCACCCACATGAAACTTAAGCACTGCACAGAGCCTCACTCAGTGCAAAGTATTGTGCCAACCTGTCTGCATTACAGAGCGCTTCTATCTGGACCAGATCAGGTAAACAGCTTTTTATACTTGGTGCTGACAAGACAAGGGGAATTTACTGTTAAAATAAAGTAAAAGAGAGGATATAGATTCTCTTTTTGGAGTATTTTTCTGCTAATCTTGCTGAAATTGGCTAAAATATCTGGCCTGTTTTGAGTTTTTCATATAAAGCTGCTTGTTAATGGTTTTTGAGTAGCACATTAGAGAAATTATTTTGACACGGATGGCCTCCGTGAACTGGCACAGTTCATGCTTACCGTTTTTCTCTGAGATATTAAAATCCCACTATTGAATTTACTCTTCGCTCTTCTCCCAGCCCTCGTTGTTTATTCCATCTGCTTGAAAGGCAGACACCAAAAATATTAAATTATGCCTCTTCTTGTATGTATTTCATGCGCTTTTGGAGAGCACTGTGAATACAAATTCCGGCTTGCATTATATTTAAGTTTCGTGTCAGCGTTAGGACTAATATCATATCTATTTTTCTTTCAGAGAACAATTGTAGAAAGCATTTTATGATTTAGCACCTTGAGTGTATGTAGCACCTGACCTTTCCTTTCCATCATGCAGATTTATGAGATGCTATCCTGGGTTGCTGCAGTTCAGGCAGGTAAACGATCAAAAGCCTGGAAAGGCATCTTCCTGATATGGAGATGAGACTCAATTCTATGTCCCCTCAGGCGAAGGGCGAGATTGAAGGCTTGGCTATAAGAATGCATTTGAAAGTATGATGCATTGCCAACTGTTTTTCTTCTTACTTTCAGCACTGATCTTCAAGCAAGACTTAAATGAACTCACACAAATGAAGAGAAAATGTGTGCATGTAGCATAGTACTGTTGGCTTCGGATTAATTCTCTATCACACAATAGGTGACACTCACCTACAGGGAGGTTTCATTTGTGTTTCTTTAGGGACTTCAGTTGGAGTTTAGGCATACAAGATTTTTTTTTTTTTCAGTTGTGTTTTTGAGCTAAAATCCCACACCTGTAGATCAATTTACATAAAGAAAACAATAGACATACCTGCATTTATTTTAGAAGAGACTAGTTTGTCGAACAAGCAAAAAGAAAGGCTTATGACGTATTCCTATGTCATTTAATGTAATTTACTAGCGCAGTCATTCTCAACCAGGGATAGGACCTACCCCCTGGATCACTGAGGCACATGTTGCAAGTGATTTGTGAAAGCTAACCATGTTGGAATATTTAAAAACTCTATTTATTGCCTTGAATGTTTGTTGTAAAAGCGTTGCATAAACATCTTATGTCTCAGTCACATGCACTCGTACAGGTTCAGTGGGTTTTCGGGTTGTTTGGGGCCATTAAGGGTTGTAGGGAGGAGTGGACGCACCTTAAGGGAAGCCCAGGTGTGTCTTGCGTTCTCTTATGGCTCGTGCGGCCAACTTAAGGGATGTTATGAAAATGTGACATATTATTGTTGTACGTGTTGTAAGTGTGTCGTGAAGTATTTTGTAAGGGTACTGTAAGTTAGATGCACTTACGATGTACAGGTGATGCTGCTGTATTGTGCTTTAATGGCGCATTCTATTCATTAGTGAGATGTGAATACTGCCCCTTACTGACTATCATAGGACACCCAGATAAAGTAAACTCTGATTGTCTAATTCCCTTATTTATAACATCCAGAATGCATGCAAGGGATGCGCAAGCACAGTTTGGAGTGGTTGAAAAAGTAAGAATTTCTACAACATGCCTGTGTCTTATCTACTTCATCCTTATTTCCCTTGCTTGTTGTTTAAGCGTTTGCTACTAGCTGTTGCTTGCAGAAATCCAAAAAATGTGCATGAACATTTTCGCCCTATGGGTTCAGCAACTGGTCTACGATCTAAATATTTTGTGCCGGCCACCTGCATGACCAAATGGGTTTACCCATTATTTGTCTGTAGACAGCCCATATCTGCCCTTAAGGGCAACTGTGACTAAGGCATTAGTTGTAGTAAGAATAGTAATGCTTTTGTGCCCAAAGCACAAATAGTAGAGATGTGTAGCCCATTTCAAGAGAAACAAATGACTTCAAAATCTCTCCTCTCATTTTTAACTCATCTCACAGTTTAGCACAATACCAGCAAAATATCAAGGTCAACACAAAAACAGGGTTGTCAGTGAAAACTGCATTGCTTTAATGTGTCAGTATACCAATTTAGACTGATGGGCCTCAGAAAACTTTATCAAGTCAGTTCATCTACAGTGGCACCAGAACATTATAAAGGACCCAGATGGATATTTCAAAACCATGCAGCAGAAGTTTTAGTTTGAAATTTAATAAACATTACATTTTTATTTTATTTAAAATTCTGTTCTAGAAAATAATATTTTTTCTTTATTTAATAGTTAATTAATCTTACTTTTTTATGCAAGGTTCAATGTGTTTGTAATTAGTTCCAATGTGACAAATACAAAACATGGGAGAAGAGAAAAAAAGATTAGGAAAGCTGCATCTTTTGAATGGACCACTTATTTTGGTAACTTGTTTGTCAGCTTTTTGCACTTAAAAGTGCAGGATTATCCAGTTATTTAAACTGTATATTGCTACTTGTTTTGAGTTTTTTCTTCTTGCACAATCACACACACCCACACACACCCACACACACACACACATATATATATATATATATATATATATATATTATATTTATAGCTAATTTGGGTTCCAATAACAGCCTGGATACAGAGGCTCAAACCTCCTCTGATTTCCTTAGGAGCTATTTCCACAGCAGCGAAGATGCATGGCTTGCAAAAGTATTCATACCTGTGAACTTCTCCACAATTCATCACATTATGACCACAAGCATAAATATATTTTATTGGATTTTAATATGAAAGACGAACATAAAGTAGCACACAATTGTGAAGTGGAAAGAAAATTATACAAGAGTTCTTGTTTTTTTTTTTACAAACTGAAAAATGAAGTGTGTAAAATGTGCAAATGTTGCCTTTATGACTCCACCTGTGTGTCATTTAATCTCGGTATACAAATAGAAAACCACAAGAAGTCCGGTTTGCAGTTTGTCATAAGCCATGTGAGTGACCCAGCAGATGTGTCGAAGAAGGTGCTCTGGTCAAATGAGACCAAATTGGAACTTTTTGGCCTAAATGCAAAGTGCCATGTGTGGCGGAAATCTATCAATGCACATCATTCTGAACACACAATATCCACCTGTTAAACATGGTGGTGGCAGCATCATGCTCTGGGGCTGCTTCTCTTCAGCAGGGACAGGGAATCTGGTTAGAGTTGATGGGAAGATGGATGGAGCCAAATACAAAGAAATATTGGAGGAAAACCTGCTGAAGTCTGTACAACACTTGAGACTGGGGCAAAGATTCACCTTCCAACAGGACAACCAGCATAATGTGAGTAAATGTGGAGAAGTTGAAGGGGTATGAATACTTTTGCAAGCCACTGTAATCTCTCTAGCAGGCTCTAGATCTACATAGTGGGGTTTCACCATTTAGTAAGTCTGAAGCTAACCTGACCAGATGGTCAAGTTACATCAACTTAATCATGATCATTTGAAAGTAACATAAGCTTAAAATCTACAGGTGACTTAGGATGTATTTAGATTTGAAAAATAATATGGTTACTGACAGAGACCCTTTAATTTGGTCCGGATTGAATCCTGAACCTTTGCGTTTGGTCTGTATTCAGACTGCTGACAAGGGGACTTTCCTTTTGTTCATTTGTTACTTTTTTTCAACAAAACCTCAGTCTGATTGGGAAAGAACTGAGACCACCTCAGAAAATTGGTCAGAGAGCGGTTCCTGGTTCCAGACCAGAGTTTGTTTGCGCATATTCACACTGAAAATTAAACGACCCAAATGTGAAGTCCAGTCTGAATACACCCTTAGATTTCCCTGTCCCTCAAACAGAAAATCTAACAATATTGCAATCGCTATATAGCGCTGACAAAATTTTAGGTTTCCTTTTTTTTCAACCCCTTTCGTTTTTTTCTTCAACATAAAAAAAGATTGTGTTGAGAGGACAATTTATTTTATGAACCCCAGCAACATAGCAGCACTGCAACATATTCACAAAAATATGGTTGCTATGCCCTCATGATCAGCATATTCTGCTGCTGACTACTCCTGCTCTACTAAATGCTGTACTTTATCCTCCTACCAAGAAAAAGCAAGCAAGAGGTGTATTGTTAAAAAATACCCACTTTGGTGAAATGAGGTGTTGGGACACAAATGGCTAACAATCTGTGAAAATTACATTTCAAAAGATTTTTAATTATTTGGTTTTAAAATTGATTCCATTACAACTCTATAATTAAAATGTTATTAAACACTGCTCGACAGAAATGTGTCTCTAAGCGTATCAGTACTCACGTTTTTCTTACAACAGGGCTTTTAAATATATCATTAATAACATCAAGTGAAGTGAAATGTAATACATTTTCAGAGGCGATATTCACCACACAGAATACTGTGGACTAAGGTCCATTCACCAAAAGAAATGCAACAACAAAAGATATTTTCACAGAACTTCCTTTTTAATTAATGATTTTCAAAAATTTTTTCAAGATTATTCAGCAAGCAAAGTCACAGTTTTGATTGAATGTTGCATCTGATATGCATGGCTTCTGCCCACAAATACAAAAGTTTATTATTGCAACTTTGCTTTTTCTGATTAGTTGTAATGCACTATCAGAGATTATAATCAAAAGAAGAAGAAATGTTATGTGATATTATATACACTTGATATTTTCCATGATCATGTTTTATTTTAACTTGATTTAACGAGGTGATTCATCTGAGAATCAGTTCTCATTAAAAATACCCACTTGGCCAATTTAAAAGCTGAAGTGGATCATGGAAACAACAGAATGGCAGTGAAGCATGTCATACCAATTAAAGACTACTAAGAGAATTTTCCATGCACTTGCACGGCCAATCACCTTCTTTAGAAAGCAAAAAGGTTGTTGTCATGGTTACAGTAAGGAAGGACAGACTCCAAACACAAATGGATGCTAAGAAGCAGAATTCAGAAAAGCCATTCCATTAAAAGCACCAAAGATGTGTCATATGTCCAATAATTACCAGACAGCTTGACTGTGCCAGAATGATGCTGCAATAGACATGCATGTGTTGCTTTTGGAACTCTACTCATTCAGATAATACTAATTCAAGGCATGGTCAACCTGAGAGGAATAGAATTGGAAAAACAAACAAACAAAAAAAAACTTCAGTAAAGGATGTAACTCAGCAAGTAGAGGGGTTCTTGGGTCTAAAGTTGGCAGTTTGATTCCGGTTCTCAGATGTTAGTGAGTGATGCAGCTAGATAGCTGTGTTGGTTAAACCCTAGTCTGGCTTACACCATGTTAAAAATGTGGGAATCAAATTTGAATCAGTGGGTAAAAAAACTGCAAACACTCATGTCAATATTTTTCATCTTAAAACTTCACTTGTTGTGATCAAAACATTTTCACCCAGCGTATCACAAGAGAGAGAGAGAGCGAAAGAGAGGGAGGGAAAGAAAAATGTATTTTTAAAAGGTCTTATTTCCCACCAAAAAAATGTATTTTCTGTGAATTATTTGATGTAGTAGGCTTTACAAAGTTACTTAATTCCATGCATTGTTTAAAATGTTAATTTTCCTTAATAAATATTGACAGAGAGTCAGTCAACCTCAGATCATGTTACATTTTTCCCTGTGAGCGTTCTGCCCATGACTGTTTGCTGTCCTTTAAATCCACAATTGCCACAGCACCAGCCTAATGACACTGTGACACAACAGTTTAGGTGACAGAGCATTTATCTTCAGGTTGAAGGTTACTTCTTAAATGGGTGGTCTGCACAGCTTGTGCCCTGGAGTACAACACTGATTGCAATGTTACCTGTGATGTGTGTGCTTTTAGTTTATATCACACCACTGAGATAAAACAGAAAAAAACTTTTTTTTTCTCCTATTTCAATGATGCAGGTACCTCTGTAGCTAGTATTTTTTTAATTTTAGTTACTCATAACTTAAAGTATAGGATTGAAATTCTATTTCATCTCATCAATGCAAAAGGTCAGATGACAGGAGATGAAATGATTGTCACACCAAGCTTTGAGATTTTACTGTTGTATTCAGGAAAGAGGCGTGTCTAGCATCATATTGGCACACACAAAACCTGCAATTATGAGAGTTGTAATATTTATTCACCAAAGTGTTTCATGCAATCTTCTGTAGGTAACAAAATGCAAAAGCATTACTTAATGAAATATATCACTATTTCACATATTTATTTTTGATTAAACAAAATATACAATTTTTCCATTTTTTTAAATTGTCATTTATTGATCTAGTTGATATCAGAGAGAACTTAATTGTGTATTTAACCAAGCAAGAAATGAACTAAGTCCTCAAAATATTGATAATTTTAAACAATTTTTTTCAAATTTTGAGCGTTAAACTGATCATTTCATGTGACATACAAATGGTGACATTCAAAGTTGCCAAGAGGAGGAAACAGTGCCGTTTATATTGGTCTGTTACGCCAGTGGAAAACTGCGAGTGTGAGGGACACACTATGATTTCAGAGGTTAATGCATGGCAGAAATAGACCATGAGTGGGTTTTATAATCACAGGCACACAAAAGACCAGTGATCTACCATGTCAGCTTGAATACGCAGCAGTGTGTGTCTTTGTGTGACAAACCTGAGAATGTGTTTGAGATTGTATGGTTTGTAGGGATATACTTTGAAGATGAATAAATTACAATTTTGTTTAAGACACGTCTTTTCAGTTCTAAGATTTTATGTAAATTAGGTACATGGAAATTGAGATAAACAACTATGACCCTATTGGTTTTAATTGTATGAATGCTGTGGAACATTCACACTATAGATCCATTTTTCTTCCATACATTTTTTGGACATTCTTAACCCTTCAGCTCCTTCATCTTTCAGCTCATTCAACAATCAAAATATTCAGCTCTTTTAGGAGATGGTTGCTCAAAAGTTTCAACTTCATAAATCTTTAACTTTTTAAACTACTCAACTACCTACAGCTTTTTCAACTCCATTGAAAATGGCTAACGGAATCTTGAAATACCCCTTTTTTTTTACTTTCAGCTCAATAAAACAATAGAACTCAAGCAGACTTTCAGCTAAAGAAACAGATCGAACTTCATGGTATTTTCACAGCCTACATTAAAATGGAAAGTATCCATGGCAGCGAGGGTCACAAATTAAACCTATTCAATCATCAGCATGTGAAAAAGAAACACAACAAAAGCTAGAATGCCTGCTGCACTGCCCTGTTTGAGTTCACGTCAACATAATATTAGTAAGAAAAGACAATCTCTGCCAAGATGTTTTGCTTAAACTCCATAACAATGCAATTGCAACACACATTGCTTGGGTTTAGTGCCTGGAGTAAAAAAAAAAAAAGCATTGTTTAAAAAATAAAATTAGTCTTTTGTTAAAAAGTTTTATAGGACAATGCGTAGGTGACTATGCTCAATGGTTGTGTAGCCATTTATGGAAGTGTAACCCATTTAACCCTTTAACACATAAGCCTCAAAATGTCGACCTGGACTTTTCTGCTAATTTTGACTATAAAAGGGTAAGAAAATGTCCTGCAAATGTGTTTTTGCCCTTTTTTCAAGAAAACATAGAATTTTTAATATATATCATAATTTCATAGTTTAACACATGTTATATGAGTGTAATAACAATTTAGAAAACAACAAAATACTAAATCGAATTATTATTATTATTTTTTTTAATGTAGAATATGTTCAAGCGAATTTTAGTCAAACAGGGAAGTTCTGTTCTCCTTGGCTCCTCAAAAGCCTTGGTGATGCTGCCAATGACAGTTTCTGTCTGGCTGCAGGCACAGGCCCATATCATAAGTCTCACACTTCCAGGAAGTGCTCTTGATGCAGAGTTTCCAGCATCAGTGGGAAAAGATTTCACCTAGTGATGGGTTTCCTGTATCTAGAGGTGGCTTGATCACCTTGGGTTGAACCTCAGTGGGTGAAGGTCTCCATCATCAGGCTCAACATCTGTCTTCAACTTTTGTTGATGTGGTGAGCAGCTTTGGTCTCTGACCCCATTACCACAAACTCCAACATCCCTATGTGTTTGGCCTTCCAGCATCTCATCACCTCACAGGACACAGAAAACTTGAGGGAAAATATGATTCATTTATTATGATTTCACAGCAAAGCTTTTAATCAACAAACATAAACATATGATTATAATATAACATAACTAATTACTTCTAAGTCAAAAACAAGTTAGCTTACATTCGAATTACATTTCTCTCATACGGTAAATGTTTCAGAGTAAAAACTAGCTAGCGAGGCCGTGATTCATCCAGAAAAACAACCCGGAAATAGAGCTCCTCAAACGTTACCTTTTTCTCACCAGAAGTGACTTCTTCTGTTGCTCCATTGGTCTCAAAATCCTCTCTAATCATCCATGGGGGTTTTATTACCCTGGAGGGTCATCTTGCTGACATTTTTCTTCTTTTTTTTAGCTGTTACAAAAACACTCTTTGCCCACACAGCTTTCTGTATCTGTCCACCGCTCCGTCTGTCTTCCCGGCAAACAAAGGAGTTGCTCGCGGGCTTCTGGGTGAGATTACTGTGATGACACAATATTGACAATAAAGTGCAATGCTTCAGCTTTCAGAAACTGTTGGATATTTTCTAATAAATCCAACTGTTAAGAAACGACAGTAACTCAAAGAGTGCTTGGCGACATGCTTAGTTCTAAAGGGTTAAGGTAATTTAATAGAACTGAAAGGTACACAGTAAGTGCTGTGTTACACATTTGTTTAAATGTCTAGCATACAAGTCATGTCAAAATTTTAGCAAAAAAATAGGAAAAAAAATTCATTATTTCTGCTGATTTTTAAAGATAAATCTATAAATTCACTTTTTTGCTTTTAACTTAATGTAGAAATGTATGAATATTTGGGGTGACATCAATTGTGCAATGTAATTTACTACACCTGCAAGCTTTTTATTAGTGAAAAAAAGAAGAAAAAAATACATGAATATAACAGCTCAAAACTGAACGAACAACCCTGGTAGAAGAGCTGTAAACCTTGAGCTTCTCAAACTGTAAAATAAATTGTCTTTATTTTTATCATTGTTTAAATGTGTTTTAAATGTTAACTTGAGCTAACGGGGCTGCACGGTGGCGCAGTGGTTAGCGCTCCTGCCTCACAGCAAGAAGGTTCCCGGTTCAAGTCCTGGCTGGGGGACCTTTCTGTGTGGAGTTTGCATGTTCTCCCCGTGCATGCGTGGGTTTTCTCCGGGTACTCCGGCTTCCTCCCACCGTCCAAAAACATGCTTCATAGGTTAATTGGTTACTCTAAATTGTCCCTAGGTGTGAATGTGAGTGTGTATGGGTGTATGGGTGTGTGATTGTGGCCCCTGCGACAGACTGTAGACCAGTCCAGGGGTGTACCCTGCCTTCGCCCATGAGTAGCCGGGTTAGGCTCCGGCAACCCCGTGACCCCGAAAGGGATAAAGCGGATTGGAAAATGAATGAATGAATGAACTTGAGCTAACGTTTATGGATAACCTTTTTACCCCTCAGCAACAGTTGTTTTGTGTTTTATCACCTGTCTCCTTCCCCATACTTGAATGAGGTGGTTTTACGACATGCTGTCTTTAGCAGGAAGAACGGCGCTGTTTGAACCGAAAACATTCCTCCGAAGGTTGATTTTATGACACCCCTAATGAACTTTTCAACTCTGTTTCTCTATTTGAATGTTGTAACCTCCCACTTACATTTTCAATAAAAGGAGTAGGAGAGGAGCAGTTCTTTGAGAAAAAGGATGGTGGCTTCTTCCCAGAATGTTTGTTTCTCCCTCATGCATAAGAAACTGCATGTTGTTTTGGTCTTTTGCAGACACAGAGGTCACTCATTTAGTGTTCAAAGACTCACTAAGATCAGCTTTTGATTGACTGTAAAAGTGTTCCTAGAGGTCTTTTATTATGATTATAATTCTTTTGATTATTAATACATGATTATTATGATGGGCGGCCGTGGCGCTGCAATAGGGTGGTCGTCCTCTGATCGGAAGATTGCAGGTTCGATTCCCACCTTGCCCGCCCATGTGTCCTTGGGCAGGACAATGAACCTCACATTGCCTCTGATGGAAGGTTGGCACCAGTGTTCGGCAGCAGAGCCACCATGAATGGGTGAATGGGACCGTGACTGTAACGCGCTTTGGGCCTTCAATGAAGGTAGAAAAGCGCTGTATAAGTGTACGCCATTTACCATGATTATGCCGTTTTAAGCAAAAATATACAAATTTACTTTTAGGACAGTTTCTGCAAAGCCGCAAGGGTTCATTTGAAATTCACTACCGAGTTGAGTGTTGGCATGGAGTAAGCCTGTTCGCACTTCCCAACATCTATCTGTTTACACTCTCTCCCCACTAGCTAACAACCCCTCACACCCTAAACCTCAATGTTAGGTTCATGTTAGCGGGGCAATAAAAATTGCAACTATCCAGGCCATTTAATTGAGCTTGTGACAGAAGACAAGTAACATACTCAATTTAAACATGTATTAAACCAAGTACAGAAAACTTGAACTGCATATCTGTCTGTATACTGACTCACACAGTTTTTTTTTTATTTTTTACTAATTCAAAATTATTTTATAGTTATACATTTCAAAGACTACATAAATATATATATATATATTATAATGATTTTTTTTTAATTTAGTTGTTTAGCTTGTTTAGGTTTGTATACCACAAAACAGTGATTTAACAAAGAGCAAATAAGTGTAATGGTTGTTCTGATTTTTTTTATGTAATGATTTAGTAAAAAAAAAAAAAAAAAGAAAAAGAAAGTTTGTTCCTTAAACTTTCTATTTTATTTTTTTTGAATAGTATAAGTTCAACATTTCAACTGACATGCTACAGTAAAAAGATTTTGTTGTCTTGAATAAATTTGAAATCATTGTCACATTAAACAGCTTTGTCTTTATTAGTTCCCCATCATATGTATGCAGCTGTATAGCTCAAGCTAGTTTTTAAATGTAAATGACTTTTTAGAAGCCTTATTACAACCAGCAGGAATAAAAACCAGGCCAGTGCATGAACTGACATAAATAGATTGCAACCATTATAAGGATTTATAGAACTAGACCATGTGCATATGATTGGCCAAACAAATTAAGAGAAAACACACATCTACTTTTTCATGTAGACCTGCACACTTTGCACATCTTTTTTGCCAACTAGAAATAAAATACAACTAATTTTGTTTGAAAATGAGTTCACCCTAAATGCTCTTCAAATATGTGAGGTGTTTGTGGCTTTTTATGTCATCTGTTGGTCAAATTGTATATTTTTTACTGCTCCAAGAATTTGGTTCTTCTAATTAGCATGGTTGAACTACACTATAGTTGGAATAAAAGAATGTGCATGTATTTACATCTCTGTATCACACCCACACAAACAGTTGTTAAGGGCACTGTGCTCTCATTTGGTTTGTTTTCAGTTCCCTTTTCTTGGTACAGGTTCTCTTGTGTTATCAGGTTTTGTGTTTTTCCCTGTCAGTCTCACTAGTCTCATGTGTCTAATTATCCACAGCTCACTTCATTTAAGTCAATGATCCTTGAAGACTTTGGTTTTCAGTACAGCTTTGTCAGGTGACCTGCTGATTTGACAACTTTTTTGTTTTACCTTTGTGTCATAGTTGATGATGGATATATGCATGTGTATATGTATATGCTTGATGTATGTAATGGTTCTAAGTCCCAATATTTTTTAGGGGAAAACGACATGCCCTTTTTATTAGCTAAATATGTATTCAGTAGTGACAATTGTTTTAATATGTGAAACAAAAATGGCCCTTTAAAATTATAGATGTGACAAACAGGCCTGCCATCGAAGAAAAATAAATAAATTGAATTTTTTTTTAACAAAAATTATACCTATAAATCTTCACAAACACTTTAATAAATCCACCCAGCTGTTGTATTTTTTAACATTTTTGTTGTCATCCTGGGCATAGCATACTGTGTTTAAAAGACCCAGTCTGAGAAAAACTGTGTTTGGTGTTTTTAATATGTTCCTGTGGCATTTTTCTCATGATAGAGGACATATAAGGGAAATTCATCTTAAAATTACATTTTCGAGTATTGCTTTATTCAACTTAATGTGAATGAAGAGCAGATGAAAAAAAAATACTGTTGGGAAAAGTGACTTTTTGGTCATGTAGAACATACGGTGAGCGGGCCACAGTCTCTCCGGTCCGCTCAATTCTGATGCATCCATCCACTAGCAGACAAATAGATCCATGTGTGTTTTTGCTTTCCTCGTCTGAGCTGGAATCTGGATCAATCTGGACTGTACTGCTGGAAAGCTCCAATATTGCTCGTTGTTTTTGTTGCACCACTAATGTTAGGTTGGAGATATGAGGGGCTGTATATATATATATATGTATAGTATGTATATACTGTATGTATGTATGTATGGGCCCCTGCGACAGACTGGCGACCAGTCCAGGGGTGTCCCCTGCCTTCGCTCATGAGTAACCGGGTTAGGCTCCGGCAACCCCGTGACCCCGAAAGGGATAAAGCGGATTGGAAAATGAATGAATGAATGAATGTATGTATGTCTGTATGTATATAGAGGCTAGTGGGAGAGAGTGTATACAGAGCGCTGTATACAGAGTGTATACTGTGCCAACAGTCCCGCTCACAACTTGGCAAATATCTCAATAACTACTGCTGCTCAGCAGAAACTATGTTCTAGACAATGACAGTTTCTCTATTTTTTTTTATCAGAGCTAAAAACGTCTTAATCATTATTAAAAGACGAGAAACGTTTTTAGAAAAAAAAAAATCAATGGATGATTGCAGTGGGTTTTTAATCTAGTGAGGGGGTGGGGATTGATACCAAAAAAAAGTTTATTTATAGCAGTCAAGATTGTGCAACTTTTAAAAGGTCCATTAAAAGCCAAAAGGCATTTCTGTGTGTCTAGCTATTCATACATTTAGTAACACTGTGACTGCTTTGGACAACAAATACTATTATGTAGTTTTTAGGGTCAACATTGTTTCATTTTTTCTGCCTCAGTTTGTCTTCAGACTATGCAACTTGCAATGGAACATTGTGTTTAATCATGATTTCAAAGAGATCTGACATAAAATCATAAATTTCTCCTCTGGATTCCCTCCAGTTGATAATTATCCATAATATTGGCTTCAAATGTCAAGTAAAACTCATTAAGTAATTCTGTAGATTGTAGTTTGGGAGATGATTGTGACATGGCTCATCAAAAGTTTTCAATGTATCCAATTTTTAAGGAGTTTCCAAAACAGAAGCCTTGCACAGTTGTGCAGAGCTCATATCTGCTACATAATCCTGAAAATCTTTTCCTCCACCACTCCTGCATTATTTTCTTTTTTTTCTATGGTTTGGCTTATTGAAAGTCCCAGTCATATAAAAAAAGCAGAAGAACTGCCATTGTAGGCTCTAACCAGGCATTGCTAAAGGGCACTTTCACACATGGGTGCCACATTTTTTATGTTTTATTCACATGAACAAATTCAATAATATAAATCAATTATTGGTTATTTTATTTTCAAAATTTTTCAAAAACGAAAGAAACAAAAAAAAAAAAACCATGAACACGCCACCTTAAAATTTGTTTAAAAAAATATAATATAATATAATATATATATATATATACTAGAGTTGAGAACATGAAGCAGATTTGTGTGTATGTGTTTCTTTGATGCCCTTCCCATTTTACTGGCTCTAATAGTGCCTGAGCCTCTTGTGCATGAGCCACTGGAAATGCTGCAGGCCACCAAGACTCTGCACTAGTCAGCTTGTGTGTTTGTCAACTCGTGTGTCACATACCATCGGTGTGTGTGTGTGCAACTTTGCAAATCTGTGCAAGCTCTATTATCTCATCTGTTGCAAGTACGTTCTGAGTGGGGTGCACTTTTCATGCCACCCGCTCACTTTACCATGCATTATGCACTGTTCCACTACATATATATTTATTACTGTGTCTTTTAATATCAAAACGAATGGGAAATAGTCTCTGGCGAGATTAATATTGCAGCAGATGAGGGTATCAGCTGAAGCTGTCAGAGCAGGGGGGGTGTCTAAATGAAACACACTGTGTTTCAAGGTAGATTGCGTAGTTGCTTTTCAGAGACTCACCAGGTCTTTAAGTGAGTCAGATTAAGAAGTGGAAAAGCAGACATGACCAAGGTCTTCATGGAGATGTCCTCCTTCAAGGCTTTGCTCTTTTTTTTTTTTGTATGCAGCCTTAATTTAAATTTGAATCTGGAAACATCAAGAGGACTGTGTACTTTCTATAGCGCTACCATCCTTGCAGAAAAAGTGCCAGAAACTCCCCAAAAGGCCCCTGCGACAGACTGGCGACCAGTCCAGGGGTGTACCCTGCCTTCGCCCATGAGTAGCAGGGTTAGGCTCCGGCAACCCCGTGACCCCGAAAGGGATAAAGTGGATTGGAAAATGAATGAATGAATGAATGAACTCCCCAAAAGAGCTCCTTCGATGTTGTCAGAAAATAAAAGAGCTGCCAGAATAGAGTTATTGCTGGCACATTGGTTTTTTTTGTCACACAACTAGTAATTTTGAGAATAACTAAATGACTTTTAAAGTCGTCAGGAAACATTAGAAATAGTTTATCAGCTGCACATGGTTGATAGACAATGCCTTCATGGTTTGTCCACCAAAAAAACATTGTTCTCTGATGATCAACATGTTTGAGTCAAAACCCACAATCGGAATTTAAAACTTGGCTGCCCATTTAACATTAATTTTGATATGAAGAGAACAGATTCAGATGATTTCTTTGAGCATTGGGAGTGGTTTTTTTCACTTACCAAAGGGTAACAGTTTTTTCTATTGCCAATATACAGTGCTCAGTATAAATGCGTACACCCTCTTTAAAAAGTACTACTTTAATCAGAAGCGCGATGAAGGACAATTTCCAAACTTTCCACAAGGATCAGTTTAATTGAACAGTTATTTGACTCCAAAACATGAAATAAAGTAAATAATGTAATTTAGATCACAAATTCTTCAGTTTTACTCAAATTGGTTGAAGCAAAATTGAATCCACCCTGTATCAAAAGCTACTACATCTAGTACTGTGTATGAGCACTGTGATTTTGAAGGACAGCACCAAGTCTTCTAAGCATGGAATGAACAAGCTGGCGACACATTCCAACATCTATCTTTTTCCATTCCTCAAGAAGAACTTGTTTTAGGGCCTGGATGCTGGATGTAGAGTGATGCTCCACTTGTTGCTTCAGAATTCCCCACAGGTGTTGGATTGGATTCAGATCAGGAGACATATTTGGCCATTCAATCCCCTTCACCCTGTTGTTCTTCAGGAATGCAACAGTAGCTTTCCATGTGTGTTTTGGATCATTGTCGTGTCGGAAAAGTGCACGACAACCAAGTGCACGGAGTGATGGCAGCATCTTCTCCTTCAGTATAGAGCAGTACATTGTTGAGTTCATGATACCATCAATGAAATGCAGCTCCCCAACACCAGCAGTACTCATGCAGCCCCACATAAGGACACTACCACCACCATGTTTCACTCTAGGCACCATGCCATAGTTTCAAAAGCAGTGATCTTTGTCTCATCACTCCAGAGTATAGAGTCTCAGTAGTCTTCCTCTTTTTCAGCATGGGTGTAGCCAATTCTAGGTGTGCTTTTTTATGCATGGAGAGACTTCCTTCGTGGACGATACTCACGCATGTCATTTCTCTGCAGTGTGCGCCGTATGGTGTCACGGAAAACTGTCACTCCAGTTTGTCTTTCTACTGCTTTAGCTAACTGCAGTGAACTTGCATGGAGATTGGTCAACAACATATAAAGTTTGAACCAGTGAACTATCCTGACAAGAATTGCATAGTGTCAGACTTCCATTATTCTTTCTCTCATTGCTTTGCCTCAACCTCTTAACTCCTGGAAAATGAATGAAGAGATCTTCAGTCACATGGTTTTATTTACAAACTTTGGTTCGAAACAGAAATGTCTGGTAAAAGGCAGTCTGAATACAGAACAAACGGAAGGTTCAGGACTCTGTCCGGAGCAAAATTAGGATTAATTATATATATATATATATGATTCCATGAAAGAAAGTTCAGCTTTTTCAGTTTTGCAGGAACTGTGATGCCAAAAAAGTGTATATCAGTTCAACTTCAGATACAGTCAAGAGTTTCATTCCAGAGATGACACTGAAAATAAAAGTGAAGAAAAATGCATGGAATGAAAAGCAGAGCATACTAAAGAGCTATATTAAGACATGACTTAGCATCCTCAGCAAAGGTCCTGTCAGCAGCTTGTTCTCTCTGAACGCATTCATTCCTGTCTACTAAAATCCTGCGGCGATGAATGCCATCACTTCACTTAAAGACAGAAATCTAAAGAGCCCTCCCAAGAGGGAATCAAAGAACGGAAATCTGTGAGCCACTCTTGTGCCACAAAGTGATGCAATAGCTGAAGCATCTCCATTGCAGCAATTCAGAGACTAACCCTCTATCAGTGGGGATTAATGAGCCTGTCTTGTTTCATCGCTGTGCTGCTTGGCCTCTCACACCCTGCTGTGATAACACACACGTGCCTCTGTCTTGATCCTGCATCAAACGCTAGAATAGACACAGAGCTATACAGTGACTCACAAACTCAAACAGGAAGCAAAAATGCATTAAAGCCTCTTTTTTATTTTGGAAGACTTATCCTTTCATCTGTTTGGCAGAACCTCCACTTGACTCTTTGTTATCTATAAATGAAGCCACATTTAATGCAGTGGGGCACACTCTATCAAATGGATGAAGAAAAAGCCTGAAGCTAATTCAACTCAAACTGTAAACGAAAATAAAATGCAAGAGAAAAAAAAATCACGCCAATTAATTTTGGGGGCATATACTGATCTTTTAACTCTCTTTTAAAGTTCTATTTTCTGATAGAAACCTTTTTTTGAGTGCCGTACCATATAAAATGGTGCTGTTTCTCCATGACAGAAAGGCTGCTGGCAGCTGCTTGCTACAGGATCCTGCAACCAGAATAACTTAGTTATTCAAGACTGAGCATGAAAATTTTAAAATCTTTTATGACGACAGCTGCTGGGCAAAAGTCTTGTTGACTAGCATTTAAAAAATAAATCAACTCTACCAACTTTTAATAAATATGGTAGAAAAACGGTAACAACATAAAGAGAGAATACTAATAGTTTAATTTGCCTTGAAAATGATCTTCTGCACAATCAGTGTAGTTAGAAATTAGTGAGGTAGGCTAACTTGAATACAGTATAAAGCTTGATAAACTTTATTCATTGATGGGCCTGATAAAACCTTTTACATCATTTTTATTTTATTTTACAGACATTTTTCTAAGCTATGCTTTCTAAATAAAGTATATGACTGAAGTGGGCTAATGATGATCAACTGCCACCATAACTTTTTTAAACTTGCACTAGCGTACACTTAAGCCTTGTTTCCACTGAGCGGTATGGTCTAGTCCTGTACGGGTTTTTGAGCATTTCTATTAAAAGATGGACCCATTAAGCTGGACCGAACTGTACAAGTTTTGAGTTGTAGACCCAAAGAAAAAGATGAGACTACTGTTGAAACCTGTTTACTGGCAGGTCATTGCGACAAAAGAAAGCAGCTGTATTCCTTTTTGCTACCCACAATCTTCTCTCAAACAACATTAAATGCTTTGTATATATGAAGCACTAAAATCCAAGTGAAAAAGAAATGAGCTGCTGGAATACCTTCATGTTTTTTGTTGTCAGATTCGGCTTTGCTGTAGTCGCACTACTATGAAGGAAAGGTCAATCGGTCTACACCCTGCAGTGACGGTCTAACTTTGAGTGAAAACACTCACCTCACTTGACATTCTAGACCACACCGCTCAGTGGAAACAAGGCATTATTCTACCTTCAATGTTATAAGGCACCTTGCAACAGACTGGCGAGCTGTCCAGGGTGGACCCCACCTGTTCCAGCAACCCCATGATCCCAAAAGGGATACAACGGGTTGAGTGGATAGATGGATGGATATATGTCACAATTGTGTGGCTCTTCGTATTGGTCTTTCACATAAAATAAAAAAAATATATATATGTTTGTGGTCATAATGTGAGAAAATGTGGAGAAGTTCAAGGGGTATGAATACTTTTGCAAGTCACTGTAAAAGGACAAATGGTAAAAAAAAACAAAAAAAAAACAATGCACGGAATGCTGTTGGGCATCAATGGGATGAGAGGAACATAAATCATGTCTCTTATCCAGTCCAAGTTTTACAAAAAAAACACTCATTTTTGCAGCAAGCTTACAGTTCATTGTCTGTAGTT
Organism: Adrianichthys oophorus; assembly: GCA_036245035.1. Lineage (NCBI taxonomy): Eukaryota > Metazoa > Chordata > Actinopteri > Beloniformes > Adrianichthyidae > Adrianichthys > Adrianichthys oophorus. The sequence goes on along the minus strand of BSAI01000108.1, from coordinate 44,746,870 downwards.
TGTTCTTTTAGGTACCACTGTCAATCATTTTGAAACGGACTGCGTGATAGTGTTACCTGACAGCTAAAGGGCCTGGTTCAAATCCAGGTGAGTACTGTCTGTGTGGAGTATGCATGTTCTTTTAGTGCATTGGGTTGGTTTTCTCTCATCATAGTGGCCATCATAGGTGACCCTGAAAACTGACTTTAGTCTTGCAATGGATAGGCAAACTGTCCTAGAATTTTCATATTTAAAATACACAGTTTTTCAGTGTGACCACAAAAAACACTGTTAAGATTTTCAATAAAACAAATAATTAAAAAGTGCTAACAGCATGGATTTTGTATTTCTTTTCAAAGAGAAAGCTGAGGCTTTCTAAAATATGGCGTGTACTCAAAGTGCTATTAATTTTAAAGGTTTAAGTTAATACATAGAAAAGGGTACACCGTTATTCATGTGTACTTCTGTTAGATTGACTCTTTCCTCAGATTTGGAGTTATATTTACCATAATTTGGACACCATATTCAATAGACGCTTAACACCACCAGGAAATCTATGAAAATTAGAAAAAAAAAACATTGTTTCTTAATTTACATGAATAACCTGCAAATGTTCTGCTCGTGGGTTTGAAATCTCAAATATTCCAAATCTGTTCTGGAAATAATGACTGCTCTGCTGTCCCTGAGGGAGCAAAAGCACCCTTAAGCAAAAAACAATGTTTACATCATGATGCTTACAAACTGGGTGCCAACAATTTTTGCTCAGTTTATGTTTACTCCCAACAGAGTGAGATGCCAACAATTTTAATAAATTGCCAAGATTTTAGGAAACAGATGTCATAATTAGAGATTTGAGAAAACAACACATTAATAAGATTTTGTTTGAAGTTGGTCTTCACATCTACAACTCTGTGTTTAATTAGCCTAAAACTACTCTTTTTTGCCAACTTTATCAGCAGCAACAATATTTTGAGTTTTGATTACCAGAGTTTTGATTGCCAGATTTACAATGCTAATTAATCTTCGATGCAGTTAGCTTCTTTTAGCTCACTAAGTGCAAAACGTTCAATTTCTTTTGAAACTGAAAATGACAGATCAGAATGGCAATAAAATCACCAGCAAAAAAACCGTGGCTACCATGAGATCCCTGGACCTCTTCCTGTCACAGAAGCAAAAAGACAGTTGGCAAATGGATGCCTTGTGTAGTTTTTATGGTTTGTGGTGTAGCTTTTACCACTGGGTTTAAAAAGAGATAAGCACACTGTAAAAACAGGCCCCTTATAGAAATAAGTAAAAAAATATTACCCCTTTGGGATTTTTAAAATTTGTTTTGCTTGTTTGAAGGAAATCTGCCAGTAAATATCTAGTGACTGAGACATGTTTTCCTAAACTAAGATTATTTTGCAATTGAAAAACTTTCTTAAGAATATTATTTTTCCTGCACAACAGAAAATAAGACAGTTTTTCTTAAAACAGTTTTTTTTTTTTTTACTTTCTTAAGATGAAAGTTGTGTCGTCCAGGGGTCTGTGAGACACTGACTGAGATGGTCATCCTCCTTAGGGGTGGTGGGACTGAATGGCTAAGACCTGCTAGAGCCAATTGGGGCCCCCACCAGGCTGCTGTGTCAGAGGAAAAGGTTTTTGGGCATAAATAGGTGGGTTTTCATTTTCCTTGATGTTTTTATTCTCCTGTCGGAGATTAGTAACCGCAGCGTCCCAAATGTTGTGGTCCAAGCTAGTATTCTCAAGCGTGCTGTCATCTCCTCATACAAGTACTCCACACTGATGAACTCCTCAGCCGTAAAGACAAGGCTTTGGTTTAAGTTTGTGCTTAACATGGCCACTGAGTGCCAGATTTTTGGAATCCTTCTTCTTTATCATCAATCTATCTATTTAGAACACACAAAATAGTTTTTATCTTTCAGAGACAATTGTGGAAATGATTTAAACACCACCACTTAGGTTTGAAGGAAGAAAATACCTGTAAGTGTTCATTGAATATAAAGTCTAGCTTTTTACCCTGTAAACTGAACACCACCTTCAGTTACCTGGGATGAGCCAGTGAAGGTGGAGCCTCTTGCACAGGAATACACTGGCAGGTTGGCCCTGCCATTGGTAAGTTTTCCAGGTCTCAGTGTAAAACTGCACTCCTAGCAGGTCCTGAACGTAGCTAAGATGGTACATCTGGATGCTTCTGATCTCTTGAATGCAGACAGCATCCAGCGATGTCCAGGGTCTCATGTCATGCCGGGCCACTGAAGGTGTCCAAGATGTTCTGGATAAGGAATGTCTTGTTCTCTGCTCCACATGTCCGATGCCAATGCAGCTGCCTTAAGGTGGCCATGAGGTACCATCCATCAATGTCCCTCTGAATGATCCTGCCTCAGAAAAGCTGGGGGCATGTCAGCTGCAGACACCAAATCTTGTGAGGCATCCACATCAACAGAAGACACACACAAAGAACGTGTTGGAGGGGTGAGCCTGGATTTTCACAGTGACACAGAGGCATATCCACTGTCACATTACCTCAACATCACCAGCAGATGGAGGTGGGGAAGGAGAACTGGACCTGACTGCTTCTCAATCCCAGCTCTCTGAAGCTCAGCCCAAGGGTTATTTTCAATGAAGTCACCCAGCCCAGCAGCGAAGCCACGGTTGGATGGAGGTGGAGCATCATGAAGCAAAGGTGGAGTCTGTTCATTTAAGGTTGAAACAGAGCAGTATTAAAAAGAAAAACCAAATGTGTGGCTAAAATGTCCTCTAACTCAGAAAACTGTAGAATATTACATATTAACTTTCTGACAACGCAAGTTGTCGCAATGTAGTGTGGAAACCCAAATCATGTTTTCAATCAATCAGGACGTGGAATCAGGGGGAGCTAGAAAACAGACAGGGCTGAGGCTCTCGAGGACCATGGTTGGCCACCCCTGCTCTTCAGGGTGGCAGGTGCTGCCTTAGAGATAGAGGGAAGAACTCAGAATAGAGCTGCTGCCCCATCGCATTGAGGCTAGTCGAGGTGGCATGGGCATCTCTCCCTGTACATTTGCAGGAAGCATTATTTGTACCCTTGACCCACTGGAGACTAAGGCCGAATTCCTCCCTTACCCCTACAGCATCTCCCTACCCCTACATTTTCCCTTCCTAGATAAGAGATATTGAAAATTGGTGTCTTCAAATCTCGACATTGTTACCGCTTTATGACGACATATAATATTTGCCAGCCATAGACATTTGCGCGTAGCTGCCAATGCTCGAAAATACATTACAACATTGGCTTTCTAACTTTAAAGAGCAATGCTAAAAAAATAAAAGTAATTACATTGGAATGTAATTTATGTGCTTCAGGGCACACTCACAAGAAGAAATGTGTTTCTCCTCCCAGTTGAGGGATAGCCAGCCCTACAGCTCTAAATGCCCTTACAACTGGAAAAATAGGGAGGAGCCACCAGGGTAGGGCAGGAATTTGAATTCAGCCTAAGTCTCTCTGCCTGAAACCGCTTTAGGGTCCCACCGGCGTTTGCCAACACAAGCAGCCTCAGACAACACCTCAGCTCAAAGACACCACAAGTTGAGATGTTAAACATCATCCATGTTGATAACAGTTTCAGGAAAATCCTTTGATGCAAAATACTAGGGGAGTCACGATTAGAATTTGTTTTGGGCGAATTCGAGTCATTTGATTTTAATTATTTGCTGATAGAGAGTTACGATCCGATCTTTTGTTTTTTTAACACATTTAAAAAAAAGAAAAAAATGTCATAAACAAATTTGTTTTTCCTACCATCTTTCTTTTGTTAACCTTCTTTTACCATTTAAATCTTAAACGGAGCACTCCTGTGAAGTAGCTTTAAAAATCAATTAAAAATAGTGCAACTTTTAACAAATAGGTTATACTGTAATGTAATTTTTTTTTTTAAATGTCAGGGTTGACGTGTGAACACAGGTGCAGACGACACTCGTAAATACAAAGTCTCTCGTTTAATTGAGAAAG
>BSAI01000108.1:44621501-44737900 GCA_036245035.1 Adrianichthys oophorus | reverse complement strand
CCCAACAAAAAAACAAAACAAATGTCCTGGGTCCATAACCCCACAAAAAGTAATAATGTAAGAAAGTTTGGAGACTTTCGCTTTAGTATCTTCAAAATTATTGGACATTTGAATCAGATGTAACACATCTCCATTAAAATCTCAGACAAATAAATGATGAGTTTCTTTTAAAACTGTTGTTGCAAAAATTCGATGATGAATGTTCATTTTGTTCATATTTATTGTTCAGCACATGTCAATGGAACCATTTATTAGTTTTACTTGGTTTTTAGAGACTATTGGATTATTTATTTTAACCTATTAAGACCTGGCATCTACATGGGTGGACATCAGATTTTGGGTGTTATTACCACAGTGGTTAATTTTGCTTAACTGGGGCTCTGTCAAAGAGAAATAAAAATGTATTGGGTTGTAAGGGGTTAGATCCCTTTTCCTGCAGCTACATGCATCTCACTCTCAGAGCAGTGGGAGAGCGCCTTTCTCAGAAAAAAAAAGAAAACACAAACCTAATCTTTTTTTTTTTTTTTTTTTTTAATTAAAGGCATTCGTAGATCGTTCTTTCTCACTAGCTTAGTTTAGCTTAGCTCTTAGTTTCGCTGAACAGTTTTTGTTAGTTAGGTCAGTTAGGTCAGATCTTATGTTAAAGGCAGGTATTCTGCTGTCTCCTTTGGTGATAAAATCAGATAGTCTTGATGTCATGCTGATTCTCTCTGGGTTTTGTTGTTTGAACTCTGTTGTTCAACCATTGTTTCCTCCCTTTGGGTCAGGTGCTCCACACTAATATTTCACATTACATCAATGCAGATGACACACTTTTATTTACGCCTTAGTTACAACTGTTCTTATGGGTGGATACGGGCTGTCTGCAGGTGAAAAATAGGCAAACCCGTGCGGATGCACAGGTGCCGTGCATGAAATATCAAGGTCGTAGACCAAAACTGTTTGTGCAAATGTTTTTTCTATCAGCACACTGCGGACGTGTGTGCTCCTTGCACACCTATCACCCCCCAGCCTGGCTGTTAGAAATTAGGAAATTTGACAATCACAGCGTAGTATGTGTGTTCATCTAGCAGGCACTTGCTTATCACATGCACCGCCCGTGCCTGCAGCATTTGGTTGAAGAAAGAAGAAGTTGACTACTACAACTACAGGGCACCATACGACAGCATTATTCATACGTCATAATTGTGTATGACTTACATTATCCTTACAAATACTTTACGTTACACTTACCACACGCACCATAATGATACATTCCATTTTCTTGACCTTAAGGTGGTCATATGAGACACAAGGGTCACCTGTGCTCCTTTCTTAATGTGTGACCGTACCTATCTACAACCCCCTCTCGGGAGGTTATAGGGGGGACAAACCAAAAACCTGCAACAGGTAAACACCCTTGTAAAAACGCACGTGTCTAAAGCTTTACCTGTGTCACCAAATTACCATGGTCCCTTACATGGTCTCTGCGCTTTTGCTTGAAGCAGCTAAATCTGTTACAATTTAAGCGTCCTTCAGTTAAACAACAAGACAGAACGTATTATTCTGAAACAAGAAAGAGTGAAAATTACAGAATAATCATATTATAGATCTTGTCCTAACCTAAGTTTCAGAGCTCCTCTAAGGCCTCAGAAAAATCTGTTTTTTTTAGAAGAGCTGATCAAGGCCCTCATCCTCAGCAGACAGGATTACTGACATTCTTCTTTCTGGTCATTTGGAAAGCTGCAGCTCTTTCAAACTTTGGACAATAATTAAAGGTGCATTCACATCGAATGCAATTCGTGCGGCCACTTTGCGTTGTCCACCCCTCCTTCGGAGAATTCGCTGCTCGCCGCGTGCCCAAAAATGTGTTCCCTGAGCTTGCCGCCTCGGCCGCATGTAGGAGGAGCTAGCAGCTAATGTATTTAGCCTGATTGCTACTTGGAGCTGGCAGCTCTGGAGTGTACCCGCCTTCGCCCAACAGGAACCGGGACAGGCTCTGGAAACCCTGCTGCCCAGAAAGAGATACAGCGGGTTAAGAAAATGAATGGAAGTTTAGGAGAACTCTGAATCAATCCACCATATTGGATGTTTTCTCCCCGCTGTCATATCATGTGCCTGAAGTTGAGTCCCTGATTGGTTGAGGAGACACAGCCACCTTCCCAGAGTTCCTATTTGTTTTAAACTCCGGCCAGCAGTGGCGGACGCTTAATTCGCGCTGTTTCCAGACTTTTGAGCCGCGCCAGCCACTCAATTTGCGCCGCAGAAGCTCAATTTGCATCTAAACAAGTGACTTTACATTGAAATTGGCTGCCTCTGCCGTGCGAATCGCATTCAGTGTAAGTGCATTTTACTAAAGATGCATACTAAAGATGTCCTGCTGAATAAAGTCAATCAATGGTGTGGGCCTAAGCATTTGTCAGATTTCATTTTTGCTATTTTAACAGCAAGACAGATCTGGAAATAGATTCCTAAATAGCTTAAATATGACCTAACTTTATATAATTGAATCAAAACCTAAACCCTGTTTTTTGGCGCGTTAGATGTCCTGCATTTCCTGCAAACTTGATTCTCTGTTTCCTTTTTATGATGTTTATTTCTGTGTTTTTAAAGCTCTTAACATTTTCTTTGCCTTTTACATTCATTACATATATTACATATATATTACATATATCATTATCATATCATTACATATATATTCATTACATATAGCTTTTACATTGCCTCTAATTGCCTCTACATTGCAAATAAAACTGCTTTGTTTTTTTTTTCTGTTAATGAAAGTCCATGTTCGGATAGAGTCCATAAAAAACTGCAATTAAAAAAATAGCAAAACTCGAAGATCTTTTATAGTTCTATACAAACCCTGTTTCAGCATTTTTTCCCCTTTTTTAATACTCCTCGAGGCAAAGTATCTTTTTAAAGAGCACCAAAACTGTTTTATGCTGCTTCAAGCCCTTCAGGGTAAAAACTTTTTTCTCCACAAGGAAAGTAGACAGCTGAAAACATGTTAAGAAAAACTAGCTGTGGGCAATAAGAGTAGACTTGGACCAAAACTTACTTGTTGAGCACCCCACCCTTCATGCTTTTACCATACAGAAAGTCATGATTGCCATCATGTATCTGGAAAAATCCTGACAGCCTGAGATAAAGCATGGAGAAACAAGTTAGATTAAGACATAACAAACAATACATTTTAAATCGACTTGTAAAAATTAGCTTGTTTTGAGCTGTGGAGTTTTTCCCATGTTGTGCTTTTAGGCTGCGGTTTAAAAAGACAAAAGAAAAAAATAAAACAGACGCAGCAACAAAAAGTGAGAAACACACTGACTAATCTGCTATTCACTGTGGATTGTGAGAAAGCAGGAGCATTAATGAGCAAAAAGTTATATTTGCAGTCAGTTTTTTCAGCTGTCACATCAAGCACAAAAAAATGGGAACAAACTTTTAATATAGCCATAAAATATTGCTGAAACTTTTCTTTCATCATAATTACCACAATCCCTCATGCAAAACAAAGATGAAACTGAATATGCTTAGTTTGTATTGTCAGATTGAGTAGGATGACTAGAGGTTTAAACAAATATGTTAAATGGTGGTCATTCAACTAATGTTACAAAAACATTGTTTTTTCCATAATAACAAAAAAAGTGCAAACATATTTAGCTTTTTTTCTCCATCCACTTATCTTCAGAACCTGCTGTATCCCTCTTGGGGGTTGCTGCAGCCAACCCAGTCACTATTGGGAAAAGGTGGGGTACACCCTAAACAGGTCCTCAGTCTGTTGCAAAGGCACACACATACTTGGGGCAATTGAAAATAATAGATCAACTTAAGAAGCACTTGGAGTGTGAAGTGCCCAGAGAAAACTCCACACAGAAAAAAGCCCAGCTGGGATTTAAAGCAGGCTTTTGTTGCTGCAAGGTGAGAGTGCTAACCAACGGTGTCAGTGTGCAGCCCATCTTTAATTATTCAGATCAGCTTCATACACAATATGGAATCTAAAGTTATAATGTTTTATAAAGGCTTCCAAACTTGTTGGTTTCTTGGTTAAATATCTGCTCTCATTAAGAGAAACACTAAACACACCGGACATGTATGGCACATTCAAGAATGCGCTAAAAAGGCATTCTTAAATGTGCTTTTAGCATATGTTCGCACATGTTGGTGCTACTAGCGTATGTATAGAACTCACAGTTAAAAAAAAACTTGTCATAGCGGTACAAAACTTTTGAATCTTGTTCAAGGCTTTTTCTTTCACAGCTCTATTCTGAATATAAAAGACTTGGTGTCAAGAATTCTGGCTGGGTCACAAATCGCAATTATTATTTTCTCCTTCATGATCAATTTTCAACCAGTTGAAACTTCTGTATTTTGAAAAAGATGCAACCCAAAGTTCTACATCACTACCAAATCGGAGTCTCTGATTGTTCAAAGTTCAACTTGTTTAACTTTAAATGCACATTCAATGGCTGTACCTTTAGTATGTTGAGCGCGAAAACGTACATAAAGTCTTGCGCAGCTACGTGCAAACTCCAAACTTTTGAATGCGGAAGCCTGAAACGCATATGTGCATTTAAATGGACTTTTCATTAGAAGTGGAAGTTTCCGATCCTGGTGTGAACATAGCATAACATTTTTCTTAACTGTTGAGTTTTCCTTTTTATAGTACAGACCCTGGGCAGTTAATTACTCATCTAAATAACACTGGGGCACTTTTGGATATTTGACTCTGATCAACAAGCTTGCACGTTTAAGTGAGGTAAAAAGCAAATTTAATGTGTGCAGCTCCAGTCTGCTGCAGTAAGACTTCATTTTTGTTTGTTGTCCCACTTTCTTGCAACAGCTAAATCGGAATGATGCATGGTTCCAGAGCGCTATTGCACCTAACTGATGCAAAACTACAGCTTGCCGTCCCAAACCAAACAAACTGAAATATTAATGTGGATTTTTTATTCTGCGGTCACCAAGTGCTGAAATAATATGTAAGACTGGAAGGTTTATGTTTAAGAGACAATTGAACTGTTATATTCTTATACATTTTTAAAATGGTTCTTAATACCCCCTGCTGGAGTTTTCACTTACCCTCATCACTGCTCCTCTCTGCAGCTTTTTTCTGCTCCCATGTGGCTCACAGCCTCTCACTCTTTGATAGCAGTTCAGGCTCAAACATGGCTCATGAAAGATTCAGACCTCGCCTGTCCAGCAGTCCAGACTTCCTACGGAGCATTGATTGAACAGACATCTTCATTCATGTGGGCAAATGTCCACCACAGGTGTCTCTGTTTTATCTTGCTCCTTTTTTCATGGTTTACATATCCTGTCCTGCAGAAGCCATGCTGGCACATATGTCTGATATTTTAGTCTAAATAGTTGTTCTCCTTGGTCTGCAAAAATACAAGGGCAACGGCCTTCAATCTTCAAATCTTCAGCAAAACTTCACTTTAAGAATTACAGTGGGGCAAAAAAAGCATTTGTCAGTCACAGATTTTGCAAGTTTTCAAACTTAAAAAAGATACATGATCTATAATGTTCATCATAGATGCATTTTAACTATGAAAGACAGATTTAAAAAAATCCAGGAAATCCCATTGTATATTTCTTAAATACTTTATTTGTATAATGGAGCAAACAATAACTATTTGTTTGACAGCAAAAAGTTCACCTCAATACTTTGTAATGCATCCCTGGTTGCATTGTGGTAATTTGTTTCTTTTAGGTCTTCAGCAGGTTTCCTCACACTGTAGCAGCTAAGTGTTTTTTTCTCCAGGATCCAGTCATATATTTAAATCCTGCAGTGCTTCAAAAGTCCCCCACCTTAATCCAGCACATGTCCAGACCTGACTAAAGTTTGCCAGAGATCAACCAGATGATCCAGAGGGGAATAGAGAGAATGTCATGTAGTCAGATGAGACCAAAATGGATCTCTTTGTATAAACAGGCATGTTTGAAAGGAGAAGAATTTTGAGTTGCATACCCACTGTGAAGCACGATGGTGGAAAATACTTTGGAGCAAGTCAACTGATACATATTAAGGAATGGAGGAATGGAATCATATATGATGAGATTTTGAGTGAGATAATTGAGGATGAAGTGTGGCTGGATCTTCTAACATGACAATGATCCCAAACACATCGATTGGGGAACAAGAGTGGCTACATGGAAAGTATTGACAGAGTCTGGAACAATATAGCCAGTCTCCAGACCTCAATCCAATAGAAAATCTGTGTGTGTGTGGTTGTGAGTGAAACCAAAGTCCTACCGCCTTTATCCTGAGGGATGAGGAAATGATACAAGTCAGAGCCACTCTGTTGATGTCACTGTGGAGCAGAGATCTACCAACTTTAACTGTCTCTCATCCTCGCGCAGGGTTCCGTGGAGGAGGAAACGGTTCACAGTGCAAGCCACAACCTTGGCTCTGTTGCTCCCCCAAACTCAGTCTGAGTGACCTCCGTTTCAACTCGCTCTGCCCCGGAGCGAGCCATCAACCAGCTTCCTTTTTTTCCATCAATGAAGAGCGATCAGAATCACTTTTCTTTGTTGACACAAGCCTCTCTCTGGACTTTTTTCACATCAATCCCTGCTACCGGCCAACATCTTCATTGTCATCTAGCTGTAAACTCAAAACGTGCAAAAAACAAAAAAACTTAAACTTGACTTATTTGTATAACGCTTTCCATTCTCCAGAAAACCCCAAAAAAGCTTTACATAAAAGCAAATAAAATACACATTAAAAATGCAGAGTGTGTACAAACAAGCACAGGATATTTACACATAAAAAAAAGCACCCCCTCCCTTCCCCGGTTCCCCCCTCCATCCATTCAATTCCCCCAATATAACCCGTGACAACAATCTGAACAAAGACTTAAGAACTCCAGCTCTAAGGAAACAGTCTAGCTCTGCACTGCTGTGCAGAAACTACATTACGGGGATCCATTTATTCCAAGGCCCAGTCTGACTACGGGGGTCATCTCTACAGTGCCCACCCAGCACAGGGCCGCGCAGGGGCCACTCTACAGAGCACTACCCCAGCAGCCCCAATTGGATTGGGCACCGTAGCCCACCCGCAGGCAGAGCCAGTAGGACCCCAGAACAGGGGATCCCCGTGAGGAAGCACTGGAGTTAAAGAATAAATAAATCACTAAAAAGAATTAAAATTATTTCAACATACACTTAAAAAATGTGAATATAAAAAAATAAAACATAGTATATTTAAATAATTGTTGTGTAAATAAATTAACTATATAATGGTTCAAATAAAAGTTAAGAAGTAAATAAAAAGAAAAGATGAAATTATATAATTACAAAGGTCATGCAAAAGCTAGATCAAAACGGTGGGTCAAGAACCTCTTCCTAAAAACCTCTTTGGTCTCTGCAGTCCTGATGTTCTCCAGGAGGCCTCTCCATGAGTTTTGGTCCTCACTTTAGGAACAACTAAGAGGCCAGTGCCAGAGGAGCTCGGGGTCCGCGAAGGTTCATATCTTGAAAGCAATTCACCTACATAAGAAGGCCCAAGACCATAAAATTATTTCTAAACCATTAAGAGAACTTTAACATCCCTCCTAAAATGCACAGGGAGTACACAATGCAGTGATTTGAAAACTGATGTAATGCCCTCCTGCTCCCTGGTCCTCATCAGAACTCGTGCTGCTGAGTTCTGTAAGCTGTAAGTTTGAAAGAGACTTTTTGGGTAAATCATAGAGAAGGGCATTACAATAATCCAACCGACTAAAAACAAAAGCATGCATCAGCACCCTGTGCTGGCAAGAGAGGGGAATGGGCAGACTCTGGCAATATATTTGACATGATAAAACATTGTCTTCACAACTTTTCTGAGGTGTGGGATAAAATTCAGCTCAGAGTCAAAAAGTACGCCCACGTTTCTCACACAATGAGAAGATTTGAAATGATTGAGTTTGGGTAAAATCATCTCTCTCTTGTCTTAAGGACCAATAATTAAACTTCTGTTATGTCTTGGTTGAGCTGTAAGTACATTTTCTGCCATCTATGACTTTATGTCTACAATACAATTTAAAAAAGTGTTTATCTGTTTAAGGTCATCAGGGGACACAGCGATGTAAAGCAAGGACAGATTTAGTAGAGGGGGGCAGGTTGACAGAAAATGCACTCTTTTCCTAATTCTGCTTCCAGGTGATTTATTTTATATGAAATCAAAACAGAAACAGCTTAAAAACATTTGAATGTTTTGGATTTTACCATTTTGTCATTGACACTAATGATGCAGCTCTTTCTCACGAGGGCGTGGTTTCAGCTCAACACTGGCTCTGTAATGTTACAAAAAGATTTGCTAATAAAGTTTCCACAACGTAGATTCATGCCTGTTATTATACATTCTATTTGTAAAACACATTTTTATGATTTTTTTATGAATCAATTCTGTTGTATTTATTTGCCATTTGTTAAAGTCAGCTCGATAATATCGATAATACCTTGCCTGACTTTAAGCCGGTCCACAACATACTGGTGACACACAGTACAGCTCGTTAGCATAGCATCATAGCATTGTAGCATGATAGCATTAAATCAAACTTTATTTATAGAGCACTTTTCCAACATGTGTAGCTCAAAATGCTTCTAATTAAAAACAATTCCAATTTTAAAAGCCCAAACAGCAAGACAAAAACAATCACAATTACACCCAACGTAATAAATCATAAAATGAGAAACCCAAAAAATGTGAAATAAAATGTTTTAATATGAATTGAAATCTGGCTTGATATTAAGTTGGGAAACGATATATTAGGGACTGTCCACATCAGTGACCCCTCACTCATGTTCAAAGAGGAGGCCAACATAGGATCCCCCTGATGCACTAATGTAAGGAGCCAGACCCAGGAGATCCCAGTGTAGTAACCCTGTTCATTGAAAAGATACAATCACTGATTTGGAAGTGCCTCTAAGAAAAACACTGGAGTTAAAACTAAATGTAAAAGGAATAAAATACATAAAAGTAAAAATATATATAGTTAAAATAGAAATGTATAACAAGATAAATAGATAAGTAAATGGTTAAATAAGTATATAAATAAATACATAAATAATAACAATGAGAAATAAATCACTAAGCATGCAGACAAAAAAAATCAAAGAAGTAAAAAAATAAGTGACGTAAAATTATTTAAATATCAATACGTTCCTGACTTTCAACTAAAATCCAGTTTAAAAAGGTATGTCTGGAGCCTTCCTTTAAAAACATGAACAGTCTCTGTGGCCCTGAGGCTCTCTGGGAGACTGTTCCACAGGCGAGGTCCATGGTAGGAGGTGACTCACAAACCAGAAGAGGCATTCCACCTTAGTCTGGCCAACAACTGTGATCTCAGACTTGGAGATGCTGATTTTTATTCCAGCTGCTTCACAGTAAGCTGTAAACCTCTCCAGCAGGAGATGGATGCCAAAATTGAATGCATATTTAATCAATTCATGTTGAACAGATGGTCAATATATTCTCAAATTTTTCCATGGACGTTGCTTTTCTTTTAGTCAAGTTTTTGCCAAACTTTGCTCCTTTATTTCACAAGAGCTAAAAGTAGTTATGACTGCAGTTAAAATTTAAATTACGGTTAATATCAGTGGCTGCATGGTGATGTTATGATTAGGACTGTCACCTCAGAGTGAGAAGGTCCTGGTTTGGATCCCAGCTGGGTCCTTTCTGTTCAGAGCTTGTTTTTTTTCTCTCTGTGTAGTGAGTCCGGATGGAAAAACTAGCAAAAAAAAAAAAAAATTCAGGAAGTTCAGGAAACAAGGAGGAGTCTTTAATGCTACTTATAGAGTTCACAGTTCAGTGAAAAGATTCGTCAGTCGTGCTCCTCCTGACTAGGACAAGGTCCTGGTCAGTTGTAAACTTCTGTTGGAAGATGTTGTAGTCAGGGAGTGAACATGAAATGTGATGAGAGGACCAAACAGTCTTAAACCATTATCCGAAGGCAATCTGTTGGTTGTTGCTGGCGAGGGTTGGTAATTGGAATTTTGTAGAAGGAAAATTAAAAACAGGAGAAGATTGTAAAATTGGGTGAAGCAGCTCATGGTTGTAAGACAGGCAACTTAGATCTAAGACATGATCTAAGATCTTGACACAAACTTTGACACTGGAACTAATGGGAAATACTATAACCTGAAAGTGGTATGATGACTAACATCTTCAACCTAAAGTAGTTGGAATAGGCTCCAGTGAACCCTATGACCCTGCAAAGGACAAACCAGGAGTAGAGGATGGTTAATCTCAAATGCAAAAAACAAACAATTGATACTAACTTAACCTTGCAGCCACTACATTTAGTGCTTTAATACTACAATAATTAGGAAGAGTTTGTTTGTGCGTGTTTGTGAAGGTGATGTCTAAAGTGGTGAAGTGAACAGACTGAAAAAATACAACCTGTTTTATAAACAATGATTGTAAGACAATTGTAATTTGTTAAACAAAATGGTACTTTGTACATGCAAATATATAAACTGTAAACTAGCATGAACAATTAACTTGTATCAGTGTAGTTAATTACTACCAATAGGGGTCCTAAAAAGGCCAGGCCCCTGCTTAATAATATCTTCAAAGAAATACCATGTGGTAACGGAAATTTCCCCGGACCCTTTCTCAATCCAGTTTTAGTTTTAGGGGCAGACAACACCCACAAATATCTTCCAAAAAGCCTCTGGTGCTCCATCTTTTGGTTTGAATTTAGTGCAATAGAGTAAGATGAACCACAGCTGGTCTGACCTCCATGATGGACAGCAGGCAAGTGGGTAACATTGAACGCCACATTACCCCTGGGGATCTGGTTAGCACCCTACATGGCAGCTCTGCCACCATCAGTGTGTGAATGGGAATTGTGACTATAAAACATGTTAAGCTTTGAATGTAACTAAGCATTATACAAATATTTACCATGTACAATATTTTCTGTATTTATTTATGTTAGGGTAGAGACCAGTGTTTAAAATGTCCACAGCAGAAAAACCGTCTCAGCTCTGTCCCCATCCATTTGGACATTACATTATGTTACAATTATGATTTGTATACATGAAATATAGTTTTTTCATGAATAAAACATAGAAATATTAAGAGAAAAAAGCATTTTTCCATGAATACATTTTCTTTCATCCACAGACTCTGAAAATTATCATTAAAAGTTAAAAATGCAATTTCTTCTGCTTATACATGAAGTCTACTTTGGTGAGCCATCATTCTTTTCCTTACTGACTACTGCTGGTAATCTAATCCAAAACACTGTTGTGCAGCAGAAGACATTATGTGCTCTACGATTATACACTTTGTCTGTTTGATGATTTATAACCCTCGATTGTAACAGTAAAATCTGTCAAACACAAGAGGCTCTCAGCTCATATCTTTTTGCTCAGCTGCTGGACGGGACACGCTTAAAAAAAGAAGATATTATGTGCTTAATTCTTTTTTCAAATAACACACAGATCTTAAAGAAAATCAATTTTTTTTATCAGTATTTTGCTCCACAATATTTCTAGATCACACAGGCCAGTGTTATGTGTAATGTCAGCAGAAAAACTTTACAGTTCATCCTATGATTTCAGGAGATTCTCAACCATAAATTCTCTAATCTGACTAAATAAACTATAATTAGTGCTTAAAAAAGTATAAATTATTTTTAAAATGATTAAAAAGGATTTCTTTCTAAAAATCTAGGTTAAACAAGCTTGTTCGGCGTTTGACTGACACCATGTTGGATAAATATGGAGATTTGATTAGATAGAGTCTAGACCAATCAGCAGGCTGTTTGGTGGCACAACTGTCACACTAAACTGGAACTTATCAAGGCAAAATCAATGATAAGGCAAAAGCAAGATGAGAGACAATGCAACTGAAAACATTTGTGTTGCAAACGCAAAACTATTTTTTGAAAGCAAAATATAAAGTTTTTGAAAGCAAATATTAGATATTTTCATTTGCAAATTATGACATTTTATTCTTAAAACTTTACATTTTGCTGGCAATTTAGAAAATTTGGATCTCAAAACTGTGACTTGTGTTTCCAATATGGTGGAACAAAAATCACTTCATAGGTTGACAGGATTGACGTGTAAGTACAATCAAAAAACACCCGTTGGTAGGCTGTCTGTGCTGTAACAACAACCAATTCATTAATAAGCAAACCAAGAAATGATAAATGAGATTAAATGTGGGCTTCCTTCATGTTTCATCCACGCCTGTACTTGTTTCTATCAATCAAACTCCTCTTAACGTCTAACTTGAATAGTTTTATGTTTTTTTTTTTCTTTTACTCCATTCACTCCAAAGTAATTTCTTAAAAGAGCTGATTGAGATTTATGACTGACTAATCAATATTGTCAGTGAGATATGTCTACATAAGAGGATCCATTAGAGTCCTTGCTTTCAGGTGATTAATTGCCTAAGCTCTCCGGATCTTTGTAGAGGCCATTGCTGCTCACATGTCGTGTTCAGAGAACATTAGGCTTTTGGCTGAATCATCAAATTCAGTTCTCAACAGTTTAAAAAAAAAAAAAAACCTCATCAGAGAAAAGACGCAAAAGCATTTACAAAAGCACAAGTCACTGCATAAAGATGAGAAAAAAATAGTAATAGGCAGATTTTTATGAACTTTTGCTAAAATCTCTACAAATATATGTTAAAAACAAAAATACATTTTGACAAAGATATAACATTTTCATTATGAACAGAGATCAGTCGATGCAGGTGCCAATACTGAAATTGTTTGAAAACCATTCAGTAAAAGGAAGAAAACAAAAGCAACCTCATGATTTAACTATCTAGTTTTACTGTTTGAAAGAGGAACATCTTTTTTTTTTTTTTTAAATGTGCTTGGAGGGCCCAAAAAGCCCAACCAGCTGTGCTGTGTCGAATGCTTTGATTGGTAAAATACTGCTATTTTGTTATGCCTCTTACACCCCTGGAGGTGTTCATAAATCTTGAAATTGATGTCCTTTCATGCTTTGTTTATAGCCTTTAACTGTGACAGGGTTTTTTACTAATCAGACATGATTTAAGCTGCAATTAATTGGCTTTTGGGTTAATTTAAAAGTAAAAGAACCCATTAACACCTTATAACCTCAACTACAACTTCTCTTATAGATGAATACAGGCTGTTTGTAGGTGAAAATGAGCAAAGCTGTAGTAGGTACTCTGGTGGCCCGTACAAAATGACAAAGCTGCAGACTGCTTGGTGAACCCATAGAACAAAAATGTTCATGCACTTTTTTTTTTTTTAAATGCGTCCTGTGTACAGCAGGTTGTAGTGAACAGATGCAAGGATAGGTAATTGCATTTCAGGGTAACTAAGGGTGAAGAAGGTGAGATGAAACCACGTCAAAAGGAATTTTTCTATTTTATGAACCCCTGCCCTGCTCATAATCCTGTGCACTGCAGAGGGAGCCCACTAGTGCTGTTTAAGGGATAACTGTGCGCTCCTTGCATGCAGCCTGACTGTTCAAATTTAGGAAATTACACAATCAGAGCGCACTAAACATGCATTATTGATTTTGTGCTTTTGTAGTTACCACTGGACAAGCAGGGAGGGGCTTCGTTTTCTTTTGTCACTGTTAACCAGCTCATGTCCACCGTCTACAGTTTAAAGAGGCTTGGTGTGAAATGTTGAAGTGGTTCAAATTTCACAAATCTTGCTCCAGGCTTTTTTTTTTTACTTTTCACAACTCTATTCCGATATACAAAAGACATGTAGTAACAAATCTGAGTCCCTGATTGATCAAAATTTGACCTGGTATGACTTTTAATGCGTGTTCAACGGACATGCGTTCCGTGTGCAGAGCTTCAAAAGGATCAAGCCAAAAACCTGTATAGATGCACATTTACTGTACATAGACTTTTTATTGAAAGTGCGTTGCTGAGGGCGGTATGAAAATAACTTGAGCCTTAACCAGACTGTTTTAATCGATAAAAATATAACCAATCATTTTCACTTGGCCTAAAAACAACAGTAAGGTAATAAAGAGAAATACATAAATGATAATGTAAACATACATTTATTCTCAGTTACACAAATTGTTGATAACAAGATGAATAAAGTTTCTCTTGTATGTCTTGCACATACAAAAAAAGAAAAAAAAATAGGGCAAACAAAAGGCATCTGGGCACCAGAAAGGAGGCATGCAAACTCTGCCTGCTGGGCCTGTAGGATTTTTGGCCCATGTGCTTTCCATCACTTTTATACAGTAATCAAAATCCTCATACCTACAGGGGAAAACACTCCCCCCACACAACACACCCTCTCAGCAAAGGGCCAGTGCACTACTGAATCACCAACATTCATGTGCCCTTATGTTCGTGCCTGCTGTGTCACATGATCAAGCATGAGAAATCAGAGAGACTGACTCACAAAAATGTGATTGAAGATCAGTTCTCATATAGAGTAAGTTGATTCATGTCCCTGATGTCTCGTGTCTGCCCCACTTTAAAGCTCACAGTTCACAGCTTGACCCCACACTCTCCTAGGAAGGAAATCCTGACTGATATGAAGCTATTTGATTGTATTGTTATTGTAGAATGGCTTCGTCTGTATAGGATTTTATAAAGATGTATACTGCAAAGGCATAGATATACCTCATTGTTTTACATTACTCTTTTGGAAATCAGAATAGTTTTGTTTGATTTTGTGCATCATGGATAAATACCACAAGAGTTCTCAGGAACTGCCCTCCTTTGGTTAATTGATGACAGGAAAAAAAAAAAAAAATCAAAGGGAGACACTAGAGTGCATTGGTGCGTTGAAAGTTGAGATCAGACAATTGAAACAGTCCAAGAGATACCACGATTGCAGATGTAACCTCTGGATTAATGTGCAAATACAATAATAACAAAATTGAAGCGTTTGTTTTTGTTTACAACCATTTTTCAAATAAAAGGAAATGTATTAACAAAAAAGAGAAACTGCCCCCTGTAATTATTAAACGTTATAAGACGAGTGGGAGTGAGAATGTGTTTGTTGGAATAGCCAAAGCGTGCTCTGGCCCCTCCGTGTGTCTAGCGTCTGCAAGGAGGGGGAACACGCCTGAGCTAAACTTCTCCTGCTGTAACCACCAGTCAAAGTAAGAGAAATATTGGTGGCATATATTGGTGGAATTTTCAGTATTGGATCCATACCGATAATCTCAAATTAAACAATTAGAGGTCGATACCGATTCTGGCAACTGATATATCGCCCATCCCTAATTTTGACAAATTTATATCTGCCAGGTTGCAGCTAATTTTTGCTTTTTCTGTGTTATTTGTTTTCTTAAATGTTGAACACTACTTTATCTGCCCCACATCCCAATTATTTAATTATCTTCCACTACACCAAAACCGGGAATACCTAGTTCATGCATTGATCTGTAGTTGACTTGACTACTGCAACAGTATTTTTATGGGACTACCAACAAATTAACCAGGAAACCTCCGCTTTTTCAGAGTTCTTACAAGGACCAAAATAGTAGACTGCATCAGTCCAGTTCTGAGGTTTTTAAACTTTCTGCCAGAGGATCGACTTTAAAGTTCTGTTGCTGGTTTATAAAGCTTTGAAAGATTTAGCACCAGTATGTACCAGCTAGAACTCCCCGCTCATCTGGATCCAGTCTTTTATTAGTTCCTAGAATCAAAACCAAACATGTAGAAGCTGCATTCAGCTTCTATGCTCCACAGATCTGGAACGGACTTCCAGAAAGCCTTAGATCAGCTGAAATACTCAGTTGATGTAAACTCAGGTTAAAGACCCACCTGTTCTCAGCTGCATTTGATTAGTTTGTATGCAAAAGTTGACTTTCTCACTGTTACTTTCAGCTTAACTCAAAATCAGTTATTTTTTAAATTCCTTTATTTTTTTTTAGAAGATCACTCCTTTAATATTTCTATTTCTATATGATATTTCTAATTCTATTTCTATTAAATGTTTCTTTTAAGGTCCTATATAAAGCACTTTGAACTGCCTTTTGTACACAAAAAGGGTTATACTAAACAAACGTGCCTTGCCTTTCCTTACACTTTACCGGTACATAGCTGGATCCTGCTTTTGATATAATTTCACACCTACATTTATGTGACACAGTGAAACAACCGAAGATGAAAGAGTTTTTGCTTTGCAACCCTTCCTGTCTACTTCCAGCTTGGACATTGATCAACAATATGGTGATTGGTTAGGAAAATCAAATGCCATTCCCCCAGGGAAATCAATGTGGAAGAACTGATGCTAGAGTGTCACAAGTTAACTATTCCACCAGATTAGCCAGCAGCTGTTCATTGATCGTTTTCCTATATAGCATCAATAAATAAATAATAATTTAAAAAAGAATTGGGTTCCGTTCTTGTAATTGTTAATGTAATAGTGAATGTATAAAGATTCTGGTATCATGCATGTTTTTATTTATTTATTTTTTCTCATACAGCCTTAGTAGTAAACCTGTATAATGCATAAAACTATTCTAATGTAAACTCCACTCCCAAAGGAAATATATTTATTAGATGATTTGTTTCTCCCTTTTTTTTTATAACATTTACAGCTTGGCAATTTGTTACTATCTGTACTAACTGATACTGTGCAACCCATGGTGATTTGGAGTTGTAGCTTTTCTGCACTGTGTTGCTCCTTCCTTTCATAAGCCTTATCGACTGGTTTCTTGTGGCACCAGAACTGCAAAGTAAGCAATCACACGTTGGCAACCCTGGGGAATGAGAATCTTGTCCATGTACATTATCTGTCCCTGTTTTCATTAAGCAGATGAATATTGATTGGACCAAAGACATAGCCTCATTTAAGATTATTTTTAAATATAAGATGAAGTTAACCGCAGTTGTTCCAAAAGAGGGGTCAGGAACAATAGTATTTGTTTTTCTAATAAAATAACTTGTTTTATGAGATCTTTCTCACGTGTTCATGGCTAGAAATCTTGTGGTTATGACTTGAGCAAACCTTTGACTGTTAAAATATTATCTAAAGGGCAAAATTGTGTTTTTACAGAGTATTACTCTCCAATTGTTTGAGTGTTGTCCCAGGCACTATGTGGAATAAACTTTTCTTTTTTTGCCTCATTATTGCCAGAGTCCTCTTTCCACCTCTGATCCTGAAAAATATTTGACTTTATCCCCTTGGAAAAAGCAAACCGCAAAAAGGAGCTACAGTACTGGGGATTTTACTTCTGAAAAGAAACATCCACAAGTAGCAAAGGAGTTATAAAGCCTGACCACGCCAGTGCTCGTGCAACATGTGGTGCGTATAACACAAAGGAACCTTTTTTTTCTTCCTCCATAGCTTTACTTCAAGTGTCTCCTAGCAACATGAGCTAGGCAGATGTGCAAAGGCGGGAATTCTTTTGGTTGGGGAGTCAACCTAGGTCCCCCCGTCACACGTCAAAGTTTGGTAAGTGAATACAAGGCTAAAAAGCTGTGTAAAACTCTTTGTAACCAATGGTTACAAGTTCTGATTAAATGCAGGCATTTTGCAATGTAACACCATAATTCCATGGATTGTTACAAAAGGTCAAGAATGTTCTTAAGTGTCAAGAATGACAAAGCTGTTCTTCATTTTTAAATATTTCTACTTGGCAACAGTTGGTGCAAAAACAACACATGATAATTTAGTGTGGAAATGGTAGAAATATTTTCGTTTTTTTTAAGCAATCATACAGAAAATCTTTCAAAATTAAATCTTTCAATTTTACTTTCAAGATCTCTCCTTATTAAAGCAGCACTAGCTTATTGCATTTCTGTGCTTTGAGAAATTGTGTGTCCCACGTTTGAACAGTTGGTCAAATAAAGGGGACAATGAAGCAAACTGGATTGGTTTACAATGGATCATACAGTAGGTTTTTCTACCAATGCAAAAAGTTGTATTAGGATATTAGGCTTAGACGTCATTACAAAACCCTCAGTGTTTTGTTTTTTTTTTTTTTGTTTGTTTTTATAAGAATTCAAATAGCAAGAATTTGCAAAATACCATATTCAAATGTTCTGTGGGCATCAAAAACCCTTTTTTTTTTTTTTTTTTTTTTTATAAAGAGCCTCCTTGCTCTGGTTGGCATGCTCAGGATGACCTGTCAGTCCAGAGACTTCTGAGCTGCGCTGGAGCCATTCCCACGACAGCTGTCACAGTTTCACATCTGGCTGTCAGTGCTCGTCCAGAGAGCATTTTATGGTAGAAACATCAATGCATTCCCATCTGTTCAAAGTCAAATAAAAGAATGTAGGTATGGGGTGTACATCATTTCTTGTAATACAAGTTTGATTTTTGATTTACTTTTTTATTTTTGTTTTACAAACGATATTTTATGAAAAGATCAACTTGTGTTGTATGAGTAATCAGGGCCTGAATTTTGCTGCAGGTTTGCGGATATCTCGCATGTTAAAAATAATTCCTGCAAATGGAGCTCTAATAATGCAGGAAATTCCCACATGAAATTATTATCTAATCAGGGGCCTCAGAAGTAGTCGATATCCAGTGAAAACTCCTACAAGTGAAGCAATCACCGCCTACTTTCTGATGAACAGAAATTTCGTTTAGTACCTCACAGCAAAAAATCTGTGCGTCATAAATCATAAATTCATGTTCTCTTTGAGAAAACATTCCCCTTCTTTTGGTGAATCGTTTTCAGGCTCCTCTGCAGTCCGCATGCGAGGAATAGAAGCGCACACCACATGAAACTCCCACCCCTCAACACGAACACCGACACGTGCGACGAGCGGGCACTCGCATCGGTGTCAGTGTAGCATTTGGCTGATGACGCAGTGGGAACATGTGGTTAACTAAAAAAAAAATCCAGGCTGCACATTAGAATAAAGCTGCTGCACTTACAGCAGAAACCAGAAAATGTAATAAATGTGTTTGTTTGGAGGCGCAGGTGTCCACAAGGACTACACTGTCGTCCTGCTGCTATGCTAATGAGCTGGAGCCACACGGAGCGCTTCAATGTAGCAACATAATTAAGATTTTCACCAACCGGACCTACAGATGTGGTGGAGAAATACAACATAAATACACAATAAGTACATAATAAATACACATTACAGAGTCGACTGAACTCCCCTTCCACACCGTGAGAGTGCTGCATTTTTACTGTCTTAGACATCATGACTAGAATCCAAATCATACAAACATTTGATTTAATTTCAAAAAGAATCATCTGCAGGCAGAATTAGGAAAATATGACACTAAAAAGTGTTCATAACATTTATGAAACACCTAATGCAACTTTATTATCTTTAAAAAAATGTGATAATGTTCAGCTGGTTTAGACTACAGGTGACTGACTGACAGCTCTCCTCATGGGGCTGCTGGGAGCTTTTTCACTACAGTGTTGTGCTGCTGTTCTAAAGAAAGCAACAAGCACTTTTTTCTGATCGAAAATAAAACACTTCATTAACATTGTGAAAATGCCAAATGTATAGAACAAAGAATCTGAATAGAAATCAAAAAAGGAGTTACTTAGAAAAAGGTTCTTTTAAAAAGAGTTGTTTTTTTATTTTATGTTTTACATGAGTTGTGACTTCCACTCTGTTTGCATTTAACATAATATAATTTACAAACACCAAAACAAATAAACACCTGAGGTTTTTCTATGTAAAATAGTGTATTTGGGTGGTAAGTCCGTCAGTTGGTATTGACATGGTGAATGCAGAGATCTTAAGAAGGTTCTCTGCAGCTCTAAGTGTAGTCAGTTTGATCAAATATGTTTAAATCTCTTCTAACAACTTAAAACCAGTGTTGTTATTTAATCAAGAAGCTTCACTTTAGTAAAGCGTGTGGTGTCAAAGGAACAGACATTTGATCCACAATGAAAGCAACTTGGCAAATTTAGAAAGAGGTTTTTTCCTATTTGGAAAGTTTACAACTTGAATGTCTTTTTTAAAGTACTATGTAAACTTACTTGAATGTTACAAGTATGTTTACTTCACAAACAATGGTTCTTCATGGGCTCATCCTCTAAAGTTTTGGAATTTGTGTCGCAGACAGGAAAACATGGAAGAAATCTTTTTTCTCAACAGTGATAGAGGACAGGTTCAGTACTAAATCCCCCTTTTCTACTGTTTTCATATCAGCTGAAATTATGCTCCAGATGCCTGGCAAATATAAAGGGCCCTCATTTTTTTTTTTATTTTACAGGGGAGGAGGGGTTGGCTGAGGGGTATGGGGGGCGCCTCGGCACTCTGCTTGGTAGTGGTAGCCTCCTACTTTCTTCTCAGTTGCCTCCCACTATGAAAACTTTTGAGGCCCCTGTGCAATAATCCGTAAATTTGCATCGCAACTATGAAAATTGAAACAAAGAGTAGAACTGCAACAACGAAGAAAAAACATTATAAAAATCAAATTTAAATGTAAACAATTAAAAATATGTTTTATTCTGTGGTATGAGTTGGGAAACGTAAGATCTGTAGTCAAGTGTATAAATCCCCCCCACAAGAAGCAAGTGAATGGGAAATTCCTCCCCATTTAACAAAGTGAATGTCACGCCCTGATAATTCTGTGAAGTTGCCATTTTTTTTATTTTTGTTTTTTTATAAAGGTCAGTGGAGGACAGGATGTGGATTGTGTCTGTGTTTTACGTTCTGCCTCATGATGTGGTAGAGTGTGGCAGGTTCAAATTAAATTGTTGATTCAGTGAAATAGGTTTGAAGTTTTCTGAACAAAATGTTTTTTTTTTCTCTTGTAAAACAGCACTTTATTGTTTTAATGGAAGCCCCAAGAGCAGTCTGGCATCAACATCAACCATAATGCATACTGTAAAAGCTGGAGTTTAGAGTCACTTTTTGCTGAATGCCCCTCACTGTAACAACCATCAGATAGAAAAACAAATTCTAGATCTTTTTAAATGGAACACAGCCAAGTGAATATTTGCCTTGAATTGAGCGACTCTAAACACTCAGGCGTTCATAATCACTGCACACAGCTGAGAACACATCAGAGGCTGCAGAGCTTGTAATGTAACTTTATGTAATACTTTGTAATGACTGAGAAAGATCATTTCGTTTTAATATCTAGATAAAGAACAGCTAGAATTGTATCTAGAGGAAAAGAAGGCGAAAAAATTGGGGTAGCACAGGTGATGTATTTTGGGGGAATTTGCAATATACCAAATGCATCTGATCTCTTCTTAAGATTTTTACAACTGAGTTAAATAGTAGAAGGGCTTTTATCACTGCATGATTGTCACTTCATTCTTGGTGTGACTGCTTTAACAGTAGTTAATTTTAAGTTTTTTTTTTTATTATTTTATATATCAAAGTGAAGAAATTGATCTTCTCAAGTTCATTCAGAGATGTTATGAATGATGAAATTGTTCCCTTTTTCGAGCTCATGGAAGTTGTTTAGTTACAGATCTATCTGAATGTTTTTGTCATAGGTTAGTTGCTGCTTTCTTTTGAATCATGTTTTTAACTTTTATTATAATTTTGTGGGGGCTGCATGGTGGGGTAGTTATTACTAAGAAGGCCCTGGTTTGAAGACTTGTTGGGACTTTTCTGTGAAGAGTTTGCATGTTCCCCCTGTGCATGCGTGGCTTTTCTCCAAGCACTTCTCCCACAGTCCAAACACATGCTTTTTTTGGTTAAATGGTTATTCTAAGTTGTCCCTTAGGTGTGAGTTTGTGGCCCTACATCAGACTGCCAACCTGTTCAGAGTGTACCCCGCCTTCACCAACAGTAGCTGAGATAGGCTCCAGCAACCCTGTGACCCAGCAGGTTCAGAAAATGTATAATGGATGTAATTGTGTATGTGTACATAAATAATGCATATGTTATGATTTTATGTTGAATAGCAATTCTTCACTTAAAAAATGAGAAACTTCACCTAACTGAAACCAAATGCCAGCGTAACTGCCTGGGTGTGGATTCACACTACTTTGCAAACATTTCCCGCTTTAAACCAAAAAGAAAAGATAAGTCAAAAGTGCCCGTGGTTCGCTCTTTGCTGTACTCCTAAACTTAATTTTTTTCAACTTTTTTTTTTTTTTTTACTGGCTTGGCATTCCCATAGCACTGACACTGACAGGTTTTTTGGTCTGAAGGCTCCTGGAGATGTGATATCAAATAGACGCAAGACACAGAACGATGATTTTCTACGTCCAATGTCAATGTCTGTCAGACACACGTAGCACAAAGATTTTTGTACTTCGTCTCTCAGAATCATCCTTTGTCTTCTGCTGGTTGTGTCTTGGTTATTTTTTAGTTACTATTGAACAGTTTTCTAAATAAGTACCATGTTGGAAATTGGGTCAGTGAAAGCATTTACACACTTCTTTAATTTGGGGTATTTTTTCAGTTACCTCATCTTAAACCCAATAGATACCTTAGTTCTTAAGTAAGAATTGCTTTTTCTGGTAGAGTGAGGAGTATTTCTCTTCAGCATTGCGGTCAGATGGTGGATTAACAATGATTATCAGATTAATGGGTTCCTGAGCTTAATGCCTTAAAGACGTTTTTTTTTTTTTTTTTCTTTTCTGGTCTGTCATTAGTCTAATCCATTTTATTTTGGAGTTCCTTGTTTAGTTTTTCTTTATTTAAAACACTTTTTCTAATTTATCGCTTACTTGTCAAGTGTTTCTTCTACAACTCTATATTGTTTAAATGGGACACTCCTTTTGCATTTCTATCCTCTCACCTGCTACAAGCTGTCTATTGTCCCTTTGCTTTGTAAAACTAGCATTTGCAGAACTCTGACAGGTCATATACACCTCGCCTTCCTTCCACGCAGACTGATTATAAATGCATTTCCTACTTGTTTTCTAATACTTCTTGTCTCCACTCTATTGCTAATTTTTAAGCCCTATCTCTATGTAATTTGCCCATCTGCTTGAGGGTTTGAAGATGCCTCCACTTACTGTCTAGACAAAGTTTGTCTACATAAACCAAAGATTGCGATATAGCACAGAGAAAGGAGAAGTGGACTGCAATTAAAAAGCAAGAAAATAAATTCACTACTGTAGTACAAGGACAGTTTTAAAATCATAAGTATATTTTCTTAAACTCCTGTAGTACTTTGTCAAAAATATACTTTTATTTGGGAGACAGAAAATGTCTCGGGGCCCACCACTGTTGGAGTTTTTTTTCATATTGACATGGATGGCCTTTCTGTCTCCTCTTTCAAATAATACGTCCTCTCTGTCCCGACTGAAGAATCAACTGTCTCATATCTTTTACCTGTTTAGATCCAAATAAAATGTCTGCTTTTGTGCCCTCCAGTTGTTCGTCTAAACAACAGGCTCAAAATTGTAAGGAATTTAAGCTGCAATGCAAACAGTGGCTTTGCCTGTAATGCCTTGCTCCATAACGTCAAGCCAAACAGATGCAGACTAGATTTTTTTTAAAACACTGTCATAATGCTGTTTCACTGTTTTATATGTTTTTGTTTGCATTTTCCTCCTCATACTTCGAAAAACTGTTTTAATTTTTAACAATCTGCCTTTTAACTATAGGTGAAAAAAAATCATACACCATTATTGTTTGAAGCTACAATTTTTTTCAGGTTGCTTATGCTGTCTGCAGTCTTATATTATATAATATTAGTATTTATTTGTAATAGAAGACTCAGATTTTGATTTATAAGAGCATTTTTTTCTAAAAACTAGATGTATACATCAGACACATTATCAGTAGACCTGTCAGTTTGAATCTGCCTATGTTCAGTTGATTGATTTTACTTCAAGATAAATCAATCCCACTTTTTAAACCCACTTATTTCTGTTCAGGACCACAGGGTTGCTGGAGCCCATCCAGATGTTGGGTGAAGGTGGGGTACATCCTGGACAGTTAGCTTGTCTATCACACAAAGGGCCACACAGGGACAAACACACACTCACATCTAATGACAATATAGTCACAAAAAACTAGTGAAAAATGTTTCTACACCATAGAAAGAATCCAAATTGCCTGAAAAAGAAAATAAAAATACACCCACAAAGAAAAACATGCATACTCCACACTGAAAAGACCCGGCTGGGATTTGCCTTCTCACTGTGTTAACCACCACCCCACTGTGCAGCCTTTTTGTTTAAGTTAAACACTTTTTTTTCCTAATTGATATCAATTCCAATATTTTAGAGCTCATTTGGGAAACTCAACAGTAGTAGCCTGAATATTTTAGGTACAGTTCCCTACAATTTTACGATGGAATAACACATAAAAAGAACCATCTGCAGACTGCATGGTGGAGCAGTGGTTAGCACTCTTGTCTCCAAATCCGAAGGCCCTGATTCAAATCCCAACTGAGACCCTTTTGTGGGATAGTTGCATGGGTTTTCTCCATACACTCCAGGTTCCTCCCACAGCCCCAAAACATGCTTCATAGGTTAACTGGTGGAAGGATGGATCACTCTCTGCACTGTCTGACGTGGCAGCTTGACAGCCACCACTGATGTAAGGAAACAACTACACAGTTATGAAAAGTGACATAAAGGGCAAATTTGATGGCAGGTATTCAGATTTTCTTTTCTCACCGGAATGTGTGGGCAGACGTGATTAGCATTTTCACCCTATCTTGGTTGTAATTTGTAATAGTTTTCTACCACAAGATACTCTAAATGCTACAATCTGATAACCAAACAATATATGAAACCAAATGATGTCTACGCAATTAACGTAAGTATTTCCAACAGATTCTGTCACAAAGAATACAGCTTTGCCCCATTATTAAACACTTCTAGGCTAGTACTAAACTGGTTCAAAACGTACTTGGAAAACAGGAAATATTTTGTGTCAGTTGATAACTTTACAGTAGAGCCAACAGAAATCTTGTTTGGAGTTCCCCAAGGCTCCTTCCTGTGGCCACTTCTATTTAATATCAACACGCTCCCACTGGCCCAGGTTATAAAGAATAACAACATTAGTTACCATAGCTATGCAGATGACACACAGATATATATTACAATGACACCAGGAGACAGAGGTCCTGTACAGGCTCTTGGTAAATGGTTTGAAGACATCAGCGATTGGAGGTGTCACAACTTACTTCAGTAAAACAAAAACAAAACTGAGGTTATTGTCTTTGGTGCTAAAGAGAAAAAGTTGGAGGTTGCTACAGAGCTTCAATCTATTCATTTAAAAAACACTAGGCCAGAAACTTGGGTGTCATGATGGACACATGCCTAAATTTTGATAAAAAATCCTTAAAACAGCCACAAAATCAGCCTACTATCATCTCAAAAGTTTTTAAAGGATTAAAGATCTGATGTCCAAGCAGGACCTGGAAAGAAAAGTTCATGCTTTCATCTTTAGTCAACTTGACTACTGTAACAGTGTTTTGACAGGAGTACCCAAAAATAAAATTCATTCAGGTAACTGGATCTTATTCAGAACTCTGCTGCTCGTGTTCTCACAGGAACTAAAAAAGTAGACCACATCAGTCCAATTCTGAGGTCTTTACACTGGCTGTCTGTCTGACTGTCTCCTGACCCAGTATGTACCAGCCAGAACTCTCCGCTCATCTGGATCCAGTCTTTTGTCAGTTCATAGAAGTCAAAACCAAACATGGAGAGCTTCTATGCTCCACAGATCTGGAACAGATTTCTAGAAAGCCTTAGATCAGCTCACACACTCAGTGTATTTAAATCCAGGTTAAAGACCTACCTGTTCTCACCTGCATTTGATTCATTTGTATTCAAAATTTCACATCTGAACTGTTTATCTATGCATGATTTAAATTCTGTTCTTTTCTACTTTTTTTTAAGGGTCAGCCATGGTGCAGCAGCAGGGCAGTTGACCTCCAATTGGAGGACTGCAGGTTCAAATACCACCTTGCCCATGTGTCAAAGTGTCCTTGGGCAAGACACTGAACCCCAATTTGCCTCTGGTGAAAGGTTGGCAGCAGAGTTGTGACTGTAAAGCACCTTGGGCATTCAAGGTAGGTAGAAAAGTGCAATAAAAAATATACATTTAAATATTATTTTTAGTATCACTTAACATTTATTTTTTGGGTAAAGCACTTTAAATTGTCTTTGTACACGAAATGTGCTATTCAAATTAAATTGTCTTGCCTTGCCCTTACATTGGTAATTTGTTGGTAGTATTGGAGCAAAGTAGATATGAAAAGCTGTTTTTCTCCACGTCAGAATCAGATGCTTCATGTCAAACATCTACGGGATGTCAAAGTGTGTGTTATTTATGTGTCGCTGGTAACATATCTGGTGTCAGGGTAAAACCTTTTCTAGAAAGTTAATATCAAGTCTGACCTATTTTGACTTTGAACAGCAACATTTATTTTTCCATTAAGTTAAATTTACCTGGAGAATCAGTATTTGTCTTGTGAAAAGAATGTCAAAAAATAAAGTAGGAAAATTAACATTTGTACTTTGACACATGCAGAAGCTGGGATCACACAGACTTTTTTGGGTTCAATTTGACCCATTGACATTTAATGGGTCTTTAACATACAAAATCTACTTTTTGGAGATTTTAAGTGTACAACAATGTTAATTCCTCATGAAAAATACCCCCAAAGGAGTATTTTGATCTAAAAAAAAGACAAACAAAAAAAACAAGCAGGTCCTTTTGTGGTAAATGGCGTATACTTGTGTAGTGCTTTTTCACCTTCCTCGAAGGCCCAAAGTGCTCTACAGTCACAGTCCCATTCACACACTGATGGTGGTTCTACTGCCAAACACTAATGCCAACCTCCCATCAGAGACAATGTGGAGTTCAGCGTCTTGCCAAAAACACTTTGGCACATGGGCAGAAAAGGCGGGAATCGAACCTGCTATCTTCCGATCAGAGGTCAACCACTGCACCATGGCCACCCCATATGTCAACAAGTGAGAACAGCCCCTTCCAGAAAGTGTCTGCGCTGCCTGTGTTACACGGCTAGAATGATGGGCTGACTCACTCTCTGTGCAACATATTTAATTTTTTGACACTGTAAAGCATGTAAGAAAACAATCACTGACTGAACCACACTGGACCACGTTCTCTACAGTCATGCTCACCACGTACTGACTAAGCTTCTTCTACTAACATAGTTAAGTGTAGTTTTACAGGCGACATAACCTTTATGAATCAACAAATTACAGAATGTGTTTTTTCACTTTTAACAAACACAAGAATTCCAAACATATGAACTATATTGTCTTTTACAGTTTTAAATCAGTTTTTAATCATTGTCTTCACCTCCAATGAATTTCTCTGATAATCTGTATCTGTTTAAGAAAATCCACTTCAAACCATTGTATTTTGTACTGCTTTTACACCCCTGAAATGACTATAAAGATTTTACACTGCACTCAATCATAACTTCAATATGCTACCGCGGTCGCCACAGATCCACGTCCGCCATTTTAGTAGCAAAACGTGGTGTCTGCCTCCTACCAACTGGTTAAACAACGCGTTAGCTTAGCTTCTATTGCTCTCCAAAGCATTTAAAACAGATCTCCACAACTGCCTATCATTTGTGTGTTCATTTCAACCAGCTTACCAGTAAAGCATTTAAGAAAACAATCACTGACTGGAGCACACCGGACCACGTTCTCTACAGTCATGCTCACCACGTTCTTACTAAGCTTCTTCTACT
This sequence comes from Adrianichthys oophorus, assembly GCA_036245035.1. Classification (NCBI taxonomy): domain Eukaryota; kingdom Metazoa; phylum Chordata; class Actinopteri; order Beloniformes; family Adrianichthyidae; genus Adrianichthys; species Adrianichthys oophorus. The sequence continues at coordinate 44,710,421 of BSAI01000108.1, read as the reverse complement.
AAAGCCAGCAACTGATGCATGGAACTCCAAGCGCCCTCTGCTGGCAAAAGTGAGTACTGACTCAGAAACACAGCAACACACAAGCTTTTCAGTTAAGATGGGCATAACAGTAATGTTACTGGTTGCTTCTAAACTTGACATAAAATTTAATGGGGGGGGGTAACTATTTTAAATGCCTGTTTCAATCACACAGTGCCACACCTGCACCACCCCCAGGCTAACACAAACTTTCTCTGCTGAGCTCACAGTAATCGGCAAAGTGCTTTCCTTTTACACGAACAATATGCACATCCATCTGTACGGCAGGACAGCTCCGATATTGCTCACCATGTTTGTTGCGCCAGTAATGTGGGTGTGAGCTAGTAATGTAGCTGACTGTAAGCTTGCGGGAGACAATGTAAACAGATGGATGTGGGGGAAGGCTTGCAACGTACCAACAGTCCCACAAAAAACTTTTTTCATATTGGCTAAAAGCATCATAATTTTAAAATACCACTGGAAACACTCTTACAATAGACCAAAGATGATTGGAGCAGGTCTTTAAAGGAATTTATTGTTTTAAGAGAAAAAAAAAGCTGATATAAAGAATCAAATATTTTTGGTCTATAGATCTTTGGGGGTCAATAATGACAGCATTAAAAGCAAACACCGAATATTTCACAACTGTTTAACAGAGACCTGTTGGTCTTAAAAGGGCCATGCTGTGGGAATCTTACAACACTTTTATAGAGAAAACAACAAGAAAACAGTCATGCATCATTTCCATAAACAACACAAGTCATTCAGAGGAGATAGTGTCATTGATACAGACACAAAATCACCATCTACTATAAAAACAAATAAACCTTTGAATACATTTTGAAGTGTGATGTTCTTTAAAATACCTGAGATGACTTTTTAGAAAATGTCATCTTGGCAGCAGATTTAATGCAAAGCAGGTATTTGATCTGATCTATGATAACTACCCTGCAGTCTTGGAGGGACTTTAGAGCAAATGTGGGAAACGCATCAGCAAATTCTAAACTCAGAGTCTACCTGGGATGCTATGTCTCTAGTCATGTTTAAAGCCATCATTATTCTGTTTTATTTACTGTAAAAAAAATATATTTCTTGCAATATGCAGTAGCAGTGACGAGAGACTTAATTGTTTGTAACGCTTAAATGCAGGATATTTGAACTTTGAACAGTTGCTATTTCGTTTCTGCAATTTTCAAATGCATTAATTGATATTTAATTTTTTATGGTTTTTATTTATTTTATTTTTAAATAATGATACATCGTTATTGGCACCAGCCTGAGAACCAAAATATATACATGTTTTGTTTTACAAATATTTAATCAGGATAAATCATTCATTTTTGTTTAGAATAGATCTAAAATGCAAAACTTTGTCTAAACTTTGATTAAGGAGGTTTTTTTTTATTGTTAAAAATTTCAGCTCTCACTAACAAAAAATATTTTTTTACATATTTGTATTATTCTTGCAACATTTAAACTTCTACTCCAGCAGCATGTTGGCTTCTTCCCACAGCATTGGTGTTAGGTTGACTGCTTGTTCTAAGTTGCCTGTTGCAGCAGGCGTAAGCGTTCATGACTGTTCGTCTGTGTGGAACTCCTCTTTTTTTTACCTCTCATCTGTTGACAGCTGGGATGGGCTCCAGCCTCCTGTGACTGAATGGAATTGAGCTGGACTGAAAACACAATTGCATAGTTACATTTTGTTTCTTTTTACGGTATTCCTTTTTCTGTGGTTATGTTACACCTGTACGTGAGCTTATGGTTGAAGCTGTTCATATCAATTCATGCATTGAAGATGCAGGCAGACAAAGGGGGAGAATAAGATGGAGAGACAGAATTGGGCCAGTGAGTGGCAGAGTTCCCTGCAGCATCAGTCAGGAGGTTTGATGCCCGAGGAGGGATGGGAGATCCCCGGGCAAATCCTGACAACAGAGAGGAGCTCAGGTTTCTTGTGTCTGTTGAGACGACGTCATGCCGGGATTAAATCTGTGCCACCTGAAATGAATACACAGGTGCGTTAGCTCACACGATGTGGACCCGTGTAAATCTGAAGTATTATCTAAAGTATTTTACTCATCATTTGCTGACTATAACTACTTTGACTGCTTCAGTGTAGTTGGCTTGAAATTAAACTTTATTCTTTCAATGTCCTACAGTAGGGAAAAAAAGTATTTTTTCTCTTTTCAAATTACTCTTGCCTCACATGTAAACAGGTGAGACTACAGTTTGACATTTAGGACCAAATAGAAGATGCATAGATGATAATATAAACCCCTACTCTTTGATTTATCTAAAAAATATGGATTGTGTTTGCAACAAGAAAAACCAGCAGGAGCATCTTTCAAAATGATGAATATTTCTCATTTACTTGAGTCATTAATCAAATACTTTTATGTAAAGAAAAAAGTAAAAAAAAAAAAAAAAAATGGCCAAAAAAGTAATGAAAGTGTAGGAGAGTTTCAACAAAGACTTGGACGGATCGACTGCAAAGGAAAATAGTTTAAAGGTCATCCATCCGTTCGTCCGTCCGTCCGTCCATCCATCCATCTGTCAATTTGTAAGGCATTAGTCTTTAAAGGGAAGAGAAAATGTACCTTGCGTTACTGATCCTGTCATGGTAAGGATGACAGGTCTTGGAATTACGTCATCAACATGCTAAACTTCATCTCAAAGTCATGTGACACAGCAAGCTATGTCTTTTATGTGTCCAATCCCAATTGTTTATGTTAGCACATGCATGGAGGCTGCAGTCAGTGTCTGCAGATATTAGTCCCAAGATAGCTCTTAGACTCTAAGGCAGGGTGACTGCTAAGAAAAACTAATATTTATGTATATTCTAGTTCTTCTTTGTCAAGTAAAAACAAAAAGTTTAAAAAGAGATTTAAAATTAAAAAAAAGCAAGTCAGCAAGATTTTTTTTAACATGACGAAGCATTTTCACAGTAAAGTTATGTGTTTGTGCATTGTTGTAGTAAAAACCATACGTTGTGCGGTATTAGTGTCATCAGATAAATGTGTCTGCTGTACACATATAAAGGTTTGCAAAGCCCTTACAGCCTGTAGTAAGTGAAGCCAACTCAAAGCATCCTTGCTGCTTTTTCTGTTAATACAGGTGAAGTACACTATAAACAGTTTCATGTTGAATTTGGACTCTGTTTATCTCTGTTGTCATTTACTTTACTTTAAATGAAGTCTCTTTGAAATAAGTTGCTTTTCTTTATACCACTATTCAACCAATAATAGTAGTACAAATGGTGTGTCATATGTCATAGACCTGTCAAAATAGTTTGATGGAAAGTGTTGGCAGGTTGATGGTGACATCATTAGACCTGTCATCTTCCTCCTGAAAGATATGTGATAGGTCTATTATCTGTACTCTGCAGACTCTGTTAGGATCCCAGATCGTATTTTCCAGGAAACCTAGAAAAAATATCCAGCTATTATATTATTAAAATGAAGTTTGAATCATTAAACGTATCTGTATCAATTCTGAAGGAACTGGTGTAAGGCATTATCTATCAATCCGTTTTGCAAACCTCCTGAATCTATTTTGGGATCACGGGGTTGCTGGAGCCTGTCTCAAATACTGTTGGGCAAAGGTGGGGTAGGCTTGGATAGGTCTCCAGTCTGTTGCAGGGGCACACAATCACACACACACACCAACAGACAATTAGAATCAACAATCAATCTGCCTATCATGTTTTTGGACTGTGGGAGGAAGCCGGAGAACCCAGAGAGTAATGCATTATGAGCATATTTATAGATGGAACACAAATATTCTCCTTCCATTCTACTTCATACATTCACACAAGTAAAATACTAACTAGAGTGCCATCTTTTTCTGACTATAAGTCACTCCGGAGTGTAGGTCGCAAAAGTAAAGAAAAAAGCGGGAAAAATGCATTATAAAGAAAAAAATAATTACATAAAAATTGCACTTTTGTGAGACATTTATTTAACAAAATACAGGATCAAGAACAGATATTTCATCTAGAATTAATACATTATAAGAAGAATAAATAAATAATTAAATATAGAACAATAATAGACTGAATATCTAGTCACCCCAGATAAAATGCTGTATTATATGCTATATTATTGTGCATATAGAACCTCCTGTTGAAAATGTTGGAGGAGTTCTGCAGTGGACTACTGACTCCTCCTGACATGAACTCACGAGCTTCCTGAACTGTATGCTGCCCTTTAGAATGTAAAGGGCCTGAAGACTCATGGGATGGACGGCCTCACTGTAGAGTTTTAATAGGCTTTCTGGGACATCCTTGCATCTGACATTTTGGAGGTGTTCAATGACTGTCCGTCGGCTGGCTCTCCACCGACGTCCTGTCGCAGAGCTGTTGTAGCCCTCTTAGCAAAAGAAAAAAAAAAAGAAATCTCCAAGATATTAAGAACTGTGTGTGGATTACAAGATTTTGTCTAGGGCCTTCTGTAATAGGCTGAGGGACTCAACCGAGCCGGTCATCCACCAGGACCAGACCTACTGTGTCCGACGCAGGCTCATGGCTGATAATGTTTTTCTGATATGAGATGTTTTGGAAGTCTCTGAGCTTTTAGGCGAGAAATCTGGTCTGATTTCTCTAGACTAGAAAAAGGCTTTTGACCGCGTTAAACACAACTTCCTTTGGAAAGTCAGAGAATTGTAGGTTCAGAGCCGGGTTCATCGCTAGAATCAAAGTTTTTTACCTTGAGGTTAAGAGAGTGCTGAAGGTGAACGGCAGTCTGTGTGCTCCTTTTAGAGTCGGTTGAGGCCTACAGCAGGGCTGTGCTCTATGCTTTACAGTGTTTCCCTAGAGCCCCAAAAGATCCGTGCAAGTCTTGAGGGTTTGTGTTTGCCTGGTTTCAGTAGAAACATTGTGTTATCAACACATGCTGATTATGTTGTTTTTGACAAACATAAGGCCGATGTGAATGTATTAGTGGATGTAATTTGTGCTTTTTCCACGTTGTCCTCTGCCAGGGTTAACTGGCATAAGACGGACGCCCTTGTCGTGACAAGTTGGCAGAACGCTCTCTCATTTCCCCCCCTCAAATGAAGAATGACAGTTCAAAATCCTTGGGAGTTTTTCTTGGTGGTCCTGATATGGTCAAAAAGAACTGGGAGGATGTTGTCAACAAACTGGAGGGAAAGATGAAATAAGTGGCGATGGTTGCTGCCCCACATGTCTTTTAGGGGGAGGGTTTTGGTTATTAGCAACCTTATTGCTTCCCTATTGGCACCGGCTGATGTGTTTTGACTCCCCCCTTCCGGGTTACTATCTCAGCTCAAGTCCAAGCTTGTTAACTTTTCTTGGGACAGTCTACACTGGGTGCCACAGGGAGTATTGTTTCTTCCTAGAGAGGAGGGAGGACAGGGACTAGTGCACCTGGCCAGCAGAACTGCCACATTCAGGATGCTCTGTTTAGGTTGAATACTAAGCTTTTAAATGTACGTGGGTTGCCTTAGTGTTTTTAAGTCTTGGCACTATTTTAATTTTGTAAACCAAAAAAATCCTCCCTCTCCGTCTTGGCTCTTGAAAGAGCCTTTGATCCCTGGGGCACGGTTGGACATTTGTGATGACACCACCATTCCCAGGTCTGGAGTTTTGAGTCTAGAACATCTGGTGACTACAGCAGGACCTGATCTGTTGGATGTCCCATCTCGGTGTGCTCCACTCAGTCTCCAGTCTGCCAGGATGGCATGTCGTCTCCTGGACCACTGGAAAGACAGGTTGGATGCGAGGGATAAGAGGCTCTTGATTGATTACTGATTGATCACTGGGTCAGTGATGGGCTCTATCCGAAGGTGTGGTTGAGTCCTGCTCTGGGTGATGTTGATGGACAGCTGCTTCTTCCCTTCAATCCCAACAGCTTGACTCTTCACCGTGCGGACAAGAGGACCCTCTGTGTTAACTGTGTGAAGGTTTTGAACAGGACTACCCTGCAGAACCGCCTTTCCAGCGTGTGGACTGAAAAACTGAGTGTAGGACATTGGGGACCACATTAGAGAATCCTTTACAAAGGTCCCATACGGAAGAGAACTGGAGACCTCCAATGGTGGATCTTACATGGTGCTGTTGCTTCAAACTCTTTTATCTCTGTTCTTAACCCTACTGTTTCTGACCGCTGCCCCTTTTGGGGATCTGAGAGAGATAGTCTTTCATGTTTTTAGTGAGTGTGAGAGGCTTTCATGCCCTTCAGCCCTTTTAATGTCTGTGTTCACTCTTTTTAATGAAAACCTCTCAATTTGCTGTTTTTATTTATGGATCAGGCTACAAGAAGGTGGACAAAGAGAAGTGTCAACTGCTTAACTTTATTGTTGGAGAAGCCTAACTTGCAGTTCATGTCAGCAGGAAGCGCAAAATAGCAGGCGAACCTTTGGTTGATGCCGTTTCCGTATGGCGCTGTAACGTTCGTTCCAGGCTGAAGCTGAAATTCTCCTTCTTTAACTGTCAAATCGTTTGTCCTGTTTTAAATAATTGTGGTGCTTTAAGATTGCTCTGTGTCTGATGGTGAACTATGTCTTGCTGCTGTTTTGTGACTAATTGTTTGTCTTCTAGTTATCTGTGATCCCAGATTAAACTGATGTTTTAAAAATCAAATCAATCAAAAAAATCTTCTTCTTCTCTGTCAATATCAAAAATATATACACACACACACACTTTCAGTGCCCTCTAGTGGTTGTTTCTGTTTAGTTAAAACAAATCTCACATGCGTTGTACCTGAGGTTTGGTGAAAAAAAAAAAAAAAAAAAAACACGACTTACATTCTAAATATCCTACCAAAGTTACATTATTTGACTTTGACTTCTTTCAAGAATGTATACAATCTTTCATTTTTTTTATTAGAAAAAGAAAATAACAGACATGTGGGTAGAAACAATTTGAATATGACAAGTTTATTTCTGTATAAAATGTTTGGCTTTGTTGTAGTAATTTGGCTCTTTTCCAACTTGCTGGCAAACTGTCGCATCTAAATCATGCTCTGTCATGCCAAATATTTTGATCTGCAAAAAACAGATTGTGTCTGGGTGAGCTGCTGATCTGTTTTCTTTTTCTCTGGTTCTCTCTTTTAGTATTCTCCTGTGCTAAAGACTTTCCATGTGGATTTTTTTAATGCTGAATTCTTAACGGGCAGCTGAGGTAAGTTTATGTTTCTCTGCTGTTTTCTGTAATCAAGCCAGGCAACACTGGACCGCTTCTGGGTCATGAGCGTTTAACTGCTGTGTTAAATATTGAGTGACAGCTTGCGGGAAAAGAGGCAAGAGAAATTCAGGCTGTATAACAAACACTGAGCTTGATATTTTGAATACATGCATGAGCTACTTGACCCTCCTCCCTTTTTTTTTTGGCTTCAATAATGGGTAACTACAAATAGCATAGTTGGGTTTGCCATTTCCACATTTAATTTTTTTTTAAATTTGTGCTAGTCTAATCATTTCTTGTGCATCCTAATCACTCCTTTACCATTAAGTCAGATCTCGTTACACGTCATCAAACCAAACAAGAAAACACAAGCATCAGTTACCAGTTTTTTTCTTTTCAAACATGAAATGTCTGTAAAAACATTTTGTCAAAAAAAACCAGATACTTCATTGTCGATTGTTAAAATTGAATAATTGAAGATTTTACCCTTTTTTTTTGCTTTTGAATTTCCTTTTAACCAATGTGTGCTACTTTTAGGGTTTTTTTGTTGTTTTTTTAATCTAAATAGACAAATAGAAATGCAGAAACCAACTGGAAAGAATCCAAATAGGTCATAGAGTTACTAGGGGTCTTTTTAAACGGAAAAACAATGCCAATAAAAAGAGCCAATTTTAAATTCATTCACTCTGACCTGCCTAAGCTATTGTGATGCTTGAGTGCTGCCGTGTAATTATACTAGTTTATCCATCACTTTGGGATTTTATGTTTGGAGCAAGCAAATAAAAGACAGAACAATGAACCAAACACCACGTTATAGCTTTGCAATGTGACTTAAGATGAGTTTCGTCTCCATTATGACAGTAAAACTGTTCTACTGCTCCTTCATTCAGTGTATTCACACACAAATACAATATTGCAAAGTCTATGCAACCACAAATGTGCTAGAGCTACAAAATCAATGTGGAGTAAGGTAACTACACAATACCTTTAGAATACACAGGAAACACATTCAGAGTTTTTTTTGTGGAGAGTTAAGGTGCTTTAGTTTTATCGATAGAAAAATGAAGAAAGGCACCATTAGTCAACATTTTGTATGATAGAATTCTTTATTGACAGCCGTGAAGTGTCGAATTAAGGTTTTATAAACATGTAGTGTTTGCAATCCATGTAACTAAGATCTTATATCTAAAACAGGACTGTAATGTCCAGTAGTGGTTTGGAACTTCAGCTCTATATGGTCAGTGTTCCTCTAGCTTTCCAGACATCTCTGTCTGCTAAATACCTGGAGTAGTTGCAAGGATAAAGTTCATTTAAACAATAGTTTATTTATTTATATGACACCTTAAAATGACTGCAGTCAAAGAAGGCACTGTCAATTGAAATCTCAGAAACATTAAAAAACAACTACTAAGAGGTTAAAATAGGTTAAAAAGTATAAATAGGTGTCAGAAAAACGCAAGATAAACGATAAAAACAGGAAAACACACCAGCAGAGCAGAGTTTCATGTTGTGTCAAAAGACTGGCAATAAAAATCGGTTTTAAGACGTTTTTTTTTTACAAAAATGGACAGTGAGAATGCCTGCCGAGTGCGCAGTGGTAATGCGTTCCACAGCTTCAGTGCACTTAGTAAAAATGCTTATTTCCCTCCGAACTTCCCCTTGGACCTCAGTACCTCCAGGAGAAGTTGATCAGCTGATCTGAGTCCCTGGGTTGGGGTGTAAGGAGAGAGAAGCTCAGAGAGGTATGGAGATGCACGATTACATAAGGATTTAAAAACAAATAAAAGGATCCTAAAACGTTCTCTAAAATTCACTGGCAGCTAGTGAAGGGGATCCAGGATGGGGGGTGATGTGGTTCCTCTTGCTCGCACAAACCAGAACCCGAGCAGCAGATTTTTGGACCAATCGGAGACACGAGAGGGACAATTGACTAACTCCAAAATTTAGAGATTTTCATTTTAATAGCTGATATAGCAATATGGATGAATGACGACTTGCCTCTAGTGGTCACTTGAGAAACTGCAGCCTTTCTCACTTTATGGTGGACTTCAAAACAAGGGAGAAGACTACTGGTGGTACTTGTGCCATCTAATATCAGATCACAAGACAAACTAAATAAAATTATTGAAGTGCTAACAGCCAATGCACCAAAACTTGTAGGCTATGAGAGTTGCAAGTTTAATGCAGATGCTCACTTGTATCCCGTGCACCACACCAACTTAAGTGGATATTTAACAAGTTTGATTGAAATGAAGGTGAAGGGATCTTTGATCCATTTTCAGAATCTGCCAAATCCCCTTTGGGGTCATGCTGGATGACTACTTTTGGGTGAAGGCAGGGTATTACCTGAACAGGTCAAAAGTGTGTTACAATGCCGTATAGTCGCACACTCACACCTTGGGGCAATTTGAAGACACAAATCAACCTATGACGCATAGTTTCTAACTGTGAAAGGACACTGGAGTGCCCAAGGAAAGCACATGCATGCACAAAAACATGCAAACTCCACATGGAATGCGAACCAGAACCTTCCCACTGTAAGGCAAGAGAGCCAACCACCGCGCCATCATGCAGCCCTGTCATCTAATCCATTAGATAACATTTAATAAGTGACCTGAAATTAACAGGCAGATAGGACCATGTACTCCTTCACACCCAACCAACATTTACGGTTCAACTTCAAACACACAAACCAACAACAACAAAAGCAAAATACATAAGTCGAGGAGAGTACAACACTAACAATTTAATTGATGCAACGTAACTATAACTTGCAGCCTTTCATCTCATCTTCACTTAACAAAATAAGGTGGCTGTCTTCATCCTCCTGCATTGTCCCTGTGATCGGCCTGTTCTGTCGCACATGACCACATATCTAATTTCACATTACAAGTAGCAGCACCGAAAATTCAATTAGTTTTGTTTCCCTGCCATTTAGTGCCATTTCCATAAAATGAGAGTGGCTGACATCCAGAATCAATGGCTGCCTCCAAACCCGCAAGACTAATGGGGTAGATAGCTAAAACCACAAGTTAATTGTTCAGCAATGCCCTTGAAAAGTGCATGTCAGCCTCCCTTCCTCTCTGCCTGTCTTTGCTCTGTTCTTTCCCATCTCTTTTCTCTTCTTGCTCTACTTTGCTTCTTGAGGAACAAGTTCATGCAGAATTTGAAATGGCATGGTTTTGAAATGTTAGCTGTCATGCTAACTAAGACCAAACCAGGATCTGGGTTTTCCACTTTTTATAAATCACACTTACTGTGTTCCAATTTGTGAGATTTTTCTGCCATAAAGTATTTCAGTCAGTCAACTGTGCTTTATATTTATTTTTTATTAGACATGCTTCCAATGCAAATGGGTTGTAGATTGGTGCTTTATCAGAACCCCTTGTTGCAAAGTCTTCAGGGATTAAAATTGCCACATTCAACACACATGGTAAAAACTGCAAGAACTCGTTTTTTTTTTTTTTGCTCGGTAATGAACTATTTTTAGTTCTAACAAAGCAGTATTGATGCCTAATCATTTTTATTAATAGTGAAGACATTAAATCAAAGGGTTAATATGAACTAAAATTACTGACAACTATGAACTGTTCAAAAAATAAACAAAGCTTTATTTTTTTCAAAATTTGAACATGCAAATAAAACGTTGCTTTAAAGGCCTCTGAAAGGAGAAGCTTGAATTTATTTGAATCACGACAGCAGTAATAGACGCTTTTTATGAAGATACTGTCAAGAATTGGTGGAGGACCCAAAATGCAGGAGACCAAGTTTGTGACAAAAACTGAAATGATTTCATAAATAAACTGAAAAATAACAAAATCATGGCGAACCAGAAAGGTGGCATGCAGGGCAGATCCGATGACCTGACAAGGAGTAACTGAAAACCAGACACTTATATGGGCTGAGGGTAATTAACTGAAATGAGGACAGCTGTGGATCATGAACCTAAAACTGCTGTGACTGACCAGGGCTATTCTGAACATGACCAAACAACAAAAAAACCCAAACTAAACCAACTGAATCCTCACAGATATCCAGTCACAAACTAGTTATAAACTCAGACAATCGTGAAATGTCCAGTTTGCTGTAGTACTGAAAAATGACACAAATCTGGATTAGAAAAGTCAAACATACTTAAGTAACAGTAGAGTTACTTAAAACATACTCCAGTAAATGTAAAAAAAAGCCTTACAAATGATGATGTAAGTAAAAGTAAAAAAAAGAAAAAAAAAATTGCAAAACTAAGCAATTCCAAACACTAATTGTTGGAACCTAATGAGATATAAGTATATATATATATATAAACATATATATATAATGTTAATAATAATGTTAATAATTTTCATTTGTCTGTGGTAACAAAAAAAAATGTTTGTGGAACATCAGATCTACTGTAGTAATGGTAAGATACTACTAAGTAAATCGAAGTTGTTTGTACTCACCTTCACGTGTATGTTAGTTATTTTTTGTTCAAAACCAGCTTCAAGTCGTTTATTGTGATTGTTTTTATTGTGATGTTGTACTGCACTCAACAAACAGTTAAGACAAATTGACTTTTTTGTTGTTTGATAATGTCTTCTACAGGTTTTTACAAAACCAAATGCAAATTCTGTGCCAAAGTTTTAGTTATTTTCCACTTCTTGTATTTTCCAGTTTGACCTAAAATGTCTTTTTCTTACCTTTTTCCATTTTATTCTATCTTCTAACAACAGATTTTTAAATTCCGTTTGCGTTGTTGGTAGCCCTGCTGCTCCGTCAGAGCAGGCTATTTCTGAAGTCAAAATGCTGCAGTTAAGAGTATTATTACTGGTTAATGCCACAAAGGCAGCTGCATTATTTAAGGTGGGGAATTTTTCATCAAATACCATTGAAAAAATATCCTAGGTATGAATCAAGGTCAACTGATCTACGAATCATAAAGCATCACATGAAATACAGGTGCTAAACTTTCTTTGTGAATCAAGGAAAGTATGCCACTATAATAGGTTATGACTAATATGGATTCATGTGAATGTAGGCAATATTACATAACACAGAACTTTTATGAAGCACTACAAAACTCCAATGGCTCAATGAGTAAAAATTACTTTACTTTTTTTAAGCGCATCTTATGAATGACTTTTAACTTGTTTTTCCTTTTAAATCACAAAGGTGTTAAAAGTAGAGACTCAAGTAAACACTTGTTGTGCTAACTTCATAGCTGATGTTTATTTTTATTTTGCATCAGTCAATACCCAAACTCCAGTCAAAATTTAAATTGTGTTTATATTTGGTTTTATTTACTATATGTTATTATGTTGACTTCTAACTAAATGCTTTTTTAAATGTATGTATTTTTTTTTCCTTGTTGACTCATTTACTTGTGCATTTTCCAAAGATGTAATTCCACTTTTGGCTAGAAAAAAAAACAAAAAAAAACAACTCTGGGAACACATTTCCATACATGCTCTGCTGATTGAACTCGGTGGGGCTCCTACACCTTTTTGTCTGCACAGCCTTGCTCCAGCTCCCTGCTCCTTGTTCTCAGTTGTCATTAAGCTGGCTTGCTCTGTTTCCCCTGCACATAAATATGCTAAGTGTGCAGCAAGTTTTTACCATTCAGAAGTAAAAAAAAAACCCTTTTTCCCTGACGGCAAGCCGGAGGAACAGACACGCTGCAGCTGTTGCCTGTCACTGGCTTCACCATCTTTACTGAGACCGTGGATGAAACAGCAACTCCCATAAACAGTTCTTATGTTCAAAAACCTCTGATGATGAAAATGTGCCGTAGATTTAAAGACCCTGATTATTTAAAATATAGGTATTTTTTGCACAAAACAATACCTTAACATATTTCAACCTGTTTTATAGAAAAAAAATCTGCATGCATAGTCTCAAAAACTGTGTTCTATGTTTTATAACTCTATAAGGAATTGCTTTATTGTGCAGGAAGGTTTGATAAATACAATTTTTAGAAGAGACTCTTACAAACAATATAAAGTTGGAGAGAGAATTGGTTTATTTCAAGCATCAAAACTAAAAAATAAAACAGACAAAACTAGAGAGATATGTAACTATTTATATCTCAGACATCGAATAATTAATTGTGACTTGACTGGAAAAGTAAAAAATTAAAAGTAAAAGAAATGCACTTCCACATATATATATATATATATATATATATATATATATATATATATATACACATCCGCATATACATGTTAAAAATGCTATTGTATTTACTCTTAATCATAAACAGGTATATTTGCACTTATACATGCAAAACATTATTTATTGAATCCATTAAATGTGAAGTTTGTTAAAAATAGTTTATTTAATTGCTTAAAGGAAGCAGACTTGTAAAATCCAACCCCTAAAGTTAACATTACTGTAATTACATCTCAGGAACACATATATGACTTGTAATAACTAACAGTTAGTGTTCGTGTTGACTCAAGCCTGTAAACCATTCTACACATTGTTTTATGCTCATATTTTAATGTCGCAAAAGTTCTCACCTGTTCTTTATTACCCTGTTAAAAAATAAAGAACCAGAACAAGCTCAAGAAAAGGTTTCTGCAGAACTGTTAAATCAGAGTTTGATGGTTTTGCCGAGGATGGTCCAGCTGTTTGTCATTGCAACGCTGCAGTCACTGCAAACTGTAAGTATACAATATAAAAACATAATCAACCAAGAAGCAGTATGTTTCCACATTTCATCATTTAACTGCTTCGTTTACCACACAAATTCTATGTTTAATCCCATAGTCATATGAACTGGTTTGGGAGGTTGACCCTTGGGGTGTTGGCTTGTAAGGGTTCTGCGGGTTTTTGGGTTGTCCAAGATCATGGAAGGTTAAAGAAAAGAGTGGCAGCATCTTAAAGGGAGTGCAAATGTGTCTTGCAGTTCACGTGTACAACCAACTTAAGGGACATTATGAAAATGGAACGTATCATCATTGGGCATGTGGTGTATGTATTGTGAAGTATTTGTAAGGATAGTGTAAGTTACACATATTGATTAAGTACAGGTGATGCTGTCAAACGCAGCCTTTACGCCACACACTTGTGATTTAGTAATGTGTGTGCACTGGTTCCTTACTGAGTGTGTGCAAATGCTGCACACAAAGGGTGTGCAGGTGATGCGTAGTTGCCCATAGGATGCCCACACAAACTGCGCTCTAATTGTCTAATTTCCTCATTTTTAGCAGTCATGCTGCACGCACAGAGTGCACACATATCACTTGAACAGCACTAATTGGCTCCTGGTTCAATGCGCAGGTTTCGGGGATGTTGAACAATTCATACATGTTTAAGTGCCCATGGAAAAATGGGTCTGAACATATTTGTTCTATGGGCTCACTGAGTGATCTGCATCCTTGATATTTTGTGTGTGCCACCTGTGTGCCCCGCACAAACATGACCATGTTTAGTTTGTGTACAGCCCGTATCCACCTGTAAAGACGGTTGTGACTAAGGCTTAAACTAGTCAAATATGTTGACTTGCAGACAGTCGCAGGATGGGGTACCTATAGATTTCCCAACATCAAGGGCAAAAAACAAGCCTGCAGATGAAGTCCATCACACCAGAAAGACTGCATAGAACTATTGTAAACAAGAAATCTTTAATTGTAGAATGCCTCAAGAATAAGCAGCGCCAGAAATCTCTCATTGGTTTCAGGCAGAAACTCCCACAAAGCTGAAATGTACTCAAACCTTCCAGCATAAAGCACTGAGAGGTGGCTGTACCATCCAACAAAGGCTCTGAAACACAGTCATGACAAACAGACAGTTTTATCAGACAGTTGTTAGAATCTAGTCAGGCTAAAAGAGGGCAAAGCTGCAGGAGAATGTGACAAAGCCTGATTTGGCTCTGCTTAGCTGGACAAGGAGGAGAGCAGTACACTCAGTTCCACAAGACAGTCACAGAAGAACTGTGTTACCTCGCAGATCCAATTGGCGAAGATGCCATTCGACCAGCTGACTGGTATCAAGAACAAGAAGCGGTCCTACACCAGAACAAAGAATTCTTCAGGAAAAGATCTTCTCTGTTTCTGTTATACAACTCCGGCACCACTCAATCATCAGTTAGTGGAGTGGTGACCCCTGTGCTGTAGGGGAACTTTTTTTCACGCTGACAAACTGGTTTTGGCCCACAACAAAGAAACGGGTAACTGGAGATGAATAAACAGTATCTTGTTGGACTTGTTGGAACGACATGAACCAACGCAGAGAGGACTTCCAACATGGTCATACAATAACTCAAACTATCCACATAATAAATAATAGACAAAGAGAGGAAGAGACTGCATTGGTGAATGAATATAAGGTGGCACAAGAAATAGTGTATAAAAGATTTTCAAACAAGCAAGTTGCATCACAGCAGGTGCTCTGAAAGAGGATTGCTTGATAGATATAACTGCAGAAATAAACATTTATCTGCTTGCAAAAATCAAAATGACAGAAAGTTATTCTAAATAAAGCTTCCCATTTAAAAAAAAAGCTCTGACAGAGCTGATGAAATTACCAGATAAAATATCTGAAGTGTAGAAGTTTGTTGATGTGAGTAAAGAGGTACATGGTGTTCTGATTTTTTCTGAACACTTTCAAAGATACTAAAAGTGAAAAAAAAAAACAAAACATTTATTTGAAGATAAAATTATATCAAATAATACATTTCTATCTGTGGTGAAAAACTGGATCGACTGAACATGGAGCATCTGCTTTATAGGATGAGAATAAAAAAGGGTTTTTGGTGCCATTGATCTTTGGGACACAGTTTGTCAAGTGACAAGAAACTTCTCTCAAGCAAATGAAATCAGAGGAGTATTTGTAGCTATGACTGAGGCTAAAAGAGCCACAGCCTTTGCTCAGTTAAAGGCACTGATTAGAAGAGAAGACAGCTGCTTCAAAAATGAATACAGTAACTAGAGTCGAGCGCCACGCTCAATTATTCTGCTGGAAATCTAAAAAATCCGAACAGATATCTCACCCTATGCATTTGTATCTGGAAAGTGTGTCAGAGTAACAAGGAACCTACGAGGAAAAATAAAATAATAAAAAAAAGAACACATAAACTCACGTTTTGGGCTTGCACATTCAACACTTTCGTGGTCATGTGTAGTTTCTACAAGTTTTTTTGGGCTCTACGTACAAATGGTCATTGAAGACTTTTTGAAAGTGAACAATAAGGGACTTGGTAGTGACGTATGGATGTGATCCCTTTCGATTTATGGAAGTGCCAACCATTTAATTTCAAAGTTTTTTATGTTGGTTATGTGTTTAGAGCCATAGCACCTGAAAGCATTTGAGATTAAGACTTATTTTTGGACAAAAACAGAGTTAAGTAACTAAGGTCAGGTTGTGTTTCTCTATCCAGCATACTAATACGTATCCCATGTGTTGTACATTCACAAACATCCTTTAAGCTTCCAGGGCTCCAGAAAGGGCGTCTTAGAGCAGAAACACTTGAGAAACATCAGTTAACATTACAAGGGATCATTTCTGCCCCTTTCAAACATTTGACTCCGGTCAGACCTTCTGTCTTTCAGAGCCTTTATTCATGTCAACAAAAGCTACTTCCTCAGCCATCCTGCTTAAGGTAAAATATTTAGTTTAATTTTATATGCATCAAAACCTAAGAAATAAAAACCAATGGAGGTGCAAAAAAAAAAAAAAGCAGGTCAGCAAATCAAACAAATGTAAACAATTTAAGTGAAACACTCAACATTACCTTTTCCAGTGAATCGGCTCTCCAGGAAGACGTTAAGACGTTCCACATCTCGTGCATCAGAATGTCTTATTTAATTTGAAGTTTTATGCACCTTTCATCATCACAATCATGCTTTTTATTGCCATCACAATCATGCAGATCCCTGGTTGTAGTGCTGATGTGAAATGCTTCTTCTGGCATTTGCAATTATCTGCAACATCTGAACGTCATGCTAAATATGCTTCAACGTCACAGCAGTCTGAACTGTTGTGCTCCAAACTCAAGAAGCCCCAGCATAATCAGAGTGTTGGCATGGCTGATAATCAATGAAGTGTGCATTTAATTATAGTGACACTGGAAAAATTCCACTCAGCAATTTCCAGGCAAGTAGACATTAAACAATGAAGAAAAAAAAAAAAAGTAATGAACAAATTATTGTTTTTGTTTGTGTATCTAACCTGGTTTAAATGTTCACATTATACAACAGGTTTGCTGCATGAAATAACTCTCTTAAAGGCTGGATAGCTCCCAGCAAGGTAGAAGTCAGTGTGGGGACTCACTGAGGCATTACTTAAGTTAGCTATTAAGTTTGTAGATAAGCTAATTACTGGAGTGATGGAAACGTCTAAGTGAAAAAGATATTGAATGATGTCCCAGATAAAAGCTCCTCTATAAAAAAAAAAAAAAAAAGTATTAATACCCAGGTCTTAAGAGGACAGAGTAGGCCAATTAAAGGCTTCTTGTTCACTGACCCGGCCAACTAATTTCTATGCTTTTTGCAAATTGCAGTAACAGCCACAAATTCCACTGAGCATTGCTGTTTTTTTGGACACAGTTTGACCGGCTGTGGCTTGGAGGTTTAGCAATCATCTCCCAGCTAAACGGCGGGTGGTGCAATTCTCATATTGAAGAGTCCTTGGGCAAGACACTGAACGATCGTTTTATCTGGTGGGTAAGTTTTGGTGGCACAGACACTCCCCCAACGGTGTGTCAGCGTGTTTGTGCCAGTGAGTGGGCAGATGTGATGCAACCATGACATTAAAAACATGACACTTTGTAGGATGGAAACCGTCATTGAAAACATCAAGCCTACTCTTCATCACACATTACCTCAACAAAAAAGTGGCTTTGGTGGCTTCTTTAAATCCAATGCATTACTGAACACAACAGGAGGTCCTTGCTGCTATAACTATAGCCACCTACCTATACCCACTGTATAAAGACTGTCAGAAATTCAGTTACTGTGAGAAAACTGTCCATATATCATCAATGGAGGAAAACGTCCTTTATTCTATTCTGTACAGATAGTTTTTTTTTGTTGTATTTTTCTTTTTTTTTTTTGTCTAATATGTTTAGTTTACCAGCTGTACTTTGTCTGAGGCTGACCTCTAGAGGAAGTCTGCTTTGGGTGGACACAGGGAGACAGACCATAAGGGATCAGTTGAGTCTTAATACATTACTTACCTCTTATGGAATCATTGGCCAGGAATAAGAAAAAACAAGGAAAGGATCAAGGAATTGTATTCTGTGATACTTCATTTACATTGTTTTGTTTGTTTTGTTAGTTAGGTCATTCTAAATCTATTTTGGATGTACTTATTTTCATATCTGTTTAGACTGATGTGTTTAAGCAGGGAACAGTGCTGGCTTTCCGGTCCATACAGGGAGAGGGTAGGAAATAAAGTAAATAAAGGCTGGGTGATTGCAGGAGAAAGAGGGAAAAAAGGGAGCGTGAACCTGCTGAGCGTTGTTGATCTGAAGTGATTTTGCTTCAGCTAAGCTTGGATGTCCGTGCGGTAACCTGTCACCTGAAATCTGTGGAGACTTGCAAGAAATGGCAAACATTTTGAAAGCTCCAAGGACTGCAGCTTCCTAGTAATTCATTCGCTTCCACTCACTGTTCACCTTTGCCTATAGGTGTTTCATAGTGGCTGGAGGGTTTACCAGCAGGCAGCTCAACTTGTTACTATGATGACTAATTTCTCTTTGGGGATTAAACGAAATATTGTTGAATTTAATTGAACTAACATTTACTGAATTGAACTGAATGGGTGATGTCAAAGATTATTAGTTTGATGCGTATACTGTATGTCTTTAGACCGTACATTCAAACCTCGGTCACACATTTAAAAGGGGAAAATAGTTCTGTGAATTTTTTGCAACCCAAGTGACTGGTAAAGACCACAAATGTTTGCTTGCTTTTTTTTGCATGGGTTTGTAACAACCGGGCTGAATTGATTTTTTCTTTTTTTTTTTTATCTAAACCTACCAGTGTTTAGGCTGCAGTTTCTCTTGAGAGTGAGACCTGAACGACTGACCCCAGCTCTGGAGCTTAATCAAACCTCAAACTTCTATTATTTACTCAGTACCTTTGCAGTGTCCATCCTTCTTTATAAGTCCTCTAATCTTTATCTTCTGACCTTTTCCCCTTTTTACTTCTCTCAGTTTTTATAAATCTTCTTTAAAGACTGGTCAGCTGGTGCTTTGATGTCATTGTGTCTGAAACTTAATGAATTACAGAAGTACCTACCTTTGAACGACCTCAAAAAGTGAAAGAAAGGGGAAAAAAGACACATGGGGGGCACTATATACGACAGAGCTCAAGAGAATCTTTTTTTTTTCTTGGCGTCAACTTAAAAATGTCCTTTGGCACGCATTACCCTTCACCAAGACTGACACACTTATACTATGCTAATGTTTTCCTTAAAACTGTGTTGGTACAAGGCATTTCTTCCATTCTACTCACAACTGGGAAATGAGCGCCTTTTTTCCTGTATTTTTACTTATTTATTTTTTTACTATTTTTAGTTATAGTTAATTAGACGCCTTTTCCTGTATGGGAGCTGATGAAAAATGGGAGAGTGAGAGCTTCTGCTTTGACATCAAAAGGTGTTTGTTTTTGTATGATTGTGTAGATCTCTGCTGAAACCCTTGAATAAATTGCAAAGCTTTGTACTGACAGTCTACCAGAAGAAACCTTTTTTTTTTTTTTTTCCTTACGTCCGTATCAGGTAAAAACAATGATGTACTTTATTGACAGTATTACATTCAGCTTTATAGTTTATCTGTAAAGTGAGAAACTAAATCTGCAAAAACAATTATAGCCATCTCACTGTTAGTGAGGAGTAAGCCTGCCTCTACTTCCTATCATCCATCTGTTTACACACTCCCGGTAGCTGATAGCTTCTTACACCCCATTTCACCCCAGGCTTACACCGAATGCGGTCTGGCTGCGGTGCGGACTAGCTACAGCAGATGACTCACATTGGCTACGGATGGCTTGCGATCCTGATGCAGCCATAGGATGTGCTGCCAATCTCGCTCATGTAGGTTCATGCGATAACCTGTAATTAAATAGGGTAAGTAGACAAACCCTCATTCAACACTTTTTCTGTGTCTTCATACAATGGGTAAGCAATGAACTTCTGTCTTATTAATTGGGCAAAAATGTACATGTTTGACTGTTACGCGGAAAATAGGTTTTATTTTGAAAATGTAACAGATGCACTCTACACTTGCTCGCATGATTTCCAGTTTAGGTCATTTCATCTGCCCCAACTTTACAAAAAGTGCTCCGCCTCGCTCTGGCTTCCAGTTAAAATTTGAAGCCAACAGAACGGATACGAAGTGCCATAGAAGCCGGACTACAGAGGCAGGACTGGACTGGATGAAGTGTGCGTGCCTCTCGCACTTTTCAAGTTACGTAAAGACTCCAGCATCCGCACCTGAGCTGGACCACATGCAGTGTGAGCCTGAAGTTAACATTACAGGTC
The DNA here is from genome assembly GCA_036245035.1 of Adrianichthys oophorus. Taxonomy (NCBI): domain Eukaryota; kingdom Metazoa; phylum Chordata; class Actinopteri; order Beloniformes; family Adrianichthyidae; genus Adrianichthys; species Adrianichthys oophorus. Next base: position 44,689,801 of record BSAI01000108.1, on the reverse strand, counting down.
CAACCCAAAAAAAAAAAAAAAACAGCTCAGACGAGGAAAACAAAGACATACATGGATCCAGTCATCTATAAGTGGATGCATCAGAATGGAGTGGAGCAGGGAGCCTGTGGCTTGCCATTGTTAAGTTCTACAGTATGTCACTTCTTCAAGCTTCTTCCAATAGCATCTTTTTGTCTGCTCATGATTCACAATGATTTAAATAAGGAAGGACTTACATTTCTTTAATTATGTCCTTCATCATACTAAAAATGCTACAATGACATGTTAAAAACAGCAAAAACTGTCAGGGTTGACGTGCAGAAGCAGACGGTATTAATAAATGAAAAGTATTTCATTTATTTGAATCAGTACTCGAAATCAGAACACAAATCCATGAAGGTACAAAAACCACCCGACAACCAGTGCAGGGGAGAAGAAGACTTATAACCAGGAGGAGGGGATGAGGTAAGTGAAAACAGGTGTGCCAATTAAGGAGGGAGAGAACACACACTAGGAGGGCAGTCTCAAGAGACCTGAAAAAAAACAGAGGAGAAACACAGGAAGTACAACAAACAACAAAATAAAACAGGAAGTGGACACCAAACAAAACCAACAAATGTCCTGGGTCCATACCCCACAGTACCCCCCCCTCAAGGCGCGCCGCCTGTCGCAGGGGGAAGCCTGTCCCGGTGCCGCCGATTGAAGTCCCTGATGAGCTCAGGATCCAGAATCCGCGAAGCAGGCTCCCAGGACCTCTCCTCAGGCCCGTACCCCTGCCAGTCCACCAGATACTGGAGGTCACGTCCCCGTCGCCGAACGTCCAGCAGGCGACGGACTGTGTAGGCCGGCTGGCCATCAATGATGCGGGGAGGGGGTGGCGGAGAGGAAGGCCGCTGCAGGGGACTCGTAACATGCGGCTTCAGCTGAGAGACATGGAAGACCGGGTGGATGCGCAAGGACCTGGGCAAGTGCAGCCTGACCGCCACAGGATTGATGACCTTGAGGATCTCGAAAGGACCGATGTACTTGGGGGACAGCTTCTTGGATTCCGTCCGAAGCTTGATGTGTGAAGTGGAAAGCATGACGGATTGGCCTGTAGGTAAGTAGGTGCTGGAGTGCGTCGACGATCTGCCAGCCTTTTGTTGGTAGCCCCTGAACGCAACAGGGCCGCCCGAGCCTCCCGCCAAACACGCCGACAGCGGCTGTATAGATGCTGAACCGACGGAACAGCCACCTCCGTCTCCTGCTCGGGAAACAGGGGGGGTTGGTACCCCAGAGAGCACTCAAACGGGGACATACCAGAAGCAGATGAGGTGAGGGAGTTGTGCGCATATTCCACCCATGGCAACAAGTAGCTCCAGGAGGTCTGGCGTTGGGAACAGATATGTTTGTCCGTTCCGCCTGACCATTAGTCTGTGGGTGAAAACCAGAAGACAGGCTGGCAGTAGTCCCGAAAGCCCCACAGAACGCCTTCCAGACTTGTGAGATGAACTGAGGACGACGATCCGACACCATGTCTGTGGGGGATGCCATGCAGCCTGAAGACATGTTTGATGATCAATCTAGCTATCTCTGCAGCAGAGGGGAGTTTGGTTAGAGCCACAAAATGAGCGGCCTTAGAGAAACGGTCCACAATAGTCAGAATAACGGTTCTCCCAGCAGAAGGAGGTAGGCCGGTAACAAAGTCCAGAGCAATGTGTGACCAAGGCCGACCCGGGATGGACAGTGGGTGTAATAGTCCAGCAGGCGGGTGCGTACTGACCTTGTTCTGGGCACAAACCAGACAACCTGAAACATAGTCCCGGACGTCCTTGGTCATACTGGGCCACCAGAAACAGCGACGCAGAAAAGAGCCAGTCCTGCGGATTTCTGGGTGGCAGGTGAGTCGCGTAGCATGAGCCCACTGGAGAACCTGGGACTTGAGTGAGCTGGGGACAAACAGTTTATTAGGAGGACCTCCTCCCGGGTCCGGCTCCTGAACCAGGGCAGCCTTAATGTCCCTCTCCAGCTGCCAGGAGAGGGCGCCCAGCACATAGGAGGGAGGAAGAATAGAGGCTGGTTGGCCGTCTTGCACAGCCGATTCCTGTTGTCGGGAGAGGGCATCCGGCTTTACATTATTAGAACCTGGTCGATAGGACACCACAAAATTAAATCGGTTGAAAAATAGAGACCACCGTGCCTGCCTGGAGTTCAACCATTTGGCAGTTCGCAGATAGGACAGATTCTTATGATCTGTCCAGACCAAGAACGGCATTGCTGACCCCTCCAACCAGTGCCTCCATTCCTCGAGAGCTAGCTTAATTGCTAGCAATTCCTTATCTCCCACATCATAATTGTGCTCCGCCAGAGTAAGCCGGCGGGAGAAGAAAGCGCAAGGGCGCAGTTTACCGTCAGATACCCCTAGCTGAGACAATACCGCACCCACCCCCGTATCAGAGGCATCCACCTCAACAATAAACTGCCTGAAAGGGTCAGGTTGGGCCAGGATAGGTGCAGAGGTAAAAAGATGCTTAAGCCTGTTGAAGGCGGCCTCCGCCGCCTCCATCCAGACGAACGGTGAAGAGGTAGAGGTGAGAGCCGTGAGGGGCGCGGCCACCGAGCTGTAGCCACGGAGGAAGTTGCCAAACCCCAGGAACCGCTGTAATTGTTTCCGGTTAGCAGATGTAGGCCACTCCACCACCGCTTTCACCTTAGCCGGATCGGGTCTCACCTCACCCTCTGCTACCACAAACTCCAAAAACGAAACAGACGGAGAGTGGAACTCACACTTCTCCGCCTTCACAAATAATTTATTCTCCAGTAACCGCTGGAGCACCAGACGAACATGCCGCCGATGTTCGCTGGCGCCCCTGGAAAAAAACAAAATATCATCCAGGTACACAAAAACAAAACGATGTAGAAGGTCTCGTAATACATCATTAATCATAGCCTGGAACACAGCAGGAGCATTACAGAGGCCAAACGGCATAACGAGGTACTCGAAATGTCCTAAAAGAGTGGTGAAGGCGGTCTTCCATTTGTCACCGGCTCTGATGTGCACGAGATGGTAAGCGTTGTGAAGGTCCAGTTTGGTGTAAATCCTGGCCTCCTGCAATGCCTCGAATGCTGAGTTCATTAAAGGCAGGGGGTAACTGTTTCTGACAGTGATCTCATTTAGCCTTCGATAATCAATACATGGTCGGAGAGACCCGTCTTTCTTCCCAACAAAAATAAACCCGGACCCCACTGGTGATGAAGACGGTCCGATTAGTCCAGAATTCAGAGACTCAGCAATATATTGTTCCATAACCTCCCTCTCGGGTTTAGACAAACTATATAACCTGCTCTTAGGCAAGTAGCGCCAGGTTGGAGTTCAATAGCGCAGTCATATGGCCTGTGAGGCGGTAAGGAGAGAGCTCGTGATTTGGAAAACACCTCAGCTAGGTCGTGGTATTCCGGCGGTACCCCGGATAGGTCAGATGAGGGCGGCCGCCCTACTGGGACAGCGGGGTCTTCCCCAGGAGGCCGAGCTGAGCGCAGACAGGTGGTGTGACATCTCTCACTCCAGCCGGAGACCCGACTGGAGGGCCAGTCGATGACTGGGTTGTGCGCCATAAGCCAGGGGTAACCCAGAACCAGTGGGTTCTGGGCGGAGGAAAAAACGAAAAAACGGGTAAGTTCGTGGTGATTTCCAGAAATAATCAGATGAATGGGTTCGGTTATATGTGAGATGGTGGCTACCTCTTGACCGTTGAGGGAGACCACTTGTAAAGGATGGGGCAACAACTCGCACTTAAGACCGACCTGTTTAGCTAGCTCGGCGTCCATGAGATTCTGCTCTGCTCCTGAATCCAAAGCTTTAACCGAAACCCCCCTCCCATGGAACATTACCCGAATCTTTAATAAGCAGGCAGCAGGTTTAGGAATAGTGAGCGCCGAATCACCGCTCGTCAGCGCGCCCATTCTTACTGACGAGCAGAGGTGTTTTGGGCACTCCCTGCAGAAATGACCCCGCCTACCACAGTAAAGGCACTCACCTGCCGCCATCCGCCGCCGTCGTTCAGAAACAGACAGTCTGCCCTGTCCGAGCTGCATGGGTTCCTCCTGCACTTGTAACGGGGGTTCTGCGGGAGAAACAGCACAGTCAGGTGAGTTGGTGGGCCTGCCATGTAGGCGGGGAACCACCCTGCCATGCTCCTCCTTGTGGTCCTGTAATCGGTTATCTATCCTGATAACCAGGGCGATGAGGGGTTCCAAGGTAGATGGTAACTCAAGTGAGATTAGTCTGTCCTTTAATTCCTCGGACAGTCCTTCCACGAAAGCGTCCGTGAGCGCATTCGTGTCCCAACCACTAGTGGAGGCCAAGGTCCGGAACTCTATGGCGTAGTCAGCTGCCCTTCTGTCCCGCTGTCTTAATTTCATAAGCGCACGAGCTTCCTCTCTGCCTGGCTTGGTATGATGAAATACCTGCTGGAAAGCCTCCAGGAAAGCCAAGAGAGATGCACAGGTAGGGGCTCCATGCTGCCACTCGGTGGTAGCCCATGCTCCGGCTCTGCCGGTGAGGTGGGATATAATGAAGGCCACCTTGGCTTGTTCCGTAGGATAATGAGGAGCCTGTAACTGGAAATGGAGCTCACACTGGGTAATAAAGGCCCGGCAGTCCCCGGAAAAACTTTCTGGGCGGGCCAGCTGTGCAGCAGGAGCGACAGGAACTCCATCCAAGGTCCCCTGGACCGGCGTGGGAGGCGATGGGCGTGGCGAAAGGAAAGACGGTGGATGTTGGACCCACCCCGCCAGTTGTTCAAACTGCTCTCCCAACGCGGCAAGTTGTCGCTCCTGACGGCTTTACATCTCCAGCAACCCTTGACGAAGACAAGACGTCTGCTCCTCTTGCTGGCGGAGTAGTGCCCGTAATGTCTCCGCGTCTGCTGTGTCCATGTTACTGGTCGGGTGGTAATGTCAGGGTTGACGTGTGAACACAGAAGCAGACGGTATTAATAAAATGAAAAGTCTTTCATTTATTTGAATCAGTACTCGAAATCAGAACACAAATCCATGAAGGTACAAAAACCACCCGACAACCAGTGCAGGGGAGACGAAGACTTATAACCAGGAGGAGGGGATGAGGTAAGTGAAAACAGGTGTGCCAATTAAGGAGGGAGAGAACACAGGAAGTACAACCAACAACAAAATAAAACAGGAAGTGGACACCAAACACAAAACCAACAAATGTCCTGGGTCCATAACCCCACAAAAACACAAGTTTCATCAGAGTTAGTCTTTAAAACAGTTAAGATTTTAAAAGTACTCAAGCTGAAAACAAAACTTAAAAATAACATGCATGACATGTAAGTTAGATTGTGTATGTATATAAAATTTGACAACAAAAAATATACTTCACAGTTACAATAAAGAAATCCAGATTTTTGAACTAAACTAAGCATGTTTTTGACTATTCTCATTTCGAAACAGATTTTTTCTTTTTTTTTTTTTTCTTTTCTTTTCTTTAGAAGAAACAAGCGATTATAGATTTGCTTTTCAAACCTTGCAACGGACTGTGAAGTGAGAATATGTGAGTGGTTGCACAAATAAGCAGAAACCTTTTTATTTTATAAGAAATTAATGGAGGCTGACATTTACCATTTTGTAATAAGTTTTCACAATAGAGTAGCCAATAAAAGTGATTCCTTATTCAGTACTAATAGCTGTGGAGTAAAAAAAAAAGAAAAAGTGCTAAATGGAGAACAAAGAAGAAATTAAGATATACTGTCTAGTAGTTAGACTTGAATATTACATCTTAATACCAGTTATAATACTAATGCCACATTTGCTTTCCCACAGTACTTTACAGCATTTATTGAATTTTTTTTAAGTTTGTCAAAACTTGTTTCCACCAGATGATTAAATGTATTTTGCACAGATTCTTTTAGGGTATTCTATAGTCATATTTTCTTTTTAAATGAATACACATCCGTATTAAATTGAGTTAAACAACAGTTTTGAACCAGCATCTGCTACGGGTGACACATATTTTTGCCAATGTTCAAGCTTGTTTTTGAGATTGTTCCCTTTTTATCTCTTTGGTTAACATGCAGCTCAACAATAACTCTGAGTCCTCTAAACGCAAAACTTAAAGACACATGAAGTGGTACTGCTTGAAAATGGCGCTCAAATACAAGTCCTTCCTCTCAGTTAAAGAAATTCCACTGGCAGAGAAAGTGGGGGGTTCAAGCATCAAGCAGTGATTAAGGAAACATCGCAGCAGAGCTTTAAAATGTGCATTATCTGTAAGAAACTATCAGTCATTCAAAAGAATTGGCTTTGTTTCTGAGTGGGCTAATGTGTTTCAACGTGCCTCCTTACCTAAGGTCACAAAATTATCTTTTGATCTTTGTTCCCAGTGGTCTTTTGATTAAATTTATGCCATTTTTAGTAGGGCTGTCAACATTAACGCGTTGACACATGCAGTTAAGAAAATAAAAAATAAAAAAACGCGTTTATGTTTATTAACGCTAATTAATTACACATCAGATGCGACCGTCTTCCACTTGCGTAGTGTGGTTCAGGCTTCCATGATGTGCGTTAATTTCTAAAAATGCACACTTAGTCGAGCAATATTCCACTTATACCATGGTCACTTATAAAATAAATAAGTATTCAATCGATTTCAAGTATTTTATTCTTCTTATTTTTTCTGTTTAGATTGATTTCTCACAAAAAGTGGACTATTTGATTAGTGGTGTGGCTTGCTGTCACGGTAACACAACAGAGCATTGTTGACCTCTACTGCAGCGGCAATGGATAGAGATATATGTGCTGATCGTCACAGTAGGTTTAATAAAGCATCAGTTCAGAGAGATGTTCCCCTCTTACCGCTTGTTCTTGTCCAGACGATGAAGAAAAAGTTCGTTTTAAAGAATCCTGCACAGAGATAGAACATATGGGCTATGTGACCAGAACTTCTTTTTTTAGATGTAAATGAACACCCAGCAGCCAATCAAATTTGAGCATTCACCCGGACCATTTAAAGTGGAGAAACACACTTTTGTTTCGTATGGCTGTATATCCGCATCTTTGTTTTCTTGGGGTAACACTGTAGACATAGAAGTCTTTCTAGGTCTTTAGACTTCTGCTTATCTTTCTATTGATTTGTTTTCTGCACACAAATTATTAATCATGATTAATTACAATCCAAAAGTGCAATTAATCTGATTCATTTTTTAACGGATTGACAGCACTAGTTTTTAGCCAAAATCATAAAACCTGTGTCATTTTCTAGGACATCATTTCTGCAGAGTGGCAGTAGTTCATTAGAAATTCACCCCTTAGTTAGAATGGAGCAACCCCGCCCCCTCTTCCGTCACTTATGACTGTTTATATTCTCTCCCGCTAGCTACAGCCCCCCACACCCCCAACCTAACATAACCGTAGTAACAAAAATGAAGAGCAATATTGGAGTTATCCAGTCGTACAGTTTTGAGCCAGATACCAGCTCAAATGAGGAAAACAAAAAACCTACATGCTTTTTTTGTTTGCAAGTGGATGCTTTAGAATGGAGTGCAGCAGGGAGGTTGTGGTCCACTCGGTGTATTTTCTACGTAACAATAATGATCTTTTTCATACTGCATTTTTCAACTGCTCTTGATTCACAATGATTTGAATATAGAAATACTCAAAAAATGCTATTTTAGGCTTAATTTTATGTCCTCAAAAAACCACCAATGCTCAAAACACAACTCTCTGTAAAACTACGTGTAACATCAATGTTTTAAGTCATCATATTTGAAAGGGAAAAGGCAAACATGTTTTTCTTTCATAAAAATAATTTTTAAAAAAAATCAAATAGGAAAAGGGCAAAAATTGATCATATCTCTTGGTGGTGGTTTTTTTTTACACTGATAAAATGGTTCTGATTAATGCATTGTAATGACTATCTCAATTGTAAAAAACTATCATTCAAAAACCAATAAATGCCTCAAGTCTTTGTTCTCGCAAAGCAGCAGTAAACATGCCAAACACCAATGTCCCCCAAACCAATTGTCCTTGACCTAGAATTAGCATCAACCTACCATTCAATCAGATTCCAATACATTCCTTTTCCACAAACTGAAAAAGCTCAAATACCCAGGTGTCTCCTGATAAATTCATGTTTTAAGTATGCCTGCATTAAAGCAAACATTGAAAAAGAAGATGACCATTTCAGCTGTACGATTCCAGTAAATGTTGATGAGAGATATGGTGATTTAAGTCTGACAAGTCTGCCCTGGTTATGTTCAGAGTCAGGCGTGTGGTGCTGAAGGGTGGTGTCCAAGGGGAGCAGCAGAGTGTGAGTGGATGCTTCATTAAACATCAGCTGCAATAATGTAACATATTTACAGGCCTATGCCAGGCCTCCCACTGTCTCATTCTAAATCAGGTTATTCTCATGGGGTCTGCTCAGTCTCCCACACAGCAGCATACATTCCTCCTTTTCAAACACAAGCAGTCTTTTTTTTTTTTTTTTTAGTTTTAGTTTTAGTGGTGTATGGTACCACTGATCCCACAGAGAGCAATCTGTGACCTTTTCTTCTTACGAGGTGCTTTGATGCTCTCTTTGTGTCAGACTCTGCTGTTGACACAACCGTCTTCATGTGAAGTTAGCCAGTATCTGTGTTTCATCAGGGTTTGAAAGACAGTAAATCTGTCTCATCAGCTGCTTCACAGAGTTCTCCACAGGGGTCAGGCACAAAAAGATGTATTTTCTTTAACAGCCTGAGGCATAGCCCCTGCGACAGACTGGCGACCAGTCCAGGGGTGTACCCTGCCTTCGCCCTTGAGTAGCCGGGTTAGGCTCCGGCAACCCCGTGACCCCGAAAGGGATAAAGCGGATTGGAAAATGAATGAATGTATCCATAGATGAGCATAGAAAAGCTGTGCTTTCAAACCTCAGTGGCAGCACTTGTCATATTCACTGCTATCAAGTAAACATAAAATATGAAAAGAACTGGTGACCTTTCCTCATAGGAGTTTCAGGTTTAAAAATGTGTCATGTTATATAAAGTTGTTGTTTTTTTTTTTTAAACTCAGCTACAAATAGTTAAAAACAACAACTTAATGCTTTTTAGAAGTGTTGCATGCAGGGCTTTTCCACAGTGGCTTTGACCTTCATAACGGCCTTTATGAGACAGTGGCACATTTTTGCAGGAATTATAGAAATGAGAGTACATCCCACAGTGAGGACAAACATAGCTCCTGGAAAGCCTTGTTTGTTCTGTGTAAGGCGCCACATCAGAGCAAATCTGGCCCATCACAGTGTATGAGACTTGCAGTACAGCATGTTTGGAGGAAAAACAGCTTTAGATGTGATGTGTGATATTGTATAGAAACGCTGTTTTGGTGGTACGACAAATGAGTTTGGGACTCTGCTGTCAAAGCTGGGGGCCTGGGTACCTTCCCTGGTTCACTGATTGAAGGCTACATTGGAATTTTTTATCGTTCACATCTTTTCTGGGGCGACACAAACACAGCTGGGAGATGAACTTGGGTGAGAGTACACTGATGATAGTGTCAAAAGCTGTTGGGTTGCTCTTTTTGATAGAAAAGCAGCAGCAAGGTAGGTTTGGACTCTTAAAAAATGATCCTAAATCAGAAAGAACTTTTCAGTGGTCTTGGAAAGGGTGCAACAACCACATTGTTCCAGCAGACTGAATTAGGACTAGGTCATTAAACATGCATGGATCTCAAGGACAGACAGAGAGATCCATGCAATGTGACCCCTAGGTCCCTTTGGACACATTTGTCCCGTACAGTCCAACTGCTCCACTCACATCATTGTTCACTGCGCTCATTTTCTGCAGTGGCACTTTTAAGAAGGAAAAGGAGACCATGACCCCCCCCCCCCCCCCTCCATACTCTTTCCTCTGGGTATTTATAGACTAGGGAAACTTATGCCACCTTTTTAGATTTATTACAGAGCAAACCTCCACACTATCTCACTGAAATTAAATACCCACTCCGATGTTCATGTTTTTGGTCATTTTAACATGTTCTGGTGGTATTTTTCTGATGATGGATATATAATGAAAATTAAGATTAGAATTATATTTCTGAGTTTTTTTTTTAAGTTCAAATCATTGTGAATCAGGAGCAGATTAAGTCCCGCCCGCAACTCAAAGGTGAGTTTCTAATGAAGTCTTGCTGTTTTACAGAAACTTATCCTGGAAACGACACAGTTTTTTTGGGGGGCATAAAACGGCATAATCATAGTTAAAAGACGACAGGGAATGCTTTTACAATAGATGAAAAGATGATCAGAGTGGAGCTTTTACGCAAACCAAGCAGTACCAAAGCTCGCATTTCCTCAAATGACCACTGGAGGCTGAGCTGAAGCACTTTCCCATTGTCTCCGAGGTTGAAAAAAAACTAAACTTTTACCAAATAACTTAATGCTTACAGTTCACATTAAAATTAAAACAAACCAAACTTTCAATGTTTGTTAAAATGTTTTCATCAGCTTTGGCCTTCATTTCCCCGCTCTAGAACCTTTGTTTAAACAACCCTTATAGTCACACAAAGTTTAGTTGGAAAGGAAAGTGGTAAATGGAGCTCAACCAACTCTGATCAGTATTAAGTAACTGTGTATTTTTTTAAACTTTTGAACTGCAAATACTGATAGGAAATCCAAGGAAGAACTTGAACAAATATATGTGGACTGCTGTTCATATAGGATATTTTTTCTATCTATTCTGAAAAATTTGGTTTGTTGCTGTTTTGTTGCAGAATTGATAATGCAATTTTACTTCAGAAGAAATGCATTTAGTGGATCTTTGTTTCTTTGAATATGTGACAACAGAGTGTAACAAGCTGCAGTAAATATATTTTTGCTTGCAAATTTAGCACTAAACATGAACATTTCTTTTTTCTAACAAAAAAAAAAAAACCTTAGGGTGCATTCTGGCTGGACACATTTGGTTCCCTTAAAGTGAACCAAAGTTTGTTTTCCCCAATAATCTGAAACAAATTTTCAGTCTGAATACACGCAAGCAATGCTTCGTCCAGGACCAGGAACCACTTTCTGCCCCGTCTTTTGTGGTGGTCTTGGTTTGTTTCCAGTAGGACTTAGCTCTGGTGAACAGGCTCTGTGCTAAGTGCGGAACAACTTGACTAAAATGGCCATTGTAGCCTGGCAATACAGGATATGAACAGAACAGGAAGGAAGCAACCGATGAGCAGCGAGATAACGTGGAGCAACGATAAGATACTTGTTAGCCACAGTCTCCTTAGTAACCACCTTGCAGCATGCCTCCCCCGACCTGACCTTGATACAGACGTTCAAATTTGGTCAGCAAAATATTAAGTTTGAATAAGAGAATTATCCTGACAAGGATTGAACAGCTTTGGACTTCCATTATTCCTTTCTCGTTGCTTTGTCCTGCCCTCATAGTTCCAATTCATCAGCAAAGAAATGTCATATTTCCAGAACAATGGCATTTCTGTTTACTGTTTCAAACAATGTTTGTTTTATAAATTCTAGTCACAGAAAATTACCACTTGTTACTTTTTAAATAAAAATATAACCTAAAGAAATCAACATGATTGTTGAAAATCAAAAGACATGCAGGAAAAATCAAAACATAGAAAATAAGTCATTATTTATTAGGTTTAGTCCTATGTAAATTGTTCATAAAAGATGGCTTTTTTATTTCAAAGAAATCAATCTGCAGAGCTAATTCCTCTTCCACAGACACCTTTCCAAATGCATCACAGCAGGTGTGCATCAGGTCATGTTGACAGAAACAATATTTTCTGGAAAGAAGCAAAACTGTTCTGTCAACACATTTCCATTCTGTTAGCATATCAATTCTACTGCCTTTGTTTGGACTGCGGCACAAATTTACATCAACTCAGGAGACATCAACAAACTTTCTTAACATTTCCATCAGAGTCTTTTCTTTTCTTTGTTGTCAGCAGACAGTTACAGAAATAAGTCTTATTTATTCTCAGGAAGTTTTGCTTGAAACTTGGACACTTTCTGTATGCAAAAGCGGAACTTTTTCAGAAAGGTTTCATCATATAGAATATAGTTTTAAAGTGTATTGTCACTTGAGAAGTTGAATTATAATAGAAATAAATGAGTAATGCTACTTTGTTGTGCTCAGATCTCCCTTTGTGTTCACTTGCATGAGCAAAAATTTCAAACATAACGACTTCAATGCATGGGAGTCTCTGAAAAATAAATAAAATCATTGTTTACAACATTGTTGCTTTATTGCTGTTGCATCCATCAATTCTGTACAACACAATGTGGAAAAATATAAGGCTTAAATAGAGCTTTAGAATTCTTTCTTCACTGCTGTCAAATTTATTCTAAAACAAAGGGAAGACCAGAAAACCTAAGCACAAAATATAGTTTTGCCATGTGTGACTTCTGCTACAAATTTATTTTGTGTTTTACATACAGGACTTTTTAACTGTTGCATCATCACCATGAAATGATTGGGGAGTCATTGTGATTAAATTTTCCATATTCTCTCAGCTGTAAAGAAAATATTGCAAAAAATTGCATGTTAACATAATGGATATGGATTTTCCATATTGTGTGTTCAAATAATATATTTTTTTTTAATGAACAAAAATAGTAAATAAGCATGTGTCCTACTTATATAGGAAGAAAAATTATCATTTAAATCATTTATATATATAAAAATGATACTAACACCTTCACGTTACTGATAGATAAGAACAAAATGATACCTAACAGTAGAGCCTTTCCAATGAGTATACCAAAAAGCATGTAGAAGAGAAGTGATATGTGGACCAATATTTAAAAAGGCCTTATTTGTATGAGTATAAACCATTAAAAGAAATGCAAAAATACATACATGTATTTATTCATTTATGTATTTGTTTGTTTATACATATTAATCAAGTAAATTGAAAATTTCCCCAATTTTTTTAGTTCTTTAAAATGTCTTTTATGTGTTTGAAAACTTCTTTTTCAATGAAACTTGAAATCATTTTAACATTAAGCAAATCGCATTTTCAGGAAAACGTCTTCAGGATTTAGATCAAAGACCGTTTGTTTTTGCAGAAAGCTTCAGCAATTTGAGCAGAAGGTTTAGTATTTTACAATTTCAGGATTTAAGACAACATGATTCACATTTTTAATGAACAGCTTCTGCAATTTCAGCAAAGAACTTTAGTGTTTTTAATAAATTCCTTTAGCAATTTAGGTAGAGTTAAACCTTGCTATTTTTACTTTCTAAAAAAAAATCCAAGTGTTTTTTTTTTATTTTTTTTTATTTTGACTTAATGAAACTTCAAATCCTTAAGCTATTTTAGCTGCAGCCTTTTCTGCAAACATCTGCAGCCTCTTGTTCTTCAACCACTTTAGCTCAAAGCATTCACATTATCAAAGGCAAGTCACGTTTTTCAACTTACAGAGGGTTGAATTTTACATTTGGTTTAAAATTGTCCAAATTTAATCAAAATGAAAAATTACAATGACCATGTTTCAACTGAAGATATTTTATTTAGGTGAAATTTGGTAATAGAAACCATTGCTTAACTTTCTACTATAAAAAAATAATCTCTCGTCAGCAAACAGGTGGATTTGAAACCCAATTAAACAATTTGTCTTGTTTCTCTCAACCTTCTTTTAACCTATTTAACCCATTCCATCCTTCTATCCATTCAGTACTCATCCACGTAATTATTCTGTCTTCACCAATCATACCCTTCACCCATCCTCCTTCCTTTTTCCTTTATCCATTCTCTAATCCTGGTGATATGAAACAGAGAAATGCGGCAGCTGTGAAGGTACACCCATCATGAAACAAGGTAAAGACCAGTCTTGTAAAAAATGATTGAAATGGACACAAAATCACCTAGGTCAGTGGGGGTTGCAAAATGACCAGCTTGTTACACCAGGCAGGAGCAGTTAGGAACCACCGGGGGAGGTGCAGCTTGAAGCGGGTTTGATTTTGTACCGAGCTAGCCCAAAACTACCACAGTCTGTTCAAGCCAGATCCGCCTTGTTCTCAAACAGAGCGAGGCTGCAGACCTACAGAGATCACATAATTCAAGAACTGTAAAACTATGTTCACACTGCCCTCAAAATGTGTGGTCATTAAACATGCGTTGCAAGCTATACTTGGTCAAACTTTGACCAGTCAGATTTGGTAGAGACGTAGTGAACACCATGGGCTAAAAGCATGTTCAAGAGTGTGCGTTTAGCGTTTCACATGCCTGGTATGTGAACATAGCTTTAATTTATTAGAGTGCCACAAAACGCCAAAATGTTCTCAGTTTATTAGCTAGGGTTTCATAATAGTTCCTTGGATGGCCACAAACCACAGCCACCACTGCAAACAGGTTAGTGCATGTCCGATTTGAAAAGGCACTTTTCTAAATGAGGAGGGCTACGTTGCAATCTCACCCTGCTATTACCTCTATTTCAGCTGTGCCATCTCCTCAGTGGTGACACTTTTTTCGTTACACCGATGCAGCAATCAGACCTCAAGGTCTCATTTGCACCTCTCAGATCTCTCATGTTGAGAACCTTTTCCCCCAACTGGTGTCATTTCAGGACCAAGCAAACCCGCTTATTTTCCTTTTGCATTCTCCAGTTCTTAGCAGTCATGTTTACTGGAGCTGCATTTGAACTTTGCAGATGTGTTCACGCCTCTCAGCTCTCTCGAGTCGAAGAGCCTGATTTACTAAAGGCAAGCATGTATAAAAATGTATGCAATCCTGACAGCACGTTAAAAAAAACACCTAAAATGTACCTATCAGATTGCTTCTCTTAAAAAGACAAACAAGCATTCGCACTTCCTTTAGCATTTTTGCTTTGAAAGAATATGTAGACCATGAAAAAAAAAACAAAAAAAACGCTGAGAAACTCAAATGCAAATAGATCAAATGCAAGTATCATGTATGATCAACTTATCGACGGTGAAAAAGGATTGCAACAACTTTTTTGCATCTAAACTTTGCATGTCTGTAAGGCAACCAAAAGAGCAGCATCTTTCCTGCTCTTGTAACCCTTTAGATAATCTGATCGCTATTGAATATAATGTAATGAAACAGAAAGGTGTTTGAGGTATTTTGCTAATCTAGTATCGGAATTTTGTGGCTCTAGATGACTTCGGGGCTGAAATTGAATAGGTAATGGTAATCAAAGCTCATATTATGTATATTTCGCTGTGTCAAATTTTTACCTTGGATGTTTTTTTGTTTTTTTTGTTTTTTTGGCTCCTCTGCTCCTCCCCGCCATCTTTCCTGCTGCTGCTATGCTCTGGGGCAGCTGACATTGAGAGCCTGCACCCCATCTTTGATCCCTCTCATGAGAGCATTATTGGCCATCATCTGTTCAGGCGCACACTGGCCAGCTGCTGAGTGTGTGCTGCAATGGCCTATGTATCTTCCCTCTTCTCTCCATTGCATTGATTTAACATTAAATTCTCATTTAAATACTGCCATTTGGACCTGTAAATCATCGGTGCACTTGTTACTGGTTGATCATCCTCAAATCATATTTAAGCAGTGCACACAACTCTTTCTAGATCACGATCTTAGTAATAAAGAGTTTAAGGACTTAACACAGCAGAAACTCTTAATCTGATCCAAGTTTTAATCTTATTTCTGGTCAATTGACCTGTTTTTACATCGAACAAAAGACACACTGATATGGAGTAACTTCTTTGTGAGACAACATATCTTAAATAAAGCCAAATGTTCAATTGTTTTATTAGCAGAACTTTTATTTTTGCGTTTTACAAGTAAGCATGGCCATTAGTGCTGAGTCTGTCTTCACTTATGCCAGGGTTAGGGTTAGACATGACAAAGGCAATGTAAACATTCCGATTGATTCATAAAAAATTCTTTTTTTTTTTTTATGAGACGCACTGCAGATGGGCCAGTGTAAATCAGTCTTTACTGTTATCCTGCTGTTGTTAGACATCTTCCCTGAAAATCTATCTCACATTTGTGGAAGCACTTACCTAAAGGAAAAACAAGGAAATAACACGGAAAACATTCCCTATCAAGCTTCTGTGTTAACATGGGCTTCTTCTTATCTGTTAATTCTTTCTTTTCCCTGTTCTGCCATATCTTTAAGCTCCATGTGGTATCTGCAGTCAGAGCATACTCGCTGAGATGTAAAACAGAGCCACCAAAGTGAGTCCCCAATGTTAAATTTGATTGATTTCAGAATTTGAAAATATATACAAATGTGTGTGAGCAACAATACTTTAAAGTTTACATTTTGCTCACTGTGTTTCACCTGTCAAATGGAAGAGCCACTTCATTTCACACACACTAAGCCCTCAGACACATTGACATTGGTACCTCTCTGCTGAATGAGAACAGAACTCATTTTTCGTCTGGTAAATATTAAATCTCAGACGTGTCAGTCTTAGTAGTCCGGCGTGAAGCAGTTGCTGACATTGTTTAAATTGTTCCTGTTTGTCCTTCACCACACCTTCCTCACTGAATAGCAGACATGCATCTGAATGATATTTCATATCAGGTCTGAGACAGCCATTGCCAGTCTGGCAATCAGCATTTTTATGAGACCAACTTACTGTTTGGCTCCAGCAAGCAAATCGGCATGGAGGATCCCTGCCTCTGAGAGCGGGCACAACCTTTAGCTATGGTTCCATTTCACTCACAATTAAAAAGGCTACAACAACAACATGCATTTCCAGATAGGTAAAGTTCAAGACGAAATAATCAAATCTGAATGATTGTGTCCTTTTAACTGCATACTTCAGCTTTGTCATACATCCATCAACACCAAGAATGGCTGACGCCCCCTCCAGCCAATGTCTCCACTCTGCGAAAGCCTCTTTCATGGTGAGCAACTCTCAATCACCCACGTTATAGTTCCTCTCTGCGTTATTGAGCTTCATAGAGAAGTAGGTACATGGGAACATTTTAGGTGGTTGACCATGACGCTGAGACAACACGGCCCCAACCCCTGTATATGAGGAATCCACCTCCATGATAAATTGAGCAGAAAAGTCCAGGTGATGCAAAATGGGTGATTGTCAGAAGCGCTCCTTAAGGGACTGAAAAGCTGAGGCAGCCTCCAGGGTCAATGAAGAAGCTTGAATGCTCCCTTGAGGAGGGAGGTAAAAAAAGCTGCCACCAAACGGAAACCACGTATCAATCAGCGATAAAAATTAGCAAAGCCGAGGAATCTCTGCAAGCCCTTCACAGTGGTGGGTTGTGGCCACTGCAGCACCGCGTCCACTTGATCCATGGCTACACCCTGCGCACTTAACATGAAGCCCAGGAAGGAGATGGATGTCCTGTGAAACTTGCATTTTTCCTTCTTTGCATACAGATTGTTGTTGATGAGCCACTGAAGGACCTGCTGGACGTGGGAGACGTGTTTCTCAAAGGTGGTGGAGTAAACAACGATGTCATTGATGCACACTTTAACAAAATGCTGGAGCATGTCTCTGAAGATGACATTGATGAAGACCTGGAATACAGACGGAGTGTTGTAGAGCCTGAAGGGCATGGCCAGAAATTCGTATTGTGAAGTGAAGTGGTTGAGAACGCTGTCTTCCTGTCGTCCTCACGGATGCGTATAAGATTGTAGCCACTACGTAGGTCCAACTTGGTGAAGTATTGGGTCTGATGCAGTTGTTTCAAGATAGGTGGAACCAGTGTTAGTAAACAGTACTTGATTGTACATTCATTAAGACTATGGAAGTCGATGCAGGGACGAAGACCGCCATCTTACTTTGTCACGAAGAAGAACCCTGCAGAAGCGGGCAACGTGGAAGGCCGGATGAAGCCCTTCTGAAGCTCTTCCTGGATGTATGTCTACATGGCCTCAGTCTCAGGTTGTGACAGAGGAAACACTCTTCCTCTCGCAAAATCAATGCAATAGTCCAGCAGAATGTTCTAATGGATTTCATGATTCCTTCTGCCGAGGATCTGGATGGAGATGCAGATTTCATTTTCCAGCAGGACTTGGCCCTTGCCCATACTGGTAAAGTATTTAAGATAGACATATTTTAAAAATTCTGGAAGCCCGATTTATGTAAAAAAATAAACAAATACTTGAAATCAATTAAGCATTGGTCATTGAATCTCTTCTATGAAAGTTTAATTGGAATTGTGGAAATTATAATACACTTTTCTATGTTATTCAAATTGCATGGTCTTCTTTCAAAGAAGGAAAATCATGGACAGAGCCATAAGTTGTTATTTAACTCACAATTTGCACAGTGGGTTTTGGCATGCATGACTGATTAACAGGAGTGCAACTATGGACAGGAGGGAAAGTGGGTCTGGAACATCATTTACTTTGTAAAAATCTGAACCAGAGGACAGAGAGATGAAACACTCCCAAGAACAGTGAGCAAGATTGTACCTAAGATCATGCCTCATATGGGGTGAGTAACAAACACCTTGTTCTGGTCCTCAGCTGTGTAACCCACAATAAATGTTATGTGTACCCCTGCTGATGGACAAGGTTTCATGCCTTTCAGGGGGCCAACATAATGGAATATGTCTGTAACCTTTTCAAGGTAGGGCATGTATCTGCAGCTGAGATCCATAGCAAAAAAGGTCAAGGTTTGAAATTCTTTTTTGCTGGAACATGAGATATGCCAGGGGAAAATGTGACACTATAAGTACATCAAAAAATTGATTTGCCAGTACAGAATATTTATGGTATGCCTTTTTGGAAAAAAAAAATATGTTGGCAAAAAACAATCTCCATACCCTCTTCATCATCCTTGTTGGCTTGCTTCGATGTCTCGATGTGGTCACTGCAATATTCCACAGGAGACTTTTACAGCAGTCTAAGAAAGAAGAAAAAGTATTCGACATTTCATCTAGTTCCAAGTCTTTCTGACTTAATAACTGCAAAAAGTGAAGTGTTTCACATAAAACACAAAAGTACTCGCTATTTAAAAACAGCTGTCATTAGTTTTGATTTACTTTACAATTTCTACTTCCTTAAATTACAATAACTTTGAATAACTTACTCAAAGTAAAAAAGAATATGCTTTGTGTGTTTACAACAAAACTGTTTTTATTTAAACATTCATCATCAAAAATAGACATTTTAAGATATAGTATGCAGCATACAGTGTCAAGAAGATTGAAAAAAGTCATTAAATCCTTGCAAATTGGAAAATGGTACAAATTTCGGTTGCCATCAAAAGCAACACCATGTTTAAAGACCACTGAAGTAAAATACTATTTTACTAATCAATACGTAATTCATACTTATTTACTTAGTACATACCATTTCCTAATCAAGTAAATGGCAACAAATGAAAAAAAAAAAGAAAATAAACCAACCTTCTGAAATACTTATCTTAGCCTCCTCCAGTATTGGTATAACAGAATGTCTGGACATCCTTGGGGCTGCTGTCTTCATTTCTCTAAATAACTCAAACATGTCCTGATGAAGCAAAGCTTGCACTGTTAGAGGTCAGTATTCACTTCTGACCATATCAGATTTCTCTGGAGTCCACTAATCACCCCAAAGGTTGCTTATGGCAACTGGCACGTATTGCTCAGAACAACTTAAAAAACTACTTTGTAAGATGCATAAATGACCATTGTTTTCAACAGTTCTTTTCAGCTGAGTAAAATAAAGACTACACGCGCTATTAATAATAAATAAAAAAAATAAAAAAAACATTTTTGGTCTGCCAACAAAGCATCATACTGCTGTCCTGGCATAACCTTAGTTGGAACAGAACTTGTAGGAAACAAACTGCATAGTCAGAATTACATTTCTAACAATCTAATTACATATTTAATCATGGTTTCTGATCATTACCTTGTGACACTGTAACTACCATAATTAGAGACTCTTTCTTAGAAGGTGAGATGTATTTATAAAGGGAATCTTCAAATACGTTCTACCAATTGTGCAAGGAAAAGCATTGTTGATGATTATCTCTAGACGAACAAAACAATTCAACTGACATGCACTCCCTGGCCCTTTTCTGTGAACTGAGACTTCAGGATCTATATGCCACCTTTAGAATGCCAAAAAACTGTTCAGATTTTCTATGCTTGATTAATTCCAATGCTGATAGGTCTTGCTCTGCCTTTCCCACCAGGTGGATGACTGCAGACTGACCTCTCTCACATCAGGGACATCATCTGGCAAGTGCTGCTCAAACCTCTACAGTGAGAAAACTAATAATAAAATCAAACGAATTAGATTTCAATAATCAAATGAGCACAAAGTCAATGAACAGCTCTTGTAGTCTTAAATTGTATTCTTAAATGGGCCACTTGCATGCCTCCCATTGAGATGAGACAGAATGCCTGTCGGGCTGATTTTCAAACCAGACCCAATTCCTGAACAAACATCCTTTGTCCAAAATAAAAATCACAGAAAAGAAACACAGCCACCCTGCTATGTTGACTTGTTTACTTTTACATGCAGAGTTGATCAGGCAACAAAACCCACACCACACATTCATGAAGTCCCCTAAGAAAGATGCCATTAACATTAATGTGTGTTCAGGTAAAGCTAACGACACTCACTGGAAACGTGAATGTCTCTCCACACACACATCGCTGTCTTTTTCCCTAACCGGTGTAAACACTGTAAGCTGCAGTGTAAGCAGACACTGAGCTCCAAAAAATACAACATATCACTTTGAGGAGTTTCAACAGCAAGATAAAGAGTTTAAATATCTGCAGGAATATTGTCTAGAAAATATCTGGTTAACACGTAATTTATAAAATACTGCTTCATGACATTTTTCTTTTTGGAGATGTGAAAAATTGGCAAGTAATGATGACAAGCATATTCATTTTTTAGAATTAGCAGTATTCAACCGCTAAAATTTTTGATATCTTTTCGTCGTTTGAAAGCTGAGCTGGAAATGAAGGACGCTCTTCTCTCCAAGTTCATGGATGTCTCCTTCGCCCAGTGAAGCCCAGTTAAATGTGAACCCTCGCGGACCCTGAGATCCTCTGGCACTGGTCTTCTAACCATTCCAGCTGTGAAAACCAAAACTTACGGAGAGGCATCTTTTCAGTATTATGGCCCTCGTTTGTGGAACGGTCTGCCAGAGGATCTAAGAGCGGTAAAAGGCTCAAGACCCACCTTTTTAACCTGGCTTTCATATAATGTTTACTTTGTATCTTTTTACCTATTTATCTATTATCTATTTTATAATGTTTTATAAAATCACAATAAATTATTTATTTATTTTAAATTCCTCATAATGTTTTTTTTTTTTTTTTTGCTTTTATCAATATGTTTACTTTTTAATTTAATTTTATTTTGTTTCCGGTGCTTCCTCAGTTGTGTTCTCTCTCTGGGTCGGCTGCCGTTCAGCCGCGGCGGCTCTGGATGGGGACCTGCATCGCTGCCTAGTTGTGGTGAGGCGGGTCCCTGCTTCTGTCGCTGCGTTTGGTTGGCTGTGCCGCTACTCACAGGGAGAGAGGTCCCAACTATTAGCGTTTTTAAAAACAAACTGTCATGCTCAGCCTGTTTCTCATTGCCAATCTCCATCAGTTAGGGGGTGGGAGGTCTGAAAGGGTTGGGGGGGGGGGGGGTGTACAGATCTGGGGGAAGGGACTTTATGTTAATTTATGCTTATTTTTATATTATTATTTGTTTTTTATTTGCTTATTTAGTATCACTATTAATTTGTTTTATTTTGTGTAAAGCACTTTGTGTTATGTTTTATATGAAAAGTGCTATATAAATAAAGATTGATTGATTGATTGATTGACCAGAATAATTCAAAAACAGGACACAAAAAAGAACAACAAAGGTTTTGAAGAAAAAGCAAAACAGATAGTTAAAGCAAAGTTTTTTTGCATTTTAAAAGGGCTTATCTGCACCAGGAGGGCTCAGTGCTTGAACATTTTTTTATAATCCCTCTTTCTTGGAGATGAGGCTCATCATAAATCCTTGTATGCAGTTTCCAGACTACCAGTCAGTATGAACAACAAATAGTAAAAAAAAAAAAAAAAAAAAGAGACAAAAAGAGCATTCCAAGTGCCTGAAACAACATGATGACTACACTGTGGCTTTGACATTTGAGTCAGCCCATCATCAAGTCAGCCCAAAACTCGTTGCTCACCCTGTTCATTAGCTCCCATAATGACCCTATTCAGAGACAGCGTGGCCCAGCCACAGCTCACGGACCCGACAGTAATCCCCTGCATTAATTAGATGACCCCCTGAGATGGCTGCCGCTGCATCTGTGACCACAGTGACAGGCTCTCTGCTTATTGTTTATTGCTGGCTATAAAGTGTCCAATAGTGACCGGAAAGATCAAGAAGGGGGAAGGACGTGAGTGAAACCAGAGGCCAATCAGGCCAGATAGGCAGCAGCGATGACTATGCAGGGATTTACAAACTTGTTATCTATTGATGGTTTTTCTGTGTCTAATTATATTCATAAAATTTAAATACGTTAATTAAGCCTAACTGTTTAAACTTCAGTGCATGTTTATCCGGCCCATGAAATAAAAGTTTGCTGGAAGGTTTTGACTCTAATTTAAATAAAGGGAGGAGGAAGCTCAAGAGATGGACTGATTACTGCAAGCAGTGAGAAAAAAGTGACTTGTAGTTGATAATTTTATTTTATTTTTTGGTTGATAGTTAAGAAAAATGAGACATTAGTAACAGTTTTAGCATGCCTTGAGATTCTATGCTTGATTTCCAGTATCATGTTTTTACATTCTGATTTTTTAAAGTAATGAAATAAAAAAAGAAATGCTAACTAAAGCCAAGACCAAGTCTGTAAGGAAATACTGAAGTACTGATGTGAAGATGCTGTTACTGATGTAATGGTGAACCCATGTTTTTATTTTAGGTCTACCATGTTTTGAGGTTTTTTTTTTGTGATCATTTTTTATTGAACCATTTCAAGTCACAGCTAAGACCATCATCACTTAAACAGTCCAAGTACCCTTCCCTACCCTTCCATGGCGGCAGCCCCCAAGGGGCCTCCCTACACAACAAATAATCAAATCAAAAAGTAAATATACACACAGATGAAAACAAAACAAAAAAAAGATGAGTAATGATATTTAACTGTGAAAAAATAAAAAGGTTGTGATCTACATAAACAAACAAAAATAAATAAATGAAAGTAAAAATAAATAAGTGGGGTAAAATGTCTCTATGTTCAACTTCTCAGAATTTTGATCTTCAACTGAACAACTGCCCCTGACCAAAATATCCCACGACAAAGACCAAGCTCTGTTTACCCTGCAATGGACGATTCCTACAGTACATTATCATACCCGGTTCATTTTGTGGATGTTCCAGGTTTTTATGAGCATTGTTTAGTCATTTCCAACACATACCGTATTTTCTGAACTATAAGGCAAACTTAAAACAGGTTTGTTTGTTTTTTTTAATAATACAATATCAGTGTGTCTTATAATCTCTATATAAGAATTATTTCTGGTTGTGCTTACTGATGTTAAAGCATTTTTTAAGAGATACAAGGCTTTTCAGTGTGCTTTTTTTTTTTTTTTTGAGCAATCCCGGGGGACTTCCGGTTCCGGTCCAGAATTTCCAGTTCTGGCTGTTGATGTCTGCAACAAACTTGCAATTTTTGGGGCCAACAGGGAAGAGATTCTTAATACTTAATGTATCTGTTTCTAGGTGAAATGTATTTTTTAATCAACTTGTTACTCAATTTCTCTTTTTATTAAAACAATAATAATAAATGTATGATTGTAAGGTGTTATCTCTTGAACTAAATTGTGTAATATGTGCTAGATATTTTTTTTAAAAACTAAGAACTTAATTTCCTGTTTTGTAAGATAACAGCTCAGTCTGCTCCTTTGTTGCCTGATCGATAAAAGAATTACATCTATTTTAAGTTTTAACATTCATCCTGGATATTTGATGCAGATCTTTTTAACTTACTGTTGAAATACAGTCAAATCAAATGTATTCTTGCTGAAGGATAAGATTCAACTGATGCTGGTTCACACTACAGCCTGACCGTATTGAACCAGTCTCTGCTGAGTAAACACATTTGAATAGTAGAATTGAATGGTCATCTGGTCTTTTAGTCAAAATATAAACAGTGAGAGCCCAGTCAGCAGGTGATGCTTCAGGAGGAGGAATGTTCAAATGGAAAGAGTGCTGGTTCAATTTCACGTTACAAGTCAAATCCTCTTTGACAAGATGCTTAACTGCAGATTTCCTTTGATGTGAAAAAAGTGTGTTAGATAGGAAAAGAGCTGGTTAGACGTGATTTTGTGTGGATTGTTGAAAGTTGTTTAAACCTAAAAGGGCTTGTTGGTAAAACAAGAAAAGTGCAGCATAAGTGGAATCTTTTATCCTTTGTTTTTCCACAAAGGATAGTTTCAAACCTGGACTTATTCTGGTTTTATTATTTTGATTTTATGTGGTTAACCAGGTGATCTTAGGTGGTTTAAAATAAAGAAATTGAAAACAAAGTTAAAAATAAAAAGCTTCATTTAAAAATACTTCATGAATTACTTTTAATACTTTATCAAAAATAAAAAAAAATCTAATATTAAGGGCATCTTCTTTTATTTCATTGTATTTGTTTGTTTCTCTTCCCTAAATCAGTATTAAAACAGTGACTCATGAAAAATAGGGTTGTTGTTGTTGTAGGGACAACAAGCCAACTGCCTGAATGCATGACCTTCTCATGCTAATTTGTGTGAGTCATATTTATTTGGATTCATTCAAATTAAAGTCAAGGTCAGAATAAACCATAGTCACTGCTTGTAAGACTTGTAAGGAGAAGTGTAAAATGAAGACAGTGACGTTTGTTTAGTTACAGTTTCTATGTGTTTCTGCCATAGTTGCATGACATTTTGGCTTTGCTTATTGCAGTTAAGTTCTGACTTGTTCAAATGTTTTATTTCTAGTCTTAATGATCATGATTTTAACATCAATATTGATAACATGAGTTCTGTTTTTGTCGAACAGCTAACATTCTGAATGTTATGTCAACATTAATTTGTACTTGGCTTTTTATGCATGCTTAATGAACTTAATCTGTGCTAAGCACAGGAAATTACACTTTTGGTCTTAAAATTCCTTCATAAATATATCAAAACATTTTCTTTCTTCGAAATAATGTTAAATGTTAGTCTCAAAAACTAGTTCTTGAAATCAGCAGCAATCTGTGACACATAATGTGAAAATGAAAGAATAAAAATGATAATGAAGGTTTAACAAAAATGTTTTTTTAAGGATTAAACATTGCTCTCAACAGGAGAACCTTGTGTGCACACCTGATGTAATTATGTTCCATTTTGTGGTCATGTTTAAATTATATCATCGCTTCACGCAATGTTACAAGTGCTTCATTTACTTCTCATTAAGGATCATCAGAGTGAAACACACAGATTCTCAGCAAGCTTTCTCTCTCCCTGTCTCTCTCTCTCTCTCTCTCTCACACACACACACACACACACACACACACCTGTTGCTAAAGTGTAGACTACTGGGACTACATTGTCATGACAGGTGACAAAAAAGAAAACTCACTGAAGCATCAACTTAAAGCTGTGGTTCAGTGGCATTCGGCAGTCTGACGTACTCAGAAAGGACAGCGCAGATTCTTGACACACTACATGATTACATTAAGAGAAAAAGCTCTATGGTTTCACCTCAAGTCACAATAAAGTTTTTAATTATACAAGGTTTCACCTCGCTTTAATGAAGCAGCACAGAGTTTAATGGGAGTTATCTGCAAATATTACAGTGGCATTAGGATGGAATGTAATTATTTTGGCCCAATTAAATTGTGAAAGGGCCATTCACTTGAAATAAGGTGTTGGTATTACAAAGGGGTGCAGCTCTTTTGAGAGCAAGTTGAAGATTAAAATAAAACCTCAGCTAAAACTAAAGCTTTAAAGAAGACAACGTGCCTCAATACCGGGCCTTCACACCATTATTCAGTGAGGTGCCATAATAATCACAACTTTACAATGTATCCTTTCAACACAAATCCATCAAACTTTAGTTATAGACAAAAAGTAGGGTCTAAGCTTGGCAACAACTATTGTATTTTCCACACTATAAAAAACACTTACAGGTCTTTATCTTTAAAAAAATGATGTGGC
The DNA here is from genome assembly GCA_036245035.1 of Adrianichthys oophorus. NCBI lineage: Eukaryota > Metazoa > Chordata > Actinopteri > Beloniformes > Adrianichthyidae > Adrianichthys > Adrianichthys oophorus. The sequence continues at coordinate 44,663,788 of BSAI01000108.1, read as the reverse complement.
ATTATATCATGAGCACTTATGAATTAATTCTGCTGCAAACAAGGTTGGGTGTTATTGTAAATAGGTTAACTTGGCTAATGTGTGCCTTTTGTTACTTTGTACTAACAAAGGTTGGGAGTTAGCGTAGTCACAGCACTGTTTGTTTTAGCGGTGCCAGTTTTTTTTTCTTTCATGTGTTGCAAACAAGGTTTGGAGTTAAAGGTGTTGTCAACATGCTAACGCAGCTAAGCTTATGAAGTGGCTAGCATGTAGCGTGTTAAAAATAAGTTCTGGAGTTACTGTGAATGCAGTTAATAAACTGACTGACAGACTTATCACTGACTCTTGTCTAACTTAATGTGCCTTACAATTCCTTATAGTTTGGTGCGTCTAATATATATATATTTTTAAATTGGCTATTTATTGACGGTGTGCCTTCCAAGCTGCTGCACCCTATCATGTAGAGCATAATATGTAAAAAAAAAAAAAAGTTTTTATATAACTTTTGTAAAATACACGTAAAATAGATCATTTAAATTTTCTGTTACTTACTGTTACAAGGTCTGGCTTTTACTGGCGCTGTCAATAATTTAGAACAATGTAAGATTTCCACAAATTGTTGATTGGATGGATTTTTCTAGCAGCAGCCAGAAATACGGTTGCAGTATTTGTATTACGCTAAAAATGCATCATTTAACCAGAAATAAAACTGAAAGAGTATTCATCATCCTGAAAAAAAAACTGGTTCAAAATATGTAAAAAAAAAAAATCAACAGTTTTGGTTGAATTCCTACAAAAAAACTCCTACAATTAATCTGTTACCAGCTAAAAGGACAAACTATGAAGAGAGAATAAGGGCAGAACTAATACATATTGTATATTTTCTATGTAAGCATACAAAATAAATACATTGTGACTATTTACCAAAGTCTTGTAAATACATTTATTTATTTAGGTGTATGGTTTAGCTTGATTGCAAAAAAAACATTCGTCATTTTTTTTATGAAAAAATTATTTTCAAGGCATAAAACACACTGTAGATACAATAAATAAGTGAGTTCCTACTTTCAATGCATGTCGGTTTGATGTTTTCCACAGAGACCAAACTTCTTTGTATTTTGAAAATAAACATGAGCGCATACAACTGAGAGGATAAGGGGAACAGATATCTTAGATCCTCCTTATCTGAAAACAGCATCCATTCCAAAGATTCAGCCTTTTAGGACAATTGGCACGTGGCCATCGGGATAACAATGATCAATTCTGCAGTCTTACCCAATGCTGCAGGAGATGGCTTATTGATGTTCTCACATTTCATTCAGCAAAGAAGGTGCTGCTGTTGATTTAATGACAGATCGACTTGCATGTTGATGTAGGATCTTTCTAGAATGCTAAGTGGGACAGTTAACCTCTTCATTGCTTGTGATGTGCTTGCTGGTTGTTCAGTTCCCATGCAGAAAAGGCCAAAGGAAAATCTCGGAATGTAGCGTGAACGTTTCATGGCTTTTAAAAAGTTAAAACACTCTTCTTGCTAAATGGGGTAAAATTCTAAAAAGCTGCAAATGTGCAATTAAACTGAGATTCCCTTGATGCGTAGGGCTGAAAAAAAGTTATTTTCTTAACTTGGCTTTTCTGCCATTGTTCACTTTTCAATGACTCATCTGCCATCGTCATGAATCATCCTTGGTTGCCCACACATGCAATAAGAACTCATCAACAGTGGATGCTGAAGTTCCAGTGAGAGTTGTTTTAAAGCCAGCACTGTGCTCTGGGTGCTTATTATTGTGCCATCTTGTGAGCCTGTCCTCCAACCAGTTTCACCAACATCCAATCAGAAGGCAAGTTCCCCATCTGCAATCTTGCAGGCCATAATTATGCCCATTGTAAGAATCAGCTCCTGATACAGTGTTGGAGTACAAACTTAGCTGTTCTCAGTGTGTGTGTGGATGTGTGTGTTCATGCGTGTCTCTGTGTGTTTATGTAGGAGGATGATGATCAGCCTCAGGGGGGTAGTTTTAAAAACAAAAAAAAAAGAGTTTATTTAAGGCAATACTTCCAAAAATAACTACCACGTAAGGCTGCACGGTGGCGCAGTGGTTAGTGCTCCTGCCTCACAGCAAGAAGGTTCCCGGTTCAAGTCCTGGCTGGGGGACCTTTCTGTGTGGAGTTTGCATGTTCTCCCCGTACATGCGTGGGTTTTCTCCGGGGACTCCGGCTTCCTCCCACCGTCCAAAAACATGCTTCATAGGTTCATTGGTTACTCTAAATTGTCCCTAGGTGTGAATGTGAATGTGAGTGTGTGTGATTGTGGCCCCTGCGACAGACTGGCGACCAGTCCAGGGGTGTCCCCTGCCTTCGCCCATGAGTAGCCGGGTTAGGCTCCGGCAGCCCCGTGACCCCAAAAGGGATAAAGCGGCTTGGAAAATGAATGAACTACCACATAGACCTCCTCTGTTGTGTTAAAACTTTTCTCAGCAACGGTGTGAACACAAGTGGGCACTTTTATGCTGAAATTGCTTCAAATCATGTCTGTACATTGACATGACATTGAAACGCTGCATCCAGTGTGAATACAGCTTTAGTGGCCCTACCACCTAAAGGAGACGATTAAAAAGTAATAACTGAAGGCTCCAATGAACTTTAAACGTACTGAAAAAGAAAGAACAGAAAGAATCAGCACATTTTTAGAAAACAAAAAATGTGTTGCAAAATACATTTTTAACTCTTATATTTAAGCAAATAAATCTAACCCAATGGCATTTCACTTGTATGTATGTTAATCATTCACCCAGTACGAAACGTTTGTGTTTTTATGGTGCCTTTGCTTGACACCGCCTGCCTTTTAAAATGTTGGAGTTTGTTTCCTATGTCTCTGCAAAACTCTTTATAATACTTCTGTGTAAAGTTAGCTGTAGAGCTGTCTTTCAACTTACCTTGACCATTGCTGGTTAGTTTTTTGAAGAACTGATATTAGACAAGGGCATTCTTTACAAGTTTAGAAGCAATCATAAAGCTTAGACAGCTGATGTAGGTGATAGGAGATAACATGTTTTTATAGCTGAACTACAATCTGAAAAACCCTTTTTTCAGTAAATAACAAGAATCCTGTGCTTGTAAAAACAAAAAAACAAAAAATGAAATTCGTAAAATTGCATAGAACCAAAACATCAAAAACAAAACAGCCAGATCCCTATAAACACTCAATTGGAACAACTGTGCAAAGTCCCATAATGCATCTCACTTTCTGGAAGTACTAAATTGATCAGTGTTGAAGTTCTGATTGGGAGTAGCATGCTTTAATGGTTTTACTTTGGATGCCCTTCCAGACACAACCCTCCACATTTACTTATATTTGGGACAAGCACTTCAAAGCACTGGAATCCGTACACTCAAGTGACTCCATTGTCTTGGAAAGTAGAATTTTGTGAAAAATTTCAGGGTCGGTGTCACACCTTGATCAGCTAATTAACTTCAAAACATCAACAAAGGTTTTCCAAGCCTTTTAATGGTCTCTCAGTGTGGGTCAGTAGGTTACATAATCATGGGAAAGAATGCTGTCTTGAGAGATGCCGGGAGAATTGTGATCCACTCACTTTACAAGGAGGACAAACCACAAGAAGTCATTAGTAAACTTGGGGGTTGTAAATAAAGTCCTGTATACAAGAAGTATTACAGAAAATTGAGTGAAAGGAAAACGTGCAGCAGGAACAGATTTACCAGCAACAGGGATAACCACAGCTTTGAGAGGATTATTAAACAAAATCCATTTAAGAAGTTGGGGGAGCACCATAAGAAGGATACTGTATGGAGTCAGTGCACCAACAGCCACCACACACACAGACTAATACGAGACATGGGCTACAAACGTCCCATTCCTCACGTCTCTACAACTCCTGAACCAGAGACAATGTTAACATCCTTTCATCTGTGCTCAAGTAAAAAACAAATGAAATATGTCTCAATAGTCCAAAGTGCTATTTTAAGATGAAAATACATTTTAAAGAATCTGGAGAAAGAGTTGGCAGACAAAGAATCCATATTGCTTGGGGTCTAGTGTGAAGTTTTTACACTTTGTGATGATTTCAGGTGCCATGCCATCCACCACTGCTGATCTCCAATGTTTATCACTGTCAGTAAAAATTATCTATCAGGGAATTCTAGATAACTTCACACTGCTCTTTGCTGACAAGCTGGATGGGGATGTTAATTTTATTTTCTATTAGGGCTTGGCACCTGCACACATAGTCAAAGATACCAGAAACTTGTTTATACGCAATGGTGTTATAGACCATGGTGTTATTGGGTCTGATTGTCCGAGAAACCCACCTGATCTGAACCTGATTAAAAAAAACTGAACTTTTGTCAAGAAGAAGATAGTAGACACCAGACCAATAATGCAGATGAGTTGAAGGCAGCTATCAAAGCAACACTGGCTTTCATTACTTTCATTATTTCTACACTGCGCAAAATATTGAAATCCTCCATGCCAGGACGCATTGGTACAGTAATTCATGCAAAAAGACCAACCAAGTATAATGAGGACAAAAATGACCATGGTCTCATGGTTTTCTGCATCATGTTCACGTTGTATCACGTAACATGTTTTCCAATTTCCCAAGTTTCACTCCGATCATCTTTTGATCTATTAAGAAAATCACTCAGTGATCTTTTAATTATGATTACGCCACTTTTATCCAAAAAAAAAAAAAACCTGTGTTGGCGCAGAGTAAGCCCCCACTTCCCATTATATATCTGTTTACACACTGTCCCATTAGCTTACAGCACCTCACACCATCCATTATGAGAAAATGCCACAAGAACAACACGATTTATACTCGAGTGGTTTTTTAAGATGTCTGATGTGGTTTTATATTTTTCCTGAGACACTTAATTTTAGGTTTTCAACGCATAGAACCTAATCCTCAAAAGAAAAAAAAAACATTAAATATTCCAATCTATCAGTATTGCTTTCATATAAAATATGAATTTCACTTGTGTTATCAACTGACAAATTTTTTTTTTCCCCATTCTATTTTTTTTAGATGTACCTGCATTAATGCTTTACTGGTTTCTCAAGTTGTTTCCTTTTAATGTCAGAGCTTCTTTTTTTACCACAACAAATGTGTCTCTTCTTGCCATATATCTTATAGATTATTAGACATTTCCTAAGTTATTATAGAGAAAGATAGCATAACCCTTTGTTTAAAAAAATAAAATAAAAAGCTTTGTGGTGTTCTTTTTGTCCCACAAAGATAGAGCTTTGTACTTTAGTTGGGACATGAGCCCTTTCTGGGGATTTCAAAATCAAATTACATTAGTTGCTAAATATTTATGCTGTCGACAGATTAAAAAAACACTGTAACCTTACATTTTTATCAGTGACACTTATCCTAACTAAAGCAAGGGATTAAAAAGCACTAGCCTAAATTAAAAAAGCCTGTGCTTTGTGGCCTATATTCTGACTTATACTGTCTTTTCATCACATACTCAGCAGTTCCTATAAAAGCCCAGGGCTCTTTTAGACCGTTAAATGTATTCCTGACCCTAAATCTTCACACATTCTTTAGTGAAACATGATTTTTTTTTAGCATGTACAGGGCCTGATGCTTTCATCTCATAAAAGAGCACCACAACTTGCAGAAAATGTATTACAAATTTGGAGTTTAAAAGATGAAATATCAACCAAAAAACATATTTAGTTTCAGATCTGTTTATCCCACAAAACATCACATGATGTGAAGTCCAAACTGATTGTGACCCATATTTTGCTTGAAAATGTTTGAACTATGCTCTTTTGTTTTTTCTTCACAATTTATGTTTCTGTTTCTATAATAGCCACACGATGATTCACAGTGAGATCCAAACTCACGTGAAATCCCAGTGGAATCTTTTTATGCATGTGTATGATTCTGCAGTGTATGTAATTGCAAATAAATCAATAAAATTAAAGAGGTTGCCATTGTACCGCCGAATATAGGTCACTAATGGTTTGCATATGTTTAGATCATGTTGAATACAAATTCTAGTCGTGTTAAACATAACCAATAATATCAGTCCACATTCCTGAAGGAAACGGCCCCTTTGAAGACTTAGAAGTGTAAGTTTAGACATTTAGTTGTAATAAATCTTTGTTTTCTTTTTTGTTTTTGCCTTCTGCTACATAAATAGGTCTAACAATTATCAATTTGTTTTATTTGTAGAAAAATAATTAAACTTTCATTTTTAATGTGTACAAAAAAATATTTTCATCTAAAATATGTACCAAAGTTTTAAGTGTATGTATTTTTTATTTTTTTTTTCTGTTTAGTACTGTGACAGTACTTGTGAAGCGTGTCCTTGACTGATGGTTTAAAAATTGGAATGTAACCATAGAAACCATATTATCTTTTCTTCATTTTGCATCATCTCTTGCTTTATTCAAACAGAGAATCTGAGACTAGACTGAGAACAAAATCTTTGAAAGGTGAGTCTGCAGTTTGTTTGATCTGGAGAAAATAGGACGGTGAAATAAATAAAACAGAGCATCCAGTTTATTTCATGCCTGCTTCTGATTTAACACTGACACATACCCTCAAGCTATTTGAAAAAAATGCATATATCATAAAACAATGCAAATTTAAAAGGAAAAATAAATAGAAAATTCTGGCACAAATCTTGTGCCTCTGTACAGTCTGCAAAACCACAGATGCATATTTTACTATCCCGGTAATCCACATTGCCATCAATTGGACCCAATTGTTTTGACATGCATTGTACATGGATGAACTAATGCTGGATGTGAACAACAGCAGAAACCAGATATTACCAATAATTCATGAAGTGACCTTACTTTAGACGATTGCTTCATAAAACAGAGCCAGTAATAAGTTATGTTGTTTTCTTATGGACCAAAAGCTCCTTTGTATTTGTACCTTTTGCCAGCATATTTAATTTTTCGAGAATGGCAACTTTGATGGATTATTGTACTGTTAAACTAGGCTGCACAACCTCACTGTCCTTGTATACATTAAGCCTCTGTGGTAATACAGATTTTTCTCATCTTTTCACTATTAATCAACATCTACTTATTCCAAATTTCAAACAGGAAGTAGCTGCAGGCTTCGAGACGGCAACATCAACTACATTTCTATTGATAAATAAACAGCTATTGCTCAATCGTGTCAGAATAATCATTCTTGCTCTACTGCCTTTTTTAACATGTTTTTGCCAATCCGATTTTTTTTTTCATGATATTGTTTCCTTAGACATATACAAGCCAATTAGATACCACAATAAAAGCCTTTGGTACCAGTTGGCCCCCACTTTGAACATTCAAAATGTTTGATAGAAAGATTCTCCTGAGCCTGCTTTCAGTGGAAGGGATGTGGACCCCACAAGCTTACTCCTGATTGGTGGCGACAGTGGTTACCATAGAAACATGATGTGGTAGTGCCTGTATCTCAATAAAATAGAGACTAAATTGCCTTCATTTTTTTTTTTCCTGAGGTAATAGCTAGATAATAGAATCCAATAGCAACAGTTTGATTTTCAGAAAAATAACGTGTTAAACAGGTAATTATCTAAACAAATGATGAAGAAAGTATACCTTCATGATGTGTTGTTTTTGTCTGTTGGAGTTTAGTTTTGGTTTGTCCTAAGTCTTGCCAATGAGTGCAATAATTGTCACACAAATGCTACTGTTCACAAATGTATGTTTACTTGCAAGCATTATCGAGAGAACACAAATCAAAGCTAAGAAGAAAAAAGTTTACGTTCAACCTGTACCACAAAGCGGTCAAATAGACATTCCCGGTGTGAATACATACTAACTGATAGGTCCCATCAGAAATATTTGAATATATTTTTGAAAAAGCTCACTAAGATAAATTTCTTCAACCTTTTCCTAAGAAATAAAACCATTTCTAAACCAGAAATGTCATTGATTTTATTTTTTTTTTTGTGTCTGTGTGAGTGAGTGTTTCCCATAGTAAATCCTGAAATGACTACACCACAACCTTTTATATAAAATAAACAGAACTACATGTTTTCAAAGAATCTAAAGAGAAAAAAAAAGATGCCAGCATTGCATAAGCAGCAATGACACTAAAAATATGCAGACACATTCAACATTAGACACATAACATCAGCCTTTCTTTGATATTAGGCAGCGACATGTGGTGAGGTTCACGATTGATGAGGCACTGACGTCATCAGTCAGATTTACAAACATGAAGCCTAAGGAGTAACAATTAAAGTGTATATAAAATTTCAACACGTTTCTTCCGTTTACAAACTGCAGCAGAGAAAAACTGCACAAAATTGTTTTGGCTTTGTTATTGGTTTGTTATCAACTTACTTTTACCTATAAATTAAGTCAGTGCGCTGCTCCTTCTGAAGAAACATATATAACATGTTTGTAGAAGTGTTCTTTTTGTTTCTTCAGTTTTAAAAGACTCTCTGTCTCATTGGAGATCACTGCTAGTGACGTGTCTATACAAAGTCCTGAATTTAGAGACATAACCCTCCATTTAGAAAATGATGCTAAATAATATTGAGAACATAAATAAAACAGAACACAAAACTGCTTGATCAGTTCCATTTAAAAACAAAGCATAACTTCTGCAATTAAATTCAAATTTTTTTCAAGTTTTACAGAACAAACATAAAATTGATAACCATTTTTTGTTAAAACCCTGTAAATAAGTTAGGAATTAAAAGCAAATTCTATTAATTTCATCTTGTAGTTTAGACTGTTGCTGCTGTGAAGGTCTTAACTGTGTTGTTTTTTTTGAGAATTATGGTTTATTTCAGTCTGAGATTGAGCCTTCTTGGTGGCACTGCTTCAGGTGATAAAAAAAAGTTGGTAATATTTCCAGTTTTAGAAAGAACATGCCTTCTGCATAAATTGCAGTGCACATTACTCTGTTTGTTGTTGCATTTTAAATAACTAAAATACCTCCACACAGGGGCTGAAATTGAATTTTTGAAATGGACTTTTTTTTTATTTTATCAGCTAAATTTTAACACTATTTTACACAGAAATACCTTAGGCGTTTTACTTTTTTGGATTGTTTTTTTTTTTAAGGAAAATGAAATTGCATAAAGTAATTTATAAATGGTATGAAAAGCTCTATACTGTCACCTAACTGTAAAATCAAATTCAAACATTCTGAGAAAACAAGGACAGATTTATTATTCATTCATTCATTCATTTTCCAAACCACTTTATCCCCTTTGGGGCCACGGGGCTGCTGGAGCCCAACCCGGCTACTCATGGGCGAAGGACGCCAGTCCGTCGCAGGGGCCACAATCACACACCCATGCACACTCACACACCTAGGGACAATTAACCTATGGTGGGAGGAAGCCAGAGTACCCGGAGAAAACCCATAAATGCACGGGGAGAACATGCAAACTCCACACAGAAAGGCCCCCATTGGTGACACTGTTTCAATTCAGGACTTGAACCTGGAACCTTCTTGCTGTGAGGCAAAAGCGCTAACCACTGCTCCACCGTGCAGACACAGATTTATTAGAGATTTCCTAAGTCTGCCTCCAGACTGTCAAATTGTATTACAAATCCTAACAAAAAAGCCCTGAAAACAGTCAAATGTTTTGGGTTATTTTCATTATATATCATTTTTGAAATTAAAGCTGCAGGCTTAAGGAGGCGGGAGGATTTGAGCACGACAACTGACAGGTCACAGTTTTCAGTGAAACACAGACGCTGCTAAAACAGTGGAGTAAATTCTGTTATTATTTAGAAAGTACAGTTTTTATGAATGTCCTATCATTTAATCTTGTTGTATTTATCCACCAAGTCTTAAAGGCTAATCCGTGAAATCATTGTCCAACTTTAAACCAGTCCGTGATCACACAGAACAGCTTGTTAGCACTATAGCATTAGCACTAACATAGTATTAGTGTCTAACAACAGCGGTAGAGAAACAGATGGTAGATTAAAAGGACAAAACAAATTCACCAGAAGAAGAGCTAATAAACATGACTATATTTACACAAACATTTACTTCCCATGTGGTGACTAACCCTCTAACTTTATGGGCCAAAAAGGAGAAAATGCTTGCGAATCCTTCAAAATAAAGGTCTATCACAATAGGCTAATTTTACTATATAAGTACTATCATAAAACGTACTATCATGATATCAATCGTTTTATTGCTCGGCCCTATGTATCTGAACAGGAAATTCGTAAATTTGTGTACAGTTGCTATTTCTTTTCTTCTTTTTTTAACCAAATAAAAAAATAATCATAAAAAAGATGTCTGAAAAAAAATGTTTTATTTTTGTTTTTTTTATAATAAAATTATATTCATCTTATTTAATTTAAAGTTATATTTTGCAAGTGAGGCATAGCCTCACATAAAGCTTTTTTTTTTTTTTTTTGTATTTTGGGGAATGAAATCACCAGAAATAGTGTTGGAATAAATAGTAATGCAAGTCCTTGGTAAACATTAAAATAAACAATCCTCAAAAAATATTGGTGAAATAATATCTTTTTGTTTTGCTGGTTCCTACATTATGGGGTCATTACAGTGAATCACCAACCACCCTCGTCATCCTGCACCACATCAAAGAACCTCCTCTCTACTGGCATCTCCAACCTCCAATCTTTTTACTAACATGTTAGCCGTCATGTTAGCCCTGAATGTGTCCAAACCATCTCAATCTGCTTTGCTGCATTTATCTTCAGAATATCTGACATGATCTGTTACTCTGATGAATTAATTCCTGATCCCATCCATCCTCATCACTCCCAAAGAGAACCTTAACATCTTCATTTCTGCTACCTCCAGCTGTCTCTTTCTCTGAACCAACAAGCTGCTCTCACCACAGTCCTCCACACTTTTCTTTTCATTCTCACTGACACTCTTCTATTACAATTCATACCTCAAACATTCCTCCACCTGTTCCAACCTGCCTTTACAGGCGTCTTCATCTCCTCCCCACACTCTGTTTTTCTGAACTCTTAAACAGTAGGTGGAAATCAATGTTAACCAAAGTCAAAATCCATCTACTATGAACGTTTCTGCTTGAGATTTGCTTGATTGATTTAGCTTTGTTTTTTGAGAAAAACTTAATTTAGTGACCGTTAGCAACTAGCTGCATTCAATTTTCCTTCAGCGTCACAAGGATTGAGAATCCAGTCTCACACAAATAAGTGAAAGCAAACAGCATTAGAAATATCAAAACCTTGTGAGCCAAGTTAGTGTCTCCATGTAAAATACATCCATAAATCCAAACTGGAAGGTTTCTGTAAAAATTAGTTTAGAAGGGGAATTACAACATATCTCTACAGTCTACTTCAATTTCATCCTAATTTAAGGTCAAATGGGTTCAGTGTGCTTCCATAAATCCAAACAAGTTGCATCTCTTGTAGATGCTGCAGTGGACGGAGCCAATTAAGCGAGCCACATTTTTAACTGGTTTCATATCTGCAGTCGGACTTCCCACAATTCACCTGTACTGTCATGGGGGTGCCCAAAAGCTTTTTGTGTTGAGTGCCAGGTTCTGGTGAAAATGTTACATATAATTTCATCAATATCATTAAATGCAACTTATAAACTATTCAATGAATACACAAAATAAATATTACCATTTATTTAAAATAATAAATCTGAACAAGTCATCCCAAAATTACTCAAATTCATACATTAAGATCATGTATCTACTAACGTTTTCCACTCATAAGTATCTGATTCAATTTTTGCTTAAACTATTTAATGCCAATAAACAAAACATAAAAATAAATGCAGCGTCACACAAAAACAAAAGTTCTGAGTATATTTTTCTTGTCTTTTATTAACTTTAAAGTCATTAAAAAAGTTTTCACAGAAAAAAAAAAACATGTATTGCAACTGTACTTGTTTGAGATCATTTTCTTAACTTTTCATAGAAAAAAAAAAAACCTCAAACTTTCAAAGGTCAATGACAGTGAGCCAGAGAAGAAATATTGAACTTGTGAAGAACCATTGTGTTGGGCCAGTACATAATATTAAATATGGAGCTTTATTTTTTCAAAAAACTTTATGGCTGTAATTTTATTTTCTAAGAACATTAAAAATGATGTTCTCACACTACAGCACTGAGAAATTGATCTTGGAGAAAAAAAAATGTAAGTCGAATCTGTGTTGTCATGGAGACGTCTAAAGTCATCGGCCTTGAGAATCCTCAGCTGAAAAGAAGCTTTCTTTAGCAAGCTTGACTGCAGAAAAAAAGTTCAGCAGACGAAGATCAACAATGTTCCTGATGGACATTTTTTTCATGAAATTCGTGAAACTCTTACTTGTTGTTTAGGTGTACTTATTCCTCATGAAGATATATGCACAATGCCTTGTTGGTCCCGAAGAAGCTGCTGATTTTATTTCTTTAGGGTTCTTCTTTTCTCATGGTTGTAACACAGCTTCTCTTTAATAACAGCTGATTAGGCTGTTTTCCAGAGGTTGGTGTCAGAATTTCAAATCTTTTAGATTTCTGTTTACCTGTGCATGAGATAAAAATCTATGTTGCAAGTAATACTTGCTGGAAACGTTTTTCACCATATCTGAAATTATTGTCATTGCGTTGAAAAAAGAAATAAATGACATTGAAAAATCACTTCATTTAAATTTAAACACAGTTACCTTGTAATCAGCATAAAATGTTTTTTTTTTCTTTCGTTTTTTTGTTTTTTTAGTCAATTGAGCACAATGTGCAACGTTACTAAAGGTGGAGACATTTGATGGCTCTCTAACCCTGTTTTGGGATTTTTACAAAACTATCTTTGCTTGTCAAATGCTGTGCTTGACATTAACCAGTTTTCCATTATAAACAGCTTAATGGAAAGATGCTGAAAAAAATACACTTTTAACTCAATGTGGGCATTGCGGCGTGTAATGTGAAGTATTTTTCGGCCACTTGTCAATCAAGAGAACAGAATTTAGTCCATCCTTTTACAAACATGCTTAACCCTTTAATAGTGGAACTGTCAGCAGGAGCACAAAACAACACACACTCTGTACTAACGTAACTCTTCAATCATTTACACTACTAATATAATTCCAACTGGTTCTTAAGATGTAAAAAGCAACTTTGCACAAAGAACCAGATTCAGAATTAGTTAGAATTGCAGAAATTGCACATACTACTGTAGAGTGTTTCATTTCATTGCAAAGCTGCCTTTCTCATCTTCAGAATATGTTGAAATTATGTTTATTCTGTGGATGGCCAATGACTCATGATAAGTCAAAGAGTGGTGACAGATCCAAATGTAAAGGATTAATCCTTTCCACGATCTCAGGTGACCTATCCCACTGCTGGATGGCTTGCCAATCCATCACACACAGAGACAAACAACCACATATTCACATTCACTCCTAAGTGCTAATAAAAGAGAAAATCTATTGAGCTACTGAAGAAAAGAAGCAGTTTCCAGTTCAATAAAACTTAACATAATCTGATTTGCTTCATTCCTTTGAAATACTCCATGATTAAAAGGTTTGTATGAATTTGTAGTTTGCATAGCATACTTCGTAATTCTGATTTTCCACAGAGGTTGAAATTATTTTATAGGTCTGAGCTGCTCTTTGATGAGGACTGCTGTTGGAGCTGCATTTCATCTGCTGGAGATCAGCAGAGGTGTCAAGGATTGTGGGATCGTTAAACCAGCTCATGTGGAGGATGGGATTCACAGACCAGCGGAAAAACCAGTTCATCTGGGAAAGGAGCCCACAAGATACTACCAGTGAGGAAGGAGGCGTGAAGGACCAATCGGAGAGGAAGACCCAGCCTACTGTTGCTTATGCATAATCATTGTGTTTAAATGGATGGGTCAAGGGTCATAGGGCGTCTTCTTCATCGTGCCTGGTGTTAGAACGTCCATTTAGATGGTAGCAGATAGGGACATTTTGAAGATCCAGAGCTCTGTTACTAGCACTTTCATGTTAGGAATAAATCTTTTGGTGGAAAACCTCAAAATCGTTCTAGACCTCAATACTTGAACACGCACTTAGGCATAATCGGAAAATTATAGCCTACACTACAGATTTGGAATGTAGGAGGAAGCCGGAGTTCCCGGTGAAAACCCACACAGGCAAAGGAGAATGTACAAGCTTGTTAGACCCCTGTCTAGGGGCTGGTAACAGAATGTAACATAAAGGAAATAAAGACAAATCAAACGACTCAAACACTCTCAAACAAACCCGAGCTGAAATTAAGACAGGGACTACACAAACTACAAAAAAAAAAAAAAAACAATCAAAATACAAGGGCCACAGCCCTAAAAATTTTACAAGGTGTAAAGCTCTGCAAACACATGTTTGGCAGTTCACCCCTTCACTTAACAATATCACTTATCAAAAAATACAAAAACCACACAAAGTGAATCTCTGCACAAAACACAGCAGAACCACAACAAGGCACACTAGTCTGCTCAATACAGGTCAGAGTCAACAATGGAGAACCACACAGAAAGGTCCTAAAGCTCTCTCACTGTGAGAATGTTAACTAATACACCACCGTGCAGCCAGATACCCTTGCCTTTCAATCCTTTGATGTTAAGCCAAGTTTACCACTTTGAATAAACTTTTTTTATTGTTTGCGCCATAACCTTTTTTACAGCGAATTCTGACAGCTGAGAAAAGCAGCAGCTCTTTCAGAAGCCGTTGGACTTATGTCAGTTCTTATAAGTCAAAGAAAGTGAGTGAGTGGCAACAGGTCCGGTGTTAAAGGGTTGCTTTGACCTTAAAGGAAAACAAAGATTTCTGGAACTAGACCACAATCATATACATTTTTACTTCTAATTTTAATTTTGTCTTAAATAGAAAACTATGAAGTTGTCCATAATTACATTAGCTGTCATTCTACTTTGTTTCACCAACTTGTCGATTTTCCCAAAAAACAGGGTTCAGTACCATACCATTTGACCAACAACTGCAAAGCTACAAAGCTACAATGAATCTGTCCAGTACCAAGCTGAAGTTTTTCTTTTTTTTTTTTATGATGATATGCTTTAACCATCACATATAAAGTCTATGATCTATAGGGGTGTGGGATAAATTGATCCTGCGATATGTTGTGATATTCAGTTTGGCGATACTTATATCAATTTAAAATCCTAATGAGATGATATTTAATTAATTATTTATGAGCGTCCCTCAGCATCTAACTTTTGTTTTCCACTTAAACCCCGACCGCTAGTTGGCAGCACAGCAGACTGGACCTGGGCTCACACCGCATCACACCGCATCTGGAAGGGAGTGAACCTCGCCAGTCAAGAGAAGAGAAACTAAAGTCTGAACCAATCCTATTCTTATTGACTCAAAAACTCTTGCATACTTTGTACAACTTTCCATATTGTTGAGCTGATATTGCCAGAGACTTGGTAAAAAGAACATTAAGAAAACTGACCTGTGCAAGAAAAAGCCTTGAATCTTCAATAACCGTACACTGTGTGATAAAGAATCTCTGATACATGTCTCCATTTCCTAAGAACCAAAGCAAACATTCTTTCCTTGGGACAACAATGAAAATCAAAACACCAAATTTCTACATGAACTATAACCAGCTTAGCTTAGTCTGTTTAGGTTGGTTTAGCAACCATTGTTTATTTATTTATTTATTTAATCAACAATGGTTTATAAACCAAACAAAATTGTTTCTATTTTATGACTGACAATGTTTTTGTACCTTTACCAGTGTGAGACAACTGTTTTGTAATATTCCATTCATCATTTTGCTAAACCTGCTTTGTCCCTTTTGGGGTCACGGGGATGCCAGAGTCTAACTCGGCCACTTGTGGGCGAAGGTGGGGTACACCCTGGACAGATGGTCAGTCTGTCGCAGGGCCACAATCATACACCCATACACACTCACATTCACACCAAGGGACAATTTAAAGTGACCAACTAACCTATGGAGCTCGTTTTTGAATGGTGGGAAGAAGACGAAGTCCCCGGAGAAAATCCTCATTAACGGGCAGAATATGCAAACTCCAAAGAGAAAGGTCCCCCAGTGGTGATTCTGTTTCAAGTCCCCCAGCCAGGACACCGCAAGACCGCTAACATCTCGCGGAGCCCATGTTGTAATATTGGGATATGTAAATGAAATTGAATTAAAATCTATTTCTGCAATTTACTCTATTACTGTAGTGAACTGAGTAATCATTGCTGCGGCAGTTAAGTTAAAAAGAAAATAAATGAATCAAGCATCTGTTTTAAATAACCTTTGCTACCATAATGTTACCTGACCAAACATTCATATGTTTTCATATGACTCCACCTCTTTGCATATGTACAGCAAAGGTGCTGTGCCACAAATTGGTGGTACAGGACCTGAAATGCAGGAAATAAAACTTGATATCAGAATGTGTAATGTATTTCCCACACTATAGGGCTCACCGGATTATAATGCACACCATTGATGAATGGTCAAATTTGGAACATATATCAAACAGAAAGCACATAAAACTATAATGCACATTAAGCAAGACAAATGAGTCAGGTATAAGGCCATGCATCAGTCAGACTTTGCATTCACTGTGACTCTTGAACTTGTTTGCTAGCCACATAAGAACCGTTAGCCACGTTGGGATGTTCACAAAAACTGTAACTCCCAATCTTGTTTGCAACTCTTAAAAAAAAAACAACAGACTGATACAATTAAAACAACCATCACTGTGACCACTAACTCCTAACCTTGTTAGTAACGTAAAAAAAAAAAAAAAGTTTAGCACTGCTACAGGTTAGCCGTGTTAGAGTATTTACAATATTAAAAAAAAACAGACAGATATTTTCACAGAATGCCATGTACCTCTCAAAATGTATTTCACATTAGCTAGTAATACCACAACTAATCTTTATATAAGGCGCTCCCGAATATGTAGCGCACTGCTGTTCTTTGAAAAAGAAAATGTAGGATTTTAGGTGCACTTTATTGTGCAGAAAAAAAGTTAAAAAGCAAACTGAAAACAAGACTAGCATGGTTGAATTATTACAGGCAAAACAAAAGATGAAATGAGATTAAAAAAGGGGGAAAAAAATCATCAAACTAAAGGGCCTCACAAGCCTCGCAGTACCAGATGCTTCAACATCACTACACCTGGGTGCGATGAGAGGGCTTGTAAAAAGACCATACCACCTAAAAAAAAATATTAGTCCAAGTCATTAGACAAGCCAAATCGGGGTGAGGGGTGTCATGGCAACCCACTCTTCAGGAACAGGGAGGACCTGCCCTGGCAAATCTCCTCAGGAACAGGAGACATGGTTTGACATGGCTTGAGAGGGGCTGCCAAGAAACCTTTATCTGCCATGGCGTGGCCTACAGTGCCAAGAGAACTGCTACTGCTGCAGAGAATCCACTGCTGGGTCTAAGGTGGTCATGTCAATCTGTCAAAATTATATAGGATTCAAAAGCAAGGAGACCGAGCCTGGTGGGACAAACTCAAACCTTTAAAAATAACCTAAAGCATAAGAGAACAAATGGAAAAACAAA
This sequence comes from Adrianichthys oophorus, assembly GCA_036245035.1. Classification (NCBI taxonomy): domain Eukaryota; kingdom Metazoa; phylum Chordata; class Actinopteri; order Beloniformes; family Adrianichthyidae; genus Adrianichthys; species Adrianichthys oophorus. Next base: position 44,646,343 of record BSAI01000108.1, on the reverse strand, counting down.
AGGGTTGACAACAAATGACCTTGAAAAAGTTAAACTGAAATCCAGACATTTAAGCTCACTGAGGATTCACTGAATTAACCATAGTCTGATTTGATAAGTGGCAACTTGCTTGGACTCTGCAAAATGGAAAATCCTAAACCTTAAAACAGAGCATGACATGAAATAAGTAAACTCAACTGAAGTCAAAGAAACCAACTTAAAAGGCACCATCCTTACATAGTGCAGTTTTAACGAGGTCACGTCCACCTGGCTGATCTATGTCTTGGAAATTTTTCCAGATCTATCTTCAAATCTACCCTGTTACATACTGTAGTTGTTGACTGAAACAAACTCTGTCAAACGTTTCTGTCTGCAGCATTTGGCAGCTCTTCTTTCAGTGTACTGGTTTAACAAACCTTTAAATTGAAACATAAAAAAGGATTTTATAGATCTAACCTTAAATACTATTTTAATTTCTTCATGATCTGATTAATCTTTCCTTCTTAGTGGTGGGAGTAAAAGCCAGCATGTTTAGCCCATGCAGGCAAAAGTCTTCCATCTGTTTATCTGAGGCTGTGATAGATGGACTGCAGAAATTTCCTGCCCCCCTGTGCTGCTGCAATCAGTCTACCCATCACTGCTGATAACAGAGCTTGCCAAAAACACAAGCTCACAGTGGCAGCAGGTTCTCTGAACAAACTGGGTTAATGATGCAGGAGGACTGTCTGTCACCTTCTGGATTCAAAGAGGGACACCTTTGTGGTTTTTGTCGAAACAGCATACTGAACAAACCTTATAAAAAAATGAAGTAAAACAAAATGCAATTTCTCTTCAATAACTGTCTTTTACTGAAACTTCCTTACATTTCAATACAGTAAGAAATCAAACTGATGGGGTTTTATATTAAATGATAAATGATGTATACATATATAGCACTTTACAACCTTCTTAGAAGGCTCAAAGTGCTTTACAGTCACAGTCCCATTTACCCATCGGCACACACATTCACACACTGATGGTAGCTCTGCTGCCAAACACTGACGTCAGCTACCAGGACCAATGTGGAGTTCGAGATCTTTCCCAAAGACACTTCAACACATTGGCAAGCAGGGTAGGAACCAAACCTGTGATCTTCTGATCAGAGGTTGACCACTCAACCTCCGCAGCACGCTTGCCTGGCAACCCACATATGAGTTGAAGAGACCAGCAGAACACACAGCAGAAGGCCACTCATAGCAATGTGCAAAGACTGTACTGTAATGTCTAAAACATCTCTTTCATGTACTCAACAACAAGAGAAACAGAAAATGGGAAGATTGTCTTTTTATATTTCTGACCACAAAACCAAGACAAAAAAAAAATGACAAAAGCAAGTTTTATTTCAATCGTTTTTTTACATCACATATTCTTAAGTTCAATAAATACAAATACAAGATACTGGATTTTCCTTCAGATCACTACATTTCTAGAATGATGCAGATTTTTTTGTGTGTCTGTCTTTCACTGAAAGGATGTCCTTACATTTGCGGTCAGTGATTCTTAAATTGAAACTTGGAAAGTATTCTGAACAGCCAGGTATCTACTTTTTTGTCATTTTCAGTTTTTGTCTTAGTTTAATGGATCAAAAATGATCTGTTTTCTATTTTTCCATTTCTCTAGTTGTCAGGGAGGGAAAACAAACTTGTTCACCAGATAGGTTGTTTTTAATGTAAGTAGAAGCTTGGTTGATTATCATGCATACAGACCCAAGTGTGTCCTCTGGCTTTGTCCTCAGTTACCATTTTCTCTTACTAGGTATAAAAAATTCAGAGCAAGAGCACAATGTATTAAAATTAAAATATTTTTTTGTAATTAAAGTGCTTTTTAAACAGCTTGCATTATGATTTGTACTATAGAAATTCTGGGTTAAATGAAAGCACGCAATTTATTGTGTTGACCCCTCAAATAAGCAACAGATAGAAAAAGCTTTGTGGTTGTACTGATTTTTTCCCATTGCTGAGACTGAATGGATGCTTTCCTCTCTATCTCTCAATGGAAAAGTCCAATCAAAGAAAAACTCTTCCCCTGTAGGCTTGATTCCAACAAATCTTCTTGTCTTCTGCAACATGTTGCTTCAAATTATTTCACTGAACACACACAGAGCCCGGAGCTGTGGGTCTGCAGCTCCATACAAACAAAAGGGCTGCTGGTTTGCTGAAATTCATCATGATGAGACAGGTAATTAGAAGCAACTATGAAACTGTGTCAGGATTTTCATGCTGCTATTAATTATCTCATCACTGGCTTTGGCGAGGAAAAACGCAATACCTGAGTGTATTCGTCTAACTTTGCTGTAGAGATTATTTATCATCATGGGTTGCAATTATACCCAGAGCTTTGCAAAGTCAAATGGATTTGCTGCGAAGCTGATAGCATAAATGTTTGATGAGATTTTCACTGATGTGTGTCTAGCTTTGCATTATTACCAGACGCAGTGTGACAGACTCCTCTCGACACTGTTTCAACACTATTGACACATTTATGGGCATAGAACCGAGCTTTCATTTTTTTTTTTTTTTTTTTAATTGGTTAGCCATATGAACAATTATACCTACTATATCTGCTTGGAATTAAACATGCTTTTTAGCTCATTCACATGTACCCGTGTCAGTGAAAATATCTGGAGTTTTGTGCTCTGAAACTGCAGCATATTTGAGAAAATACTTTTTTTTTTTTAATCAAGGAGTAAAAATTATGCATTTTGTAATGTAACTGGCACATTCCATTCTTAGGTATTTTAACCATACAAAACTAAACTCTGTACAAAAACACTGGATCAAACCAATCCCATCGTCAATGTACTTCAACTTGAAGTAAACAGAATAAGCAGAAGAAAATTGTAACACAGATAAAAAGCAAAAAACAACAATAGTGTATATGTTTAAAACACCTCATACCAATAGGTCTATTCTAAAATGGGTTATGGACAGTCTCAAGAACATCTGCCATGTTTGTGTGTTTGCAGGGTTTTCTTTAATGGAATAAAATTGTGTTTTTGGTATTTTTTACCCGTTCTTGTAGCATTTTTCTTATGATGGAGGATGCAGGGTCTTTGATGCAGACAAAAACTCACAGTTTCAAAAAGCTCAGGTTTGTGACGTAGCAACTGCTGTGGTTGGGTCAAAGTGTCCTTGCTCCACTCCAAATCTAAATCATCCAATTGAGACAAATACATCTATTAACTTCTTCATTTTCCTTGTCTGAGCTGCCATCTGGCACTAAACTGGTTAGTTCTGATATTGCTTGCCATTTTCTTTGTACATTAATGTTAGCTTGGGGTTGTGAGGGTGCGTAAGCCAGCGTGAGAAAGTGAACGAAAGAATGCTGCAACAACAACATTAGGTTACTAGGCGAGGGAGGATGAGAGGCGATGCTGTAGTATCGCGAGTGTGGTGATCCAACTTGGCGGTGCGTAACTAGTTGAACATACATTTCAGTCTTATTTCTTTTTACTGCCATATTAAAATAAAACTAATATACAAAACCTTTAACAGGATTAATACGTTTTTGACAGTCTGGAGGACCTGGAGAACTTCATGGACAAGTGTTATAATACCTTCATCATGGGGAAGACCAACACCACCACTCCTTCCTCCAAACGCGGCCGTCCTGAAGACTCTCCCTTGGGCCGCCTCTTCTCCAGGCAGCCGCATCAGCAACACTTTGGAGTCCATAGATAAGAAGCTCTGCTGTCTTGTTTGCCGCCTGAACTTGATGGAGGTCCTCCACAAAGAGTTCCAAGGCCCACGAGAGTCCCTGGAGTTCAACCAGCAGCAGGTGCAGGAGCTCGCAGCGGAGAACAAGGCCGTCAGGGAGACCGTCAAGACTCTGAGCAGTGACACAGCTTGTCTCTCTGAGGAGAACCGCTCCATCAAGGAAACCCTCCTGGATCTTCAGGAGAGGAGCATAAGGGACAACCTGGTCATCTCTGGGATTCCAGAGGAGGCGGGAGAAGACCCGGAGGCCACGGTGAAGTCCTTCATGGAGAGACAGCTGAAGGAGGAAGTCCAGACGGTCACCTTCCACAGGGTGCACCAACTCTGAGGAAGGAGATCAGAAAACCAACATCCAAGACTCATAGTAGCTAAATTCAAACAGTATAAACAAAAGGAGCTAGTAAAAGGGCTGCGGCAGGGAGCTGAAAGGAACCCACTTAAGCGTGAACGACCAGTTCCCGGCAGTTCCTCTGGCGCAGGAAAATTATTTTTCCACTGAGGAGGAAGCGAGTTACAGCTCCAAACAAAGAGGAGTTGCTATTCTCATTAATAAAATAATTAAATTTACTCACAAGGACACAGTTACTGACCCAGAAGTCATATTTGTAATTATTAATATCATCCATCCATCCATTTTCTTCCCCTCATCTGAGACCGGGTCATGGGGGCAGCAGTCTAAGCAAAGATTTTCAGACTTCCCTATCAACGGCCGCTTCCTCCAAATCCTCTGGGGGCACCCTGCAGCATTCCCAGGCCAGCCTGGGTCTTCCGCCCAGTGGGACATGCCCAAAACACCTCCCCAGGGAGGTCTCCAGGAAGCATCTGGACCAGAACCCCGAGCCACCTTAACTGGCTCCTCTCGATGTGGAGGAGCAGCGGCTCTACTCAAAGCTCCTCGTTGGTGACCGAGCTTCGCTTCTCACCCTATCTCTAAGGGAGGGCCCAGCCACTCTACAGAGGCAGTTAATTTTGGTCGCTGGTATCTGGGACCTTGTTCTTTCAGTCATGACCCAGAGCTCATGGCCATAGGTGAGTATTGGAGCGTAGATCGACCAGTAAATTGAGAGTTTTGCTTTTTGGCTTAGCTGTCTCTTCCCCACAACAGACCTGTACAGAGACCGCGTAACGCTGGACACTGCCCCAATCTACCTGTCGATCTCACGCTTCGATCTTCCCTCACTCATGAACAAGACCCCAAGATACTTAAACTCCTCCTCCTGGGGAAAGAGCACTCCACCCACCCAGAGAGGGAAAACCACCTTTCTCCAGTTGAGAACCATGGCCTCAGACTTAGCGGTGCTGACCCTCATCCCAGCCGCAATGCATGCTGAAGGTCCTGGCTCGATGAAGCCAACAGGGCAACATCATCTGCAAATGATCCCCACACAACCACCATAAAAATGGTTCAAAACATTAGACTCAGCCATATCCAGGAACAACAAACCACATGGAACCATATGGAACAACAAACCACCAAGAATTAGTCTAAAAACTTTAAAATCTGCAAAAAGGTGTGGAGGATTACAGTGGCCTGCGAAAGTATCCATACCCCTTGAACTTCACATTTTCTGACATTATGACCGCAAACATAAATATACTTAATTTGAATTTTAAGTAAAAGACCAACACAAAGACAACACTTAACTTGTGAAGTAAAAAGAAAATTATACAACAGTTCAATGTTTTTTTACAAATAAAAAACTGAAAAGTGCAATGTGGAAAAGTATGCAGCCCCCTTTTCTATGAGTGCACCAAATTGCCCTAAGAAGTTGCTTGATGATTGGTGAATGATCAAATGTTGACTTGATAGAGTCCACCTGTGTGTAATTTAATCTCAGCACACAAATCCAGCTGTTTTGTGACAGTCTCTGTGGTTTGTCAAGAGAATATTAAGGAGAAAACAACATCTCAAAGTGTAAGGAACACACCAGACAGGTCAGTGATACAGTTGTGGAGAAGTTTAAAGCAGGGTTAGGCTATAAAAATATTTCCAAAGCTTTGAACATCCCACGAACCACTGTTTAGTCCATTATCTGCAAATGGAAAGACAATGGCACCACTTCAAACCTACCTAGACATGGTCGTCCACCTAAACTAACAGGCCAAACAAGGAGAGCACTGATCAGAGATGTAGCCAGGAGGCCCATGGTGACTCTGAATGAACTGCAGAGATCTGCAGAGGCAACTTAGACACATGGGCGGGCAAGGCAGGAATCAAACCTGCAATCTTCCAATCAGAGGTCGACCATCCTTTCCACTGCACACAGCTGCCCTCAAAGTCCAAAGTCAAGTCTATAGTTATCAAATTTGTGACTCGAGTTCAAGTCATGTGAGTTGATTCCTTACCTCTGATGATCACTGCATCAGCTGCTGGTCTGGAGGACCTTGTAGTATAATTTCCACTAGAAACATAACAGTAGGGAGGACCTGCCTTAAAGTGTTAAAGGCAGTTTATGTTTTTCAGTTCCAGTTCTGAACTTTGCACACTCCACAAACATCAGTTTAAGGTAATGTGCCTGACAGTGCACATACAAAGCCTTAGGTTTAGTTTGGATTCTTTACTATAATCTCTGAAAGCACCACCTCATCACAGCCCCTTTATAACCTCATCCCTGATGTTGTTTATCTTCAGTCATTTCTTCCAGAAGACCCATCACTACTTTTTCAGTTGCTGACTTCACATGACACAGCTGAAAGAAGCATTGTTTTGTTTCTGTGTTGTATATGCCCCTGATTACAAATGAAAACTGTTTAGTGTGACACATCTTTGGTGTTATTTGAATAAAGGCATTGTCATATTTGCTGTGAAATTGCAGGATATGGGCGGGGTTAGTTGTGTGTGTCTTACTGACTTCTGTCCTCATCTCCTGACCAGCTGTTTCTTCTCTGTGGGCTTTAACTCCATATCTGCTTCTTTTTCTTCAGCCTTTGTCTCCTTCTGGCTCAGTTTCCATCAATCTCCCTGTTTTGAGTGGAACAAAATCCTCCTCTTTCTCTCCTTCTACCTCGCTTGACCTTCCAATCTCTTCTGGCCTCCCATCTGAGAACAAAACACACTTTAGCTTTTACATGAATACGTTGTAAAAAACAAGGTTTAGACGAAAACAAGGTTGTTATAATTAACTAAAACTAAGCTAAAAAATAAAACTAAATGTGATTAAATATTTTATTTATCTGAAAAAATAAATAAAAACTCAAGTTTCTACCAAAAAAGCAGCGTCAAATCAATCTCCTGTCTGTATAGTGTTAACACATGTAGAACAGTTAGGTGTGCAGAATGACCCGCTATTTATATACTCTTCTGGGCTACTGGGGTTCTGGTTGCTGGTGGCACTTAATATGGACCGCCACCTTCTGGAGACATTTACACATTGTCCAATCAGAGCTCCTGCTGATCAGCAGTTCAGCTGCCACTGATCTTTGGCCGCCCAGCTGTCGACCAATTTAGTAATGGCGCCAACCTCTCCTATCAGTTGACTGCCACTGCGCAACCTCAAAAATGTGCCCGGGCGGCCGACGACCAATGTCAGCTTTTAGAGAAAAAGTCTCTGGTGCCATGAAATTTTGCCAAACTTTTTCTTAAAACCTCCCTGACCATCACGCAGCATGTAAAATTTTAACTGCTGCCTTCCGATTACAAAGGCAGTCGTGCAGCCACATTCAAAATTTGCGGAAAACCTTTTATTTAGGTCACAGGGCAGGGGCGTTTTGGGATATGTGACCGTAGCATTAGCTAGGAACTTTTGTGGCTTACCCAGACATTGGAAGGGATAAATGGTAGTCTTCTGGGTTGTTTCCAAGTCTGAAGTCTTCCCCATCTTGACCCAGACGATAACTAAACCAAACTGAACCAATTTAAAGACACCTAGGTAACCTCTACAGATGCTTTGAATTTAGCAGATGAATAGTTGGTGAAATTCATTTTAAAACATTTCTCCAGAGTATTGTCATTTTCTAAATTCCTGTTTTGTGGTCATCGTGAGCTGGAATTCTAACCTTATCCAATTTATATAAAAATAAACGAATAAATACTTGAAATAAATAAACAATGGGCCCTGAATCTATATTTTGGTCTCATTTTTGAATGGAATGGTGGAAATGCATACACTTTTCCATTATATTCTAATTTTATGGAATATCTGTCTGCATGTGCGACAAAAAGAGTATTTAGTCAGCCACCAATTGTGCAAGCTCTCCCACTTAAAAAAATGAGATACCTGTCAATTTAATCAACGGTATACCTCAACTATGAGAGACAAAATGAAAAAAAAAAAGCAAAAAATCAATTGCCTGAATCTCTAAAGAAGTTATTTGCAAATTATGGTGGAAAAAAAAAAAATATATATATATATATATATAAACACACACGCACACATATTGTAACAAAGGGCAAAACAAGACGAAGTCAAAACCAGGCAAAAGGCAAGGAGCAAAACAGGGTATCGATGAGGCAGGCAGAGGTCAAAACACAGGGAGTTAAAAAAGGCAAGAAAGAACGCTCAGAATACTGATAGTGACACTAAACAATACAATAGAGTAAAGTCTAAACAGGGCAGACATACATACAGATATAAATCTGATAATGCTGATGAGTGTAATGAGGGACAGTTGGTGGGATCAGTACTCAGGAGAGGTCCGCCTATGGTGGGTGGAGGTGGAGCTGGGAGTCCGATCCCTGAGTGTGTATATATATGAAAGTTGTGTAGACTTTTAAACACAGAAACTGAGTCATCTTACTTGTTTCACGTCATGCTGGGAAGGAATACCACACTTTCCAAGAAGAAAAAAAAGACATATTTTTATATATATATATATATATATACACAAATCTAGAAATAAAACAGAAAATCTTTGCTTTAACATAAACACAAATATTTTCCTGCACCGGCCAGAAAGTCTTCTGAATTTTGAAGCTGTGTTTGTGCCCTTTCACAACATGACACCAACTCTGGACTCCTTAAAAGCACAATTACAGATAATACAGTTTGGGTAGAAAGCATTATTACTGTAGTAGTCCCATTAATGAACATTGCTAACTGCAAAAAGGGATTAATTACTGCTCGCATCGTTACACTGGAAAAAATGTGTTTAATTATATTTTGATGCACTCTGTTGCACTCAGCAAACCTCATGGAGTGCTCTCAGGCTGATAGAATGGATGCTGGCAGGGAACCAGTTCAAATGTGGTTTCATTGGCAAATGGCTGTAAAGCTAGCAGGCCAGAAAGCACTTCTTGACAATTTCAATGCAGAGAGTTTTCTGCATCAAGGTTGTTTATTTTTAATATTACTATTATTATTTTAAGAGTTTTTTTTCTTTACTTACTTTTTTTGCTACCTAGCTTGTATCTTGTGGAAATGTAGACAATAGTATTATTTCTTTTTTTTTTTTTTTTTTTTTTTTCCTGAACATCCATATTAGGGTGCATCCATATTAGACTGACATTAAAAATTATATTAATTGTATAAATTGTTTTTTTCTGTTAACAAACATCAGATGTATCAGTTAAAATATGAAGCAACAAACAATTACAATGTAAACTCTAAAGATAGAGTATAATAAAATAAATACAAAAGAATAAAAAAACAAAAACAAAACACAGTGCGGGGCACCAACCCCGAGAGCCCCACCACCCCAGACAAGCCACCCACCACCACCCGTGAGTTCCGGGCATCCCCCCACCTCAGCCCCGAAGACGAGCTAGGGCCCCTAATGGGAGACCCGCCCCAAAGTTCCAGGGAACTGCAGGAGATCCAGAAGAGAGCACAGCAGGGGTCAGCAATCCCAACTTAGAGGAGGGATGACCAAGAGAAGGGGGGCTCCCCGAAAGATGTTGAGAACATAGCCTAACCAGGCTCTCCCAATGTTGGAATTTAGAAGGGGCCCAGCACCCGAGGACAACGACCAGAACCTCCACCATGAAAACACAGACACCCTCTAGGCTCAGTTGGAATGCGATCCCGCACTCATGGTCTTGCCGCGCTGCTGGGCCCAGGAGGCTGACACCCAAGAGACAAGGCCACCGCCTTGTTCCTTCCGCCAGGGATGGGGTAGGGAACAGAAGATCAGTAGTCCCACCTTCCTTGTATAATGTATACGTGTGTATGTGTGCTTGCTAGTGGTGGGCCCCCACCCTCCTTCCCACAGACATCCCCTCCCCTCTGGCCTGCTCCCCCCAGACAACATCATGGTAGGCGTTGCCTGGAGCAAACGCGAGCCCCAAGGGGGTTGCCCCACCCCGCCCTGGTGCCAGAGAAGAAGTGATCCCAGCCCCCAGGTGCAGATGGACAGTCCATCCGGCGCAGGCGGACCCCCCAGGGCCGGTGCCCCACGCCAGCCCCCAAGCAAAAATCCCCCCCCCCCCACAGCCAAGCCAGACCCCCACCAAATTGCGCCATCAACACCCCTCCATGCTCTGGCCCATGAGACCATGTGGCCCCCACGCTCGCCCCACCCAGGCACTGGACCAGACCCCCCAGACCAGGCACCAAGGAGGCCCCGGCCCCCGCACCAAAACCTAGGCAGATTCTCAAGGCTAACTAATGGAATGGGAATTACTTTGAAAGAGTAATATGTCATCAGCATAAAGACTCATTTTAAGATGGCGGTATTTTGTTGTAATTCCTTTAATGCTCTCATACTGTTCTATTGCTGCAGCCAGAGGTTCAGGAAATATAGCAAAAAAAGAGGAGGAGATTGGACAACCCTGTCTGGTCCCTCTTCCAAGAAAAAACCTGTCAGAAGTCTGTTTGTCGGTTCTGACTGATGCATTAGGGTTGTGATTTAATATTTTAATCCAATCAATGAAGGATTCCCCAAATTTATGGAGGGCTGCAATGAGGAGGTTCCAATTTACTCTGTCAAATGCTTTTTCAGCATCCAACGAGAGTATGGTCGTTTCCTGGTTTTTAGTAGTGGCACTTTTTTTATGTTAACAACTCTGGGACATTGTCACTTGAGTGTCTGCCTTTAATGAATCCAGTTTTATCATGGTGAAATATATGAGGAGGGAGTGATTTTTTTCTACTCTCTGCGCTAGTGCTTTGCAAATAATTTTTACATCTGCGTTGATTAAAGAAATGGGGCGATAGCTTGAAGGAATTGTGGGGTCTTTTTCTGGTTTGAGAAGAAGGATTATGTTAGCTGAATTCATGCGAGGTGGCAGTGATTGGCTTTCCTTGATAAATGTAACCATTTTATAAAAGGTTTGTGCCAGCTGTTCCCAGAATTATTTGCAAAACCATCAGGCCCTGGAGCTTTGTTGTTGGGCATCAGCAACAGAGCTTCATGAAGTTCAGCCAATGAAAGCGGAGAGTCTAAGTTTGAGCTTTGATCCTCATTTAATCTGGGTAGAGATACATGATTAAGAAATGAGTTAATACTTTGTTCTGATGGATTGATCTATGATGTGTACAAGTTTTTATAAAATTCTTTAAACATTTTATTAATTTTAACCAGGTTAAGAGTGACTTTTCTGTCTGGTCCATAATAGATGTGATTGTTGATTTTTCTTTATTAATTTTTATCTGATGAGCAAGAAATTTGCCAGATTTTTTTGAATTTTCATTTTTTTCAAGTTGTAGTTTTTGTATTTGAAATTGAGTTTGTTTATTGATTATGCCATTTAACTGAATCTTTCATTTTTTTGAGTCTCCCAGAATGTGAAAGCACAAGACCACGTTCTGGGAGATTCAGTTTCAATGAAGAGTTTTCTGCATTAAGGTTGTTTTTTTAATATTATTATTATTATTTTAAGAGTTTTTTTTCTTTACTTACATTTTTTGCTATCTAGCTTTTATCTTGTGGAAATGTAGACAATAGTATTTATATATATTTTTTTTTTACCTGAACATTCATATTAGGGCGCATCCATATTAGACTGACATTAAGAATTATATTAATGGTATACATTGTTTTTTTTCTGTTAACAAACATCAGATGTATTAGTTAAAATATGAAGCATCAAAAAGTTACAATCTAAACTCTCAAGATGGAGTCGAATAAAATAAATAAAAAATAATAAAAAAACAAAACAGAAAAAAACAAATACAAACTATTTTCAGGTATTTCATTCAAAATAGAACATAGAAAATAGATTATATCTAATCTGAATCCAATCTCAATATTGGGCAAATTTCCCATTGTGGGTATAGTAAAGTTCTGTTCTTTTCTATTCTAAACTAACAAATGTGGCAAAGTATAACAAGTTTATATTCAAGCTGCTCATTATGATTGCACTTCTAAACTATCAGTTTTTCTGGCTTCTGTACTAAACACTGGAAGCAGTTCTCCTCCTAAGTCAGGAGGTCACAGACTTCATCTTAATCCACAAGAAAATATATATTTGAACTTCTCTTACCATTTACAAGCAGTACATTTGAAATGAGTTTTGGCTCAAACAACACAGGAATTCTGGGCCGTGGTCAAGAATGGCTTCATTTTTGCTTGACAGCTTGCATCTGTTACAATGGAGAATTTGTCCACAGCAGTTTATGAAATTATTCCTGTGTTCATTTAGTGATGGTATTGACACAACCACGCTAATGTTCGATGCAGTGTTTTTGAGGGCTTGAAGAGCACAACCATCAAGGTAAAGGTTTTTGGCTATGTCCTTTTTGCGACAGCATTGTTTGAATCATGTCACAATGGCATGCACTATAAATAATGCTACAGTCAAAATACAAATGCCATAGCGTGATGGGGAGACATCTTCAAGGCAAAACCTTCAAGATTTCATGCTACCATCCGATTTAAAAAAAAAAAAAAAACATGAGTGTGGTAATGAATGTAGATGGCGGCCGTCAGGCATGCAGAATGGCCCATTTTTTATATACCCTCAGCTACCGGGCACCTGGTGGCCAATTGCACTTGATGTGGATGGCCGCCATCAGAAGACTCAAAGTTCGCTTGAAGTGAATCAGAGTTTGCTTCCTCTAGTAATCCGGAACAAATTTTCAAGCAGACTCTGGTTCGGGATTGGGAACTGCTCTCTGACCCATCTATCAAGGTGGTCTTGGTTTGTTTCCAATTGGACTGAGCTTTAGTTGACTTTAAGATTCTTCCATCTTCCATCCCATCGTTGAATCATTCTGAATCTTTATTGATGAATTATTAATCAGTAACAATCAGTGTCTTCATGTAGAATGTCATTAATATAAAATTAAAGGTGAACCGTGCAACTTTCTTCTTTCAGAAGTGTGTTATCAAAGTGGTAGCCCTTTACATTACTCAGTGCCCTTGAAGTAGCTCTTAGTTTCAAAAAGGTTGGCGACCCCTGCTATAGACCATTGCATCTCACTCCAGAGGTTAGAGCATGTCATAGGGATCAGAGGATCTGCCCTCTAGTGGTTTTAATCCTATTTATCTGTTTGTTAATGGAAATGGACATTCTTCTCATTGCACTCAAGTTAGCTACGGAGTCCCGCAGGACTTAGTTCCAGGACCTATCCTGTTTATGCTTTACATGCTGCCCTTAGGAAACATAATCAGGAAACATGGTATAAATTTTTACTATTATGCAGATGATACAAAGTTGCATTTATCCATTAAACCTGACCAGATTGACCTCATAGAAAAACTTAATGCCTGCATTAAAGGTATTAAGACATTGGTGACATTTAATTACCCCCTCCTAAGCCCAGAAAAAAACTGAGGTCATTATATTAGGTCCTAAATACCTGGGAGGTGCTCTATCTGATCGGAAAGTCTTCCTGGATGAAATATATATATAGCCTCCAATTCCGCAGTTAGAAACTTGTGGGTTTTATTTGAGCAGGGTTTATCATTTAAGGCTCACATATCACAGACATGTAATACTGCATTTCTTCACCTTTGCAATATATCTAGGATCAGAAAAATATTATCAAAAAGTGATGCTGAAAAACTCAGCCATGCATTTGTTACGTCTAAGATGGATTGCTGTTAATCTTTGCTAGCAGCGTTTCCTATTTTTTTTTAAAAAAAGGTTATCAGCTTGTTCAAAAAGTAGCAGCTAGATTGTTAGCAGGAACAAGCAGAAGAGAACACATTACTCCTGTGTTAGCTTCTCTTCGCTGGCTCCCAGTTGTATTTAGAATTAAATTCAAAATCCTCCTGCTAACCTATAAGGCCTTGAATGGTATGACCCCATCCTATGTTAAAGATCTCATACTGCCTTACCAACCAAATATAACGCTTTGCTAACAAAATGCAGGACTGCTGATGGTTCCTAGAATTTCTAAAAGAACAGTTGGAGGTAGAGCCTTTTGCCACCAAGCTCCTGTTATTTGGAATAAGCTCCCAGCTCATGTTAGAGAGGCTGACACAGTTTCTACATTAACAGTTAGGCTTAAAACATTCCTCTTTGGACAGGCTTATTGCCAGGCTAGCTAGCAATCAAAGAATATATAACTTACTGCTCCCCTACCTTACATACTGTAATGAAGTTTGGAGGAATAATTGCATTTTTCATTACAACCATTATACATACTTTTCCGCGGAACTAAGCAGAGGGAAGATGGTTAGATCGACCGAGCTATGGCGGCCTATTCCCCCATTTTAGTGGGTTTATGCAGTCTTGGATTAGATTACTATATTATATTAATATTGACATGCTAAAACAAAAGACTTTCTATTACTGTTATGCTTTTTACCATCCGCCATTTGTGCCATATTACATGCAACTTACCATTAACATGTTTAAATTACATTTCAAAACCAATTAGTGTCGCTGTCAAACAATTATTTTTGTTGGTGTGAATAATTAATCGTGGTCTGTAATTAATTGCAATCAAACTGTAATTAATTTGTATTATTATAACAGACTTTCAGCTTTACTTTAACACCACCAGGGGGGGATCTTTTTTTCTAACTTCAAACTATGTAAAAAGTATATAAATCTGGTGCAGTGCTCTAATAAAAAAACATTTAAAAAAAGGAACGCTTCTGAGCAATCCAAAAATATTGACCACAAACTTCTTATTAATATCAAAATTCATTTGTTGACAAACTTTATTACACAGTTTATCACAACATTAGAAAAGGCATGAGTGATTTTATTGGCTTTTTCTTTTTAGATTTTTTTAGTTTCCTTTAACCTGTTTGGTGAATTTTATCATTTTGAAAACTGAGATGAAGCAGAAAAGAAAGAGAAGAGAAGGAGGAAATTAAATATGAGAATGTGAAACATTGGGAGAATTGAACTAATTAGACTTTGTTTCTTGAAAAATATTTTTTCTTTGTTATCTGGATAAAAATAGCGCCATGGAGAACTGACAAAATCAAAGTAATGAAACTGGAATGTGGGAGAGCGGAGAAGGGGTGGAGAAAAACTAAACTAACTGTACATCAAGAGATCTTTAAGGAACAACTAAAGATGTACAACAATGTGCTAAAACAAGTTAGAACCCTCCATTTCTCAAACTTAATTATACAGGCTCCACAACCAACCTGTACAGACACCTGAGAGCTGAGAGAATCTTTTTCAAAACTGTATTTCTAAATGCAAACCTTTATTGTGAATACAAGTCATTTTTATCTGGTTTTGCACATTTTAATTTGTATTTAGTGTTGTGGTTTCAGTGTTTTCTGTTGCTTTGCTTCGAATTTGTTTCAAAGGAAAAAACAAAAAAATTTGTGCAGTTAAAGCTGAATTATAAATACTTGTTTTTGTTTATCATTTACTTTATACATTTTATCTGGAAGGAGTAAATAACAGCAGATATATATTATACACGCATATGAATAACAACACTCTTTTATACATTACTCATTTTGTTCATAATTTTATATAGCTGTTGGAAATTAAATAAAGCAACAAAGAAACCTAAAAGGCTGTTTGGAAGCTGAAAGAGCCCGCTCTTTTCAGTGAGCCGATCCCAAAGAGCCGGTTATCTAAGAAGAACCAGAATTCCCACCACTACAACCAATGAGAATAAGGACAAAAAAGTAAAGGGTGGGCCATTTTGTAGTTTTCTAATAATATGCTTACAAAGTAACTCATTTGAAAATATAATATTACCCAGAAGCCTTCAGTGTTTCTAGTCTCGGTTTCCTGCTTAAATCTAAAGTGCAGCAATCATATATTGATGGCAGCGATGAAGAGAATTACAACCATGGCGAGTTCAATGACATCCAGAGAAGAGTAAAGATGAAAGACTCTTCTGTTAAATTCAGAAAGCTGGTAGAAAAGTAATTGGCATCATCCGATGGGTATAGGCTTGGCACTGCTTGGAATCCCCATTAAATTTGTCCGGAAGCACCATTCATGGTCCCAGTATGTGAGCAGGCGTTGGATCCGGTGCGCTGCCGACGGCGGCTGTCCATGACAGCTGCGGGACTGAAGAGGTTGCAGAGGAGAAACTGCTGACAGGTGGGTCGACCTGCAGGCGTGACACGACAGCTTCCATTGCAGTGGTCAGGTGTCGAAGCTGGCGACCATGCTCCAGCAATATGGCAGAAAACCCTGCCAGGTTTGTCGGGGTGGGAACTTCTGCTGTTGGATCCATGCTGCTGGTGAAGTATTCTGTCACAAAATAGGCAGACAGCTGGTTCCACTTGCAGCAGGTTTATTAAACAGAGGCAGGCAGATAGCAGCCAGGCTGCACTACAAGTCCACAGAGCTAAATCGGAGTAGATGTCCAGGCAAAAGGTCAGGGCAGGCAGCAAAGAGGCAGAGTCAGGAATAAAGCAGTGTCAGATAACAGGTGACCAGAACAGAGTGGAATGCTTGGTATAATGGCAGAATGACACAGACAATACCTTGCACCAAGTGTTGCCTGAGCAGTGCTTACATGTCTTGGTGGCTGATGACAAGATGAGGACCAGGTGTGAAGATGACTGCAGTTAGTACTCAGGTGATGGCTCTCGCTGATGACCAGAGGGTAGGGCCGGCCCTGGGCGCCCTAGGCGAAAATGCATCTTGGCGCCGTTTCTTCTCTCTGTATCACCTCCAACCCCCTCTGCTAGTTTCATTCTCACTTCTCATGCCACTCTCAGTTCATCCAACTCTAATCCTTTAGATTTCAGTCCTCATCAGTATTTATTGATGTTCCTCAAGGTTCTTTCCTCAGGCCTCTTCTCTTCATCACCTACTTCCTACATCTTGGCAATATATTTTGTCAATTCAACATTGATTTTCATTGTTTCGCATATGACACCCAGTCCTATCTGTCCAGCAAGCCTGATTCCTTTCTTCCACCCCCGCCCATTCACTCCTGTTTGTCCAAAATAAAAAACTGATTCGCTTTAAACTTTAATAAGCTCAACAGTGATAAAACCATGGTACTTCTTGTGGGTTTCAAATTCACCCTTTCTAAAGTTGCAAGTATCTCACTCTCTGCAAAGGGAGCAAACAAATCTTTATTTCTATAGCACTTTTCTCTGAGAGCGACTCACAAAGTGCTTCACAAAGCTAAAACAAGATCAAGTCAGATAAACAACACAAAAAGGCACAGGGTGCCTAATGCACATCGCTTATGGTGGACAACATGGCGGACAGAGCTACAGCAGCGGCTGACCTGGACTCACAATTTTTGGGTAAAACTGCTGCAATTATTACTGACCTCAAGGAAGACATCCGTCGTTTAAGAGCTGAACTGGAAATGAAAGACGCTCTACTTTCCAAGTTCATGGATGTCTCCTTCGCCCAGTCTAAGCGGCTAACTTCGCTTAGCGCCGCGCTCCAGGACACAGCTCCATGGGATCCTTCCACCTGTCCACGACCATCTTCGTTTTCAACACCCAAGCAAAGATCAGAGGATGAAGAAGTGGTTGTCGGAATGCCCTGAAGGACTTCTGATGAGATCCAAAAGCCTGCACTGAGTCTCTCAAACCGCTTCGGAAGTCTGGCTGCGGATTTTCTGGCTCCCTCGGCCACAGCGGCACGGACTCCACCAGACCTGGGTTCCATCGTCGAGTTTCTTCGACGAGACGCCACAGAGACTCCGGCGGAACACAAAGGCACAGCGGCGGGCAGCAATCCGGCTCGACCTTCGAGGATCGCCATGAAAGCCCCATCCGGCCCCGACAAGCGTCGCCGGCTGGAGCTCCCCGCTTCCTCACAGTCGGCAACCTCTTCCTCCCGCCGTCGGATCTTGAAGGAGGCTGTCCGTTTCCACTCCAGCAGTGCCCACGCCTCGCCGCCATCCCTGACCGACCACCGGCTGCAAGGTGAGGCCGCCGCCGTCACACAGGGACGCTCCGCTGTCGCCTCACCTGTCTGCACTTCACCTGCGTCTCCTCCTCCACTGTTTGCCCCGACAACAGCAATCATCGGTGACTCCATAATAAGGACGGTCCGCTTCTTTAACGCGGTAACACACTGTTTTCCTGGAGCCACAGTTCTGGACATCCTGGAGAAACTCCCAGAACTGTTGCGCTCTTTCCTTTCCTCTGTTAGGAGACTGATTTTACACGTAGGTTTTAATGATACATCGTATAGAGAGTCTGAAACGACTAAAAAAGCTTTGAACAAACTTTTTACATTTTTAAAGTCCTGTCCATTGACTGTTTTTATATCTGGGCCCCTCCCCTCCCTCTCCCGTGGTCAGGGCCGGTTCAGCAGGCTGCTGAGTGTGAGCTCCTGGCTACAGTCTGTGTCCAGTCAGAACAGATTTGTTTTTATTGACAATTTTAATCTATTCTGGAACAGAACCTCCTTTTTTAAAACTGATGGAATTCACCCCAGTCCACTGGGCAGTAATGTCTTAGCTGCCAACATCAGACACTCTGTCCAGACATCACCTGCCCCCATCATGTCCACACCAGTCCAAACCACATCTTCATCTGCTCAGACATCAGTGTGTGGAAGTGACTGACTGGATTCTGTACCTTCTTCTCCCATTCCCCAACAGACTGCTTCAACCATCCACACTCCTTCCCTTCCAAGACCTGTTGCCCCCTCAACTTATCCCATTAAGACCATTAGTACAATCAGGTCTTCTATGAGGAGTCGTGCTTGGAGAAAACCAGATCACCAATACCTTCAGCCACTAAAGGAAGCACCAAAGTCCAAGGAAGCAGTTTCATCAACCAAAGATGTTCCACCCTCTTTTAACGTGGCACTTTTTAATGTTCTGTCTATATCCAACAAGACTTTTATTATAAATGATTTTATCCTAGACCATAATATTGATTGTCTGTTTTTAACTGAAACATGGCTGAGCACGGATTTACCCACTGTTCTCACAGAGGCCTCCCCATCTAATTTTAGTTTTGTTTTTTTCTACGAGGGAGGGCAAAAAGGGTGGAGGTACTGCATCTATTGTATCCAACTCCTTTGCAGTAAAGCAGATTACTTTAGATCAGTACCCCAGCTTTAAACATCATGCCTTTGTTTTTAACAGCCCTCCAGTTTTATGCATCACAGTTGTGAGGGATCGAACGGCCACAGAGGACAACAGAAGAGTTATGAAAAATGAAAGTTTTAATTTTTTCTCAAAAAAATATTATTTACAAACTGGGCCCTTAAAAGAGGTCAACTGAACAGAAATAACTGAGGCAATAAACTTAACTTTAACTTAACCAACTGAACAGACCAATTAACAGAAACAAACTGACCTAACCAAAGACACAACAGGGGAACATATATAGTGGGTGATCAGTCCACTAGACAAACATGAGGGAGGGGACTAACAACATTTAACAAAGACTACAGACAAGACTAAACACAAAAATTGTTTTTTTTTCCAGTGGAAAAGAAAGAACAACACAGAAGCACAAAATTAGAACAAATAAATTGCAATTAACTGAAACAAAGCAAATCAACAATAAGAGTCCATGATTTCTCCCCTTGGAGGCTTTTGGAGATGGCCCCTGCCCAATTCCCTGGCCCAAGCATTTAAGAGCTGTGGTAGATTAATTTCCCCCTTTGGCCAGGTCCCACACCACAGCTCCAGAAGCAGAACCTCAACCACACCTGCAGCAACCAGGACACCCTCTGCACTGGAAACTCAAAAACAGGTGAAACTGTTCGCTCAAACTCTCCAATTGTCTTACCAGCCCCCTGCATCTTACTTGTAGAAATTTTAAACAGTAAACTTAGATCCAGTCTCGACTCAGTTGCTCCACTAAAATCTAAAAAGATAAGAATCAAATCCACACCCCATTGGAGAACTGAAGACATCAAATAACTGAAGAGACGGTCTAGGGCCGCGGAAAGACGTTGGAGAAAACATAGGCTTGAAATAAACTATCAACTATACCAAAATCAAGTAAAGCTATACAACCAGACTGTAAAACAGACCAGGAACTTATACTTTGCGAACATCATCTCTGAAAATAAAAATAATCCCAGAGTCCTCTTCAGCACAATAGAATCCCTATTGAACTGGGACATGAATAAGACCACAATGCCAGCTTCTGCTTCATTGTGTGAGGACTTTGCTGACCACTTCAGGAACAAAATTGCTTCTGTACGATCTAGTATCTTGATGGAACAAAGAAACAATTTTAATGAAAACGATGACTTGACCTTACCCGAGGAAGCACTGGACAGTTTTGACCTGGTTGAAGCTGCAAAGCTTGGTCGAGTTTTCTCCCAAGTTAAATCAACAACCTGTTTTTTTAGATCCAATCCCCACATCCCATTTTAAATCATTTTATGGATCTTTTGAGAGCGAGATTTTAAATATCATGAACTCCTCTCTACAAACGGGTATTTTTCCCACTGCTTTTAAAACTGCAGTGGTGAAACCGTTACTAAAGAAAAGCAATGTAGATGCTATGTTTTTTAATAACTACAGACCAGTGTCCAACTTGCCATTTTTAAGCAAGATTTTGGAAAAAATAGTTTTTATTCAGCTGAATGAGTTTCTCTTACACAATAACATATTTGAGGTGAACCAGTCTGGTTTTAGAACGAACCACAGTACTGAGACAGCCCTGTTAAGGATCATTAATGATGTTAGATGTGCCTCGAATTCAGGTCAGATCTCAGTATTAGTACTACTGGATCTAAGTGCTGCTTTTGATACTGTTGATCACCTGATCCTGTTAAACAGACTTAAAAGTCTTGGCCTTTCAGGGACTGTTATCCAGTGGTTCACTTCCTATCTCACAGAGAGAAACTTTATGTTAAGCATGGGCACTTACCTTTCTGGGGTCCACAAAATTGAATGTGGTGTGCCTCAAGGCTCCATCCTTGGCCCCTTGCTCTTTAACATCTACATGCTTCCTCTTGGAAATGTCATCAGGAAGCACAACATCAGCTTTCATAGCTATGCTGATGATACCCAGCTGTACATTGCTATGTCTCCTGATGACACAAGACCAATAGAAGCACTTTTTAACTGTATTTTAGGTGTAAAATCATGGATGGCAAATAATTTTCTGCAGCTCAACCAGGGGAAAACTGAAATTTTGGTTATTGGTCCTGAAGCCAAAAGAGAGAAACAGTTTCTCAAACTAAAAGATCTTTCATTAAATTTTTCTGAAACAGTCAGAAACCTGGGCGTTATTTTTGACTCCACGCTAAAATTTATCCCACATATCAAGCAGGTGATTAAAACTGTTTTTTATCATCTTAGAAATTTGGCTAGGGTCCGCCCAATTCTCTCTCTTACTAATATGGAGACACTGATGCATGCTTTTATAATCAGTAGAGTTGATTATTGTAACGCCCTTCTAGCTGGTCTTCCAAAAAAATAGCATTTAAAACCTTCAGCTTCTCCAAAATTCTGCTGCAAGAGTTCTCACCAAGACCAGAAGGCAAGCTCACATCACCCCAGTTTTAAAATCCTTGCATTGGCTCCCCATCTGCTTCAGGATTGATTTTAAGATACTTTTAATGGTTTTTAAATGTCTGAACGGTCTAGCGCCTTCTTATTTGTCAGATCTTTTAGTTAAATATGAACCGTCACGGACCCTGAGATCCTCTGGCACTGGTCTACTAATCATTCCAAATGTGAAAACCAAAAATTATGGAGAGGCATCTTTTCAGTACTATGGCCCCCGTTTATGGAACAGTCTGCCAGAGAACATGCGGGCCGCAGAGAACGTAGAGGTTTTTAAGAAAAGGCTCAAGACCTATCTATTTAAATTAGCTTCTAGTTAGTTTTTTTATGTTAATGTATCTTGTTTTTATTCGTTTTATCATGTTTTATGATTTTACACTGGATTATTTATATCTTATTTAAATATTTTTTATTTTCATGTTTTATTGTTTGTTGCTTTTATCAAATGCTTCATTTTAATTATAGATTTATATTTTATTATTTTTAATTCCAGTGCCTCCTCATCTAAAGTCATCTAAAAACATGACTAAAAAAATGCCTTAAAAGAACTTCTAAATAAAATAGCCTACTTCAATCTAAAAACATGACTAAAACATTCTTAAAATATTATTATTTTTATTAATACATTTATTATTAACTTACAAAGCATTTGTAGAATATTAAAAATAATAAACACATATTTTCTGCAAGTGGACAGGGCCTGTTCCTGTGCATAGACTGAAGCCTGAATCTGGTCTAATGTCTGTTTTTAACTAGATATATTTAGAAGGGCCATTCTATTAACCAAGTCATCTATTATATCTGGGTACTCGTTTTGAGAAGAGGCCTGTCCTTGATTCTGGTAATTTCTTTGATTGGGTGCTGGTCTTTGACTCTGACACTCTAATTGAAAAGTAACCTCATTTTGAGGGCAGTCCTGTTTTTCAAAAGGGTGTTGTCCGTGGGCTGGGGCATGTTTTAGCATTGACCTGAGTCTCTCGACTGAGGCCTGTCTTTGAACCCGCCATTGTCTTTTAATGGGGGCCTGTCCTTGATTCTGGTCAATCCTTTGATAGGGCGGTGGTCTTTGACCCTCACACTCTAATAGAAAAGTAACCTCGTTTTGAGGGCAGTCCTGTTCTTGAAAAGGGTATTGTCCGTGGTCTGGGGTATGTTTTAGCATTCTCCTGAGTCTTTTGACTGCGCCATGTCTTGGAACCTGCGGACGTCTTTCAATGCGCGCATGTCCTTGATTCTCGTCATTTCTTTGATCGGGTGCTGGTCTTTGACTCTGACACTCTAATTGAAAAGTAACCTTGTTTTGAGGGCAGTCCTGTTTTTCAAAAGGGTTTTGTCCGTGGGCTGGGGCATGTTTTAGCATTGACCTGAGTCTTAAGACTGAGGCCTGTCTTTGAACCTGCCAATGTCTATCAATTGCGGCCTGTCTTTGATGCTGGTCATTTTTTTGATAGGGTGTTGATCTTTGACTCTGACACTGTAAAAGAAAGGTAACCCGTTTTTGAGGGCGGTCCTGTTTTTGAAAAGGGTGCTGTCTGTGGGCTGGCGCATGTTTTAAGATTGACCTGGGTCTTTCGACTGAGGCCTGTTTTTGGACCTGCCAATGTCTTTTAATGGGAAGCTTTCTTTTGACCTGCCAAAGTCTTTTAATGGGGACCCGTCTTCGGAGCTGCCAATGTACTATAATGGGGGGCAGTATTTTAATCCAATTTTTTTTCCGAGAGGTACCCTGTCTTTGTGTGGCGTGTCTTTTGCGATTCTGCCCAAATTTGCGGTTTATCCACTTTTTTGCTTGCCCGTTTTCTTTTTGTCTTATCAGATCACGTACTCTGAGGGTTTTGTTGGATCTAAATGACCCATGATTTGTGGACGAGTATGGCATCCTTTGTTGACCTTGACTTTGACTTTGTTGAAACTTTTGGATTTTTGGAAAGAAGCCTGCAAAAAATCACTTGTGGGTTTTTTCACTTGGATTTTTTCTGTCGTTCTTTTCTTTTTCCGTCTATAAGCTTTCAAGTTAGTCTCTTCTGAACGGCTGCTCAAAGAAAATTAGTTGTATGTAAGAATTAAATCTAAATTCCTAATTTCATTCATCAGGTAATTCGACATAATGTGACATCATTACGCCCCTGCGACAGACTGGCGACCAGTCCAGGGGTGTACCCTGCCTTCGCCCGTGAGTAGCCGGGTTAAGCTCCGGCAACCCCGTGACCCCGAAAGGGATAAAGCGGATTGGAAAATGAATGACATCATTACATGTCATTAGTGGTCACAGAGATGTCAACACTGTGACATAAAAATACATCACTGTCATAGTGATTACTGATGTCATCAGTGGTGACATCACTGTCACAGCTGAAGAGTCAGTAGGAGCGAATAGGGCCAGTGTGGTAAATCTCATTACAGTAGATGATGTAGAGAAGCAAGTTAATATTCTTTGATTACAAGCTAGCCTGGCAATAAGCCTGTCCAAAGAGGAATTTTTAAAGCCTAACTGTGAATGTAGAAACTGTGTCAGCCTTTCTTACATGAGTTGGAAGCTTATTTCATAAAAAAGGAGCTTGGTGGCTGAATGATTTACCTCCAACTGTGCTTTTAGAGATTCTAGGAACCACAAGCAGTCCTGCATTTTGTTAGTGAATGATTCTGTTTGGTTTGGTTCTATTTGATCTTTAATATAGGATGGAGCCAAACCATTCAAGGCCTTATAGGTTAGCAGGAGGATTTTGAACTTGATTCTAGATTCAACTGGGAGCCAGTGAATTGAAGCTAACACAGGAGTAATGTGTTCTTTTCTGCTGGTTCCTACTAACAATCTAGCTGCTGCATTTTGAATAAGCTGAAGACTTTTAAAAGAACTTTTAGGGCAGGCTGCTAGCAAAGAGTTACAGTAATCCAGCCTAGACGTAACAAATGTGTGGATGAGTTTTTCAGCATCACTTTGTAATAGTATATTTCTGATCCTAGAAACATTGCGTAGGTCAGATAACAGGTGATCAGAACAGAGTAGATTGTGTGAAGGTAAAAATATGTCAAAATGCATGAGCTCGTAGATTTGATCTGAGAACTTGTAGGATGTGAGAACTCGTGCACCAAAAATCTGCATCTGTGTGTAGAAATCTTCTGCTGTAAAGAAGAAATGTACACACGTAAAATGAATGTCAAATCAAAGAAGAGGATAGAGTTTCACACAAATTAGATTTAAATGTAGACACAAAACAATTTCTACAAATGTGTAGATTTGTGTTTCCATAAATAAAATGACAACTGACAAATCACTATTTGCATGTGTTAATTTTGAGTTACGACTTCAAGTCGGGGATTACAACTGTGCGAATCTGCTGCTGCATGTGTGCGAATCTGCTGCTGCGTGTGTGCGAATCTGCTGCTGCGTGTGTGC